>OW584240.1:22434395-23026751 GCA_939192795.1 Bombylius discolor | reverse complement strand
TCGTGTACTTAGACGATATTCTCGTTTTTAGTACATCCCTTGAAGAGCACTTAACTAATTTGAAGAAAATTTTCAACAAACTGAGATCGGCTGGACTTAAAATACAGATCGATAAATGCAATTTCCTGAGAAAAGAAACTGAGTTCTTGGGCCATATACTTACACAAAAGGGCATAAAACCAAATCCCAATAAACTAGAGGCAATTAAGAACTTGAATTTACCCACTACTCAAAAACAAATAAAATCATTTCTAGGTATAACTGGTTTTTATAGGAAATTCGTAAAAGATTATGCGAAGATAGCCAGTCCCATGGTCAAGTATCTTAAAAAGGGAGCTAAAATAAATTCAAATGACCCTAGTTATATTGCAAGTTTTGAAAAACTTAAAGAAATAATAACTAGCTATCCCATCTTGAGATACCCTGACTTCAATAAAAGATTTAAGCTTATTACGGATGCCAGTAATTTAGCAATAGGTGCCGTTCTTACACAAGAAGGCCACCCTATCTGTTATGCATCCAGAACCCTCAATGACCATGAGAGAAATTATTCGACAATCGAAAAAGAACTTTTGGCAATAGTCTGGGGCGCCAAATACTTCCGACCATACCTATATGGTAGGGAATTTGATCTGCAAACAGATCACCAGCCCATTAAATGGCTACAGTCCAAATATAATGGCAAAGATATTAACCCAAGGTTACAGAGGTGGTTAATTCAATTAGGGGAATATGATATAAAAATAGAGTACATTAAAGGGAAAGAGAATAAAGTGGCCGACTTCCTTAGTCGAATAAATATACAGACTAACGAAATTAATTCACTTAACTTAGATAACAAAAATCAGATACAAAATATACAAATTAACCATATAGAAGAAAGTCTAGAAAATCGAATTGATAACGAAAACTCTAGTATCACTTCCCAAGAATCAATGGATGTACAAACCATCCATTCACAAGAGGAAAATTTTAATGATCATTTTCCTATTCTTGAAACTGTAGTAAATAGGTTTAGATTGCAAATTATACTTGTAGAAGAAAAAGAAAAAGAATTCGAACAAATATTTAAAGAAGAATATATGTAGATAAAAAAGATTTAGAACAAGAAGTAGATATTTTCAGAAGGTATATCCAGAAAGGAAAAGTAGGTATATATTCTTATTTAAACGACCACGAATACAATCGTCTACAAAAGAAATTGATTGAATTATATCAAGGAAAAAATGTTAAATTTATAAAATGTAGTCATTTAGCAAGAGATATCCCAAATGACGATGAACTAAAGAAACAAATTTCAATATTTCATAAAAAAGAATCGGCACATTCCGGTATTGTGGCAACATATGAAAACTTAAAACACAAAATCTATCATCCCAATTTAAAAATAAAAATACATGAAATTCTCAATAATTGCGACATTTGTACCGGCGCTAAATACGATAGAAAACCGATAAAAAAAAAATTTGCATTTACAGATACCCCCAAAACAATAAATGAAATAGTACACTTAGATATTTACACCAATAGCAAACATAATTTCATTAATATAATAGATAAATTCTCTAAACATGCAGTTAGTTTATATCTAGAAGATAGGACCCATATCACCATAATAGAAAAAATAAGACAAATAATATCAATTAGAGGAAAAATGAAAAAACTGATTTTTGACAATGAATTCGCATCAAAACCCATTAAAGAATTCTGCGAAAAAGAAAATATATCTTACCATATAAACAAACCTAACAGCCACACTGGCAATGCTGACATTGAAAGATTCAATGGCACATTGACAGAAAAAGTTAGAGCACTGAATTTAGAGGAAAAATTACCGATAAGAGAACAGATACTTAAAGCTGTCGAAGCATACAACAATTCATACCACACCACAATAAAAACTACTCCCTTGTCCGTACAAAATAGGGAAGTAGACTTTAATGTAATTTATGATAGATTAATAAAACAAAAAGAAAAAATTATAACCAAAAGAAATGAGGCCAGGGAAGAATACACAGAACAAAGACAAATCGGTTTCATAAAAAATTACAAATCACTTAGACATAAGGAAGAACCCAAATTTAGAAAATATAGCTTAAGAAATGTACATGAAAATAACATAAAACGTCCACTTAAATTTGCAGCTAACCAGAACAATACTACTAACTCTCCTATTAACGATACTACCATTGACCCAACAAACACTAATACTGGAAACAATTAAATCAGAAACAGGATACGCCGAAATAAAAACAGACGAAGTTGATATCGTTACGAAATTTGACATAATCCTACATGTTATCTACCCTAATGATATGATAAATACCCTCAACAGACTAGAACCAATAACCAATTCACTTCAATCATATTCTAAGAAAAATTTAGCAGTTCACGAAATTGAGCGTATTAAAAATCAAATAAAAACATTAATTCCGCATAAGTTCAGAAGAGGGCTGATTAACCTCGGTGGCAAACTACTAAAATGGATTTTCGGGACAATGGACAATGACGACAAGGAAAACATAGAAAATCATTTGACTGTAACGGACCAAAATATTCATAACACTATTCAAACAATAAACCAACAGATAAAAATCAATGAAAGCTTCAATAAAACTTTTGAATTAATAAAAGAAGCAATAGAATCAGATCGAATAAAAATATCTAACAAATTTAATGAAATAGTAAAGCTAGGTAGACAAAACAATGACGATAGTATATTTCCAGAACTAATGATTAAAATAAATTTAATAAAAAGACAAGTTGAAACAGTTCAAGACAATATCGCTTCAGCAAAATCAGGACTTTTACACCCAAACTTACTGACGAACAAAGAAATTGAAGACTATGACATTGACTTTAAAAAACTATTGAATATTAAATTAGGAGTAGCAAAATATATTAACGATTCCATTATTTTAGCAATTAAAATACCAACAGAAACACAAAAATTTAATAAGAAACTATTGATACCAATCTCAAATTTTGAAGGTAAAGAAATAGAGCAGGACTTAGAATATACAGTAGAAATTAAAAACCAAACATATATTTATGAAGAAGGAAAACCTATCAATAAGTTACAAAAGAGCAAAAATTGTATATTTAAGAATAATTGTAGATTTGTTAAGAATATAAGAGAAGAGATTGTTGAAATAGAACATGATATTGTAATTCTAAAAAATATGAATAATGTCAAACTTAATAGTTCCTGCGATGACAGGAAATTTACACTTAAAGGAAACTATTTTATTAATTTTGAAAATTGTACAATACAAATAAATGATAAACTATTTAGCAATAAAATTAATGTATTCACAAGCAAATATATAATCCATAAAAATGAAAATTTATCAAATCCTAATTCAAAATTAATATTTGATGAAATTACATTAACTTTAGAAAAAAATATAAAAGAAATTAGGGAATTAAAATATCATAAAAAATTAAACTCTATCTTAGGATCTTTTTTAGCAATATTTACAATAATTATATTTGGAATTATTACACTTATATATATAAAAAGTAGAAAGTTTAAGATAAAAATAACAAACAGGATCCAGGAGAATCCTGAAACAAAGGTGGGAGGAGTTAGATACATTCATGACTCTAACAATATTAAAAAATTAGATTTCCAAGAAATAGTAAAAAAATACAAACAGGGAAACTAGAACATTCCATTTTCCCACATTTTTGAATATTTAACAAAAAACAAGATTAGAGAAACTGAAATATTCTATTTTCCCACATTTTTTGGATGTATCGGCAAAAACTCCGTCTCACGAATTTTTTCCCAGACTTTTGTGAAAAACAAAAGTCTCATATTACAATAGACTTTTGTGAAACAAACAAAAATCTCATGTTACAATTAAAGCTTAGTCAATGAGAATAATTTTAAGAAAAATTCAGAATAAGAGTTGTAATTATTTTTAAAAATTAAATCTTAAGTTAGTCAAAATCTAAATTTTGTACTGTAAAGTTAAAAGTTAAAATAAAGTATATATTTAAATATATCTTTAGTCTTTTATTTAAATAAAAGTGAATCAATCAAATTTTTTTTTCTCTTGAGAGTTAAGAAAAATCTAACTGGCGCAGTCGGTAGGATTTCAATCAAAAGTATTGAGATCCAGTGATTCGAAACCACAATTTTTTTTTATCGTGACTAAAAGGGAAACGAAGCAATTGAAGGATTTTTTATTTTCAATTGCGAAGAAACGAATTTGGTCACATTTTCGTTTAAAGTTATTAAAATTTGATAAAATAACAGAAAATATATTTTTGTGCTTTTTAATTATTTTTGGTTTTCTGTGTAATCAATAAAACAATAGTGATACATTAACGTATAACAAGTAACAATATTGAATTAAAAACCAATAATAATCATACACCAATGGTAGTTACAAGAAAAAACACCCAAAAGGTAAAAGAAATTAAAAGAAAATTAAAAGAAGTTATTACATTACTCGAAGAAAAAGAAGTAAAAATTAACATAGTGGACTATATGTCACTTACAGATCACGTAATTTATCTAAACGAAAAATTAGACAAAAAATTTGCTCAATCCATGAAAAATAAGTGATTTGAATTTGAAATTAAATATATATACTATATACCAAAATTAAAATATAAAAAAAAAAAAAAAAAAAAAAAAACTTTTTAAAACCTTCTTTGTATTTACACAAACAAGACTTATTTAATTATAAAGAAATAATAGTGTAAGTGTATGAAAAATATTAGACGAAATATTTTTGATTTTAATCGAAGAATTAATCATCAAGATATGGAGCAACAAGCTGATAACCAATTAAGAAATATAATTGAACAGCAAGAGGCTCAAATTGCTGCTCTACAGGCAAGAATGGAACAATTGATAGCAGCAGGACAACAACAACAACAACAACAGCAACAACAACAAAATTTATTCACACTAACAACAGAACAATTCCTTAATTACGTAAATAAATTAAGGAAATTCGATGGAAAAGATGATTTTACCGCTCAAGAATTTATAAATTCTGTTGAGAGAGCCTTCCAACTCTGCCAGAATATACCAGGATTGAGAGAGTACGCTTTAAGCATCGTCATCAACGACAAAATTCAAGGAGAAGCAAAACGCTGCATCCAACGCTTGGGGATCGATGTACAACCTAACTGGGACGAGGTAAAAAGAGAGCTAAGACAACATTATAAACCACGACGAGATTACGCAGAATTACTTAATGAATGTAGAGGTTTAAGAGTAAGTACACTTAGAGAATTGTTTGAGAATTTTAAAGAAATAAATTATAAGTTGAATGAATTGTACCAGTTTGATGAAAGTAGACCCCCTACTTATCATCCTAACAACACAGATAAATATTTGGTAGATATCATAAGTAATAAAATTCATGACTTTTTGCGTGGTAACATACCAGAAAATGCCACTCTCATTGAAATTTACAACAAATTTGAGAAATTAAAACTATTAGATAACGAGGAGGCTGTAGACCCTCGTAGCAGGAAAGTTAATAAAAATAATCCCCATAAAAATATGAGTGTTGTTAAAACTGGAAATTCATTCAACAAAAATAATAATATTGGTATCAATAGTTACAATTATTCTAATAACTTTAATAAAAATACCCCTAATTTAATTCACAATAACCCAAATAATAGACCATTAAATCACAGAAATAACAATCAGAACAACATACAAAGACATAACAACCAGACTAATATCAATAATCGCAACAATCCAAACAATAATCAGGGTAATAATCAAGTTAATAACAATAATAACAGGAATAATCAAAATAGCAATTCCGGGCAATATGGGTATCGAAACCCAAATTACAACATGAACCAAGCCAGACATAGCTCTGTACAAATGAGAAATAATCCAGCCCCTGAACCAATGGAGATAGGAAACCTATACGAAAGCCCAGATGTAAATTTTCAAACCGAGCCTCGGAACCAAGAATCCCCATAATAACCATAACTTTAGGTAGTAAGAAAATCAGATGCCTTATCGACACTGGATCAGCCACCAGTGTCATAAAATCAAAACTTCTGGACGAATTCCCAGAAGAAAATTTAACTAAACCTGTCTTTTATTCGACTATTAACGGCACTAATAAAATAACACGAAAAATTGTTACTCCAATTCCCAAAGAATTTAAATTCATTGGCTCTGTAACTTGGAAAGTAATAGATTTAAAGGGTAGAAATTATGACGCAATTATGGGTCAAAATTTCTTAGTACCCTTTAAAGCCAAAATAAATCTAGAAAATAAGTATATCGAAATTAATAATAATAAAATATTATTTGAGGAAAATATTTACCCGTTTATCCTCAATGAAATCTACACATTGGAAGGAATATCGGGAAATTTCTTAGAAAAATTAAATTTAGAAAGCCTCAACACAGAAGAAAGAGAAAATTTAATAAAGCTATTGAAATGTAACGAAGACCTTTTCTTTAAAGAAGGAGATAAACTAACCTCAACTCATGAAATCAGGCATGAAATAATCACCTCTACCGAAAACCCTATCTACTCTAAAATCTATAGATATCCACAGATGCATGAGAGGGAAATCGAGCGTCAAATTCGTGAAATGCTTGAACAAGGTATCATTAGAGAAAGTAATTCCCCATATAACAGCCCACTGTGGATTGTGCCTAAGAAAGTAGACAATTCAGGCGAAAAGAAATGGAGGATTGTCATTGATTATAGAAAGTTAAATGAAGTGACAATCAATGACAAATTTCCCATCCCAAACATAGAAGATATATTTAATAAACTAGGAAGGGCACAATATTTCAGTACTCTAGACTTAGCTAAAGGTTTTCATCAGATACTGATGAAAGAGTCTGACGTAAAGAAAACAGCATTTTCAACCCCATTTGGCCACTACGAATATCTGAGAATGCCATTCGGATTGAAAAATGCTCCATCCACATTCCAGAGGCTAATGAATTCTGTGTTAAGAGAGTATATTAACAAAATTTGTGTCGTGTACTTAGACGATATTCTCGTTTTTAGTACATCCCTTGAAGAGCACTTAACTAATTTGAAGAAAATTTTCAACAAACTGAGATCGGCTGGACTTAAAAATAACAGATCGATAAATGCAATTTCCTGAGAAAAGAAACTGAGTTCTTGGGCCATATACTTACACAAAAGGGCATAAAACCAAATCCCAATAAACTAGAGGCAATTAAGAACTTGAATTTACCCACTACTCAAAAACAAATAAAATCATTTCTAGGTATAACTGGTTTTTATAGGAAATTCGTAAAAGATTATGCGAAGATAGCCAGTCCCATGGTCAAGTATCTTAAAAAGGGAGCTAAAATAAATTCAAATGACCCTAGTTATATTGCAAGTTTTGAAAAACTTAAAGAAATAATAACTAGCTATCCCATCTTGAGATACCCTGACTTCAATAAAAGATTTAAGCTTATTACGGATGCCAGTAATTTAGCAATAGGTGCCGTTCTTACACAAGAAGGCCACCCTATCTGTTATGCATCCAGAACCCTCAATGACCATGAGAGAAATTATTCGACAATCGAAAAAGAACTTTTGGCAATAGTCTGGGGCGCCAAATACTTCCGACCATACCTATATGGTAGGGAATTTGATCTGCAAACAGATCACCAGCCCATTAAATGGCTACAGTCCAAATATAATGGCAAAGATATTAACCCAAGGTTACAGAGGTGGTTAATTCAATTAGGGGAATATGATATAAAAATAGAGTACATTAAAGGGAAAGAGAATAAAGTGGCCGACTTCCTTAGTCGAATAAATATACAGACTAACGAAATTAATTCACTTAACTTAGATAACAAAAATCAGATACAAAATATACAAATTAACCATATAGAAGAAAGTCTAGAAAATCGAATTGATAACGAAAACTCTAGTATCACTTCCCAAGAATCAATGGATGTACAAACCATCCATTCACAAGAGGAAAATTTTAATGATCATTTTCCTATTCTTGAAACTGTAGTAAATAGGTTTAGATTGCAAATTATACTTGTAGAAGAAAAAGAAAAAGAATTCGAACAAATATTTAAAGAAGAATATATGTAGATAAAAAAGATTTAGAACAAGAAGTAGATATTTTCAGAAGGTATATCCAGAAAGGAAAAGTAGGTATATATTCTTATTTAAACGACCACGAATACAATCGTCTACAAAAGAAATTGATTGAATTATATCAAGGAAAAAATGTTAAATTTATAAAATGTAGTCATTTAGCAAGAGATATCCCAAATGACGATGAACTAAAGAAACAAATTTCAATATTTCATAAAAAAGAATCGGCACATTCCGGTATTGTGGCAACATATGAAAACTTAAAACACAAAATCTATCATCCCAATTTAAAAATAAAAATACATGAAATTCTCAATAATTGCGACATTTGTACCGGCGCTAAATACGATAGAAAACCGATAAAAAAAAAATTTGCATTTACAGATACCCCCAAAACAATAAATGAAATAGTACACTTAGATATTTACACCAATAGCAAACATAATTTCATTAATATAATAGATAAATTCTCTAAACATGCAGTTAGTTTATATCTAGAAGATAGGACCCATATCACCATAATAGAAAAAATAAGACAAATAATATCAATTAGAGGAAAAATGAAAAAACTGATTTTTGACAATGAATTCGCATCAAAACCCATTAAAGAATTCTGCGAAAAAGAAAATATATCTTACCATATAAACAAACCTAACAGCCACACTGGCAATGCTGACATTGAAAGATTCAATGGCACATTGACAGAAAAAGTTAGAGCACTGAATTTAGAGGAAAAATTACCGATAAGAGAACAGATACTTAAAGCTGTCGAAGCATACAACAATTCATACCACACCACAATAAAAACTACTCCCTTGTCCGTACAAAATAGGGAAGTAGACTTTAATGTAATTTATGATAGATTAATAAAACAAAAAGAAAAAATTATAACCAAAAGAAATGAGGCCAGGGAAGAATACACAGAACAAAGACAAATCGGTTTCATAAAAAATTACAAATCACTTAGACATAAGGAAGAACCCAAATTTAGAAAATATAGCTTAAGAAATGTACATGAAAATAACATAAAACGTCCACTTAAATTTGCAGCTAACCAGAACAATACTACTAACTCTCCTATTAACGATACTACCATTGACCCAACAAACACTAATACTGGAAACAATTAAATCAGAAACAGGATACGCCGAAATAAAAACAGACGAAGTTGATATCGTTACGAAATTTGACATAATCCTACATGTTATCTACCCTAATGATATGATAAATACCCTCAACAGACTAGAACCAATAACCAATTCACTTCAATCATATTCTAAGAAAAATTTAGCAGTTCACGAAATTGAGCGTATTAAAAATCAAATAAAAACATTAATTCCGCATAAGTTCAGAAGAGGGCTGATTAACCTCGGTGGCAAACTACTAAAATGGATTTTCGGGACAATGGACAATGACGACAAGGAAAACATAGAAAATCATTTGACTGTAACGGACCAAAATATTCATAACACTATTCAAACAATAAACCAACAGATAAAAATCAATGAAAGCTTCAATAAAACTTTTGAATTAATAAAAGAAGCAATAGAATCAGATCGAATAAAAATATCTAACAAATTTAATGAAATAGTAAAGCTAGGTAGACAAAACAATGACGATAGTATATTTCCAGAACTAATGATTAAAATAAATTTAATAAAAAGACAAGTTGAAACAGTTCAAGACAATATCGCTTCAGCAAAATCAGGACTTTTACACCCAAACTTACTGACGAACAAAGAAATTGAAGACTATGACATTGACTTTAAAAAACTATTGAATATTAAATTAGGAGTAGCAAAATATATTAACGATTCCATTATTTTAGCAATTAAAATACCAACAGAAACACAAAAATTTAATAAGAAACTATTGATACCAATCTCAAATTTTGAAGGTAAAGAAATAGAGCAGGACTTAGAATATACAGTAGAAATTAAAAACCAAACATATATTTATGAAGAAGGAAAACCTATCAATAAGTTACAAAAGAGCAAAAATTGTATATTTAAGAATAATTGTAGATTTGTTAAGAATATAAGAGAAGAGATTGTTGAAATAGAACATGATATTGTAATTCTAAAAAATATGAATAATGTCAAACTTAATAGTTCCTGCGATGACAGGAAATTTACACTTAAAGGAAACTATTTTATTAATTTTGAAAATTGTACAATACAAATAAATGATAAACTATTTAGCAATAAAATTAATGTATTCACAAGCAAATATATAATCCATAAAAATGAAAATTTATCAAATCCTAATTCAAAATTAATATTTGATGAAATTACATTAACTTTAGAAAAAAATATAAAAGAAATTAGGGAATTAAAATATCATAAAAAATTAAACTCTATCTTAGGATCTTTTTTAGCAATATTTACAATAATTATATTTGGAATTATTACACTTATATATATAAAAAGTAGAAAGTTTAAGATAAAAATAACAAACAGGATCCAGGAGAATCCTGAAACAAAGGTGGGAGGAGTTAGATACATTCATGACTCTAACAATATTAAAAAATTAGATTTCCAAGAAATAGTAAAAAAATACAAACAGGGAAACTAGAACATTCCATTTTCCCACATTTTTGAATATTTAACAAAAAACAAGATTAGAGAAACTGAAATATTCTATTTTCCCACATTTTTTGGATGTATCGGCAAAAACTCCGTCTCACGAATTTTTTCCCAGACTTTTGTGAAAAACAAAAGTCTCATATTACAATAGACTTTTGTGAAACAAACAAAAATCTCATGTTACAATTAAAGCTTAGTCAATGAGAATAATTTTAAGAAAAATTCAGAATAAGAGTTGTAATTATTTTTAAAAATTAAATCTTAAGTTAGTCAAAATCTAAATTTTGTACTGTAAAGTTAAAAGTTAAAATAAAGTATATATTTAAATATATCTTTAGTCTTTTATTTAAATAAAAGTGAATCAATCAAATTTTTTTTTCTCTTGAGAGTTAAGAAAAATCTAACTGGCGCAGTCGGTAGGATTTCAATCAAAAGTATTGAGATCCAGTGATTCGAAACCACAATTTTTTTTTATCGTGACTAAAAGGGAAACGAAGCAATTGAAGGATTTTTTATTTTCAATTGCGAAGAAACGAATTTGGTCACATTTTCGTTTAAAGTTAAAATTTGATAAAATAACAGAAAATATATTTTTGTGCTTTTTAATTATTTTTGGTTTTCTGTGTAATCAATAAAACAATAGTGATACATTAACGTATAACAAGTAACAATATTGAATTAAAAACCAATAATAATAATCATACACCAATGGTAGTTACAAGAAAAAACACCCAAAAGGTAAAAGAAATTAAAAGAAAATTAAAAGAAGTTATTACATTACTCGAAGAAAAAGAAGTAAAAATTAACATAGTGGACTATATGTCACTTACAGATCACGTAATTTATCTAAACGAAAAATTAGACAAAAAATTTGCTCAATCCATGAAAAATAAGTGATTTGAATTTGAAATTAAATATATATACTATATACCAAAATTAAAATATAAAAAAAAAAAAAAAAAAAAAAAAACTTTTTAAAACCTTCTTTGTATTTACACAAACAAGACTTATTTAATTATAAAGAAATAATAGTGTAAGTGTATGAAAAATATTAGACGAAATATTTTTGATTTTAATCGAAGAATTAATCATCAAGATATGGAGCAACAAGCTGATAACCAATTAAGAAATATAATTGAACAGCAAGAGGCTCAAATTGCTGCTCTACAGGCAAGAATGGAACAATTGATAGCAGCAGGACAACAACAACAACAACAACAGCAACAACAACAAAATTTATTCACACTAACAACAGAACAATTCCTTAATTACGTAAATAAATTAAGGAAATTCGATGGAAAAGATGATTTTACCGCTCAAGAATTTATAAATTCTGTTGAGAGAGCCTTCCAACTCTGCCAGAATATACCAGGATTGAGAGAGTACGCTTTAAGCATCGTCATCAACGACAAAATTCAAGGAGAAGCAAAACGCTGCATCCAACGCTTGGGGATCGATGTACAACCTAACTGGGACGAGGTAAAAAGAGAGCTAAGACAACATTATAAACCACGACGAGATTACGCAGAATTACTTAATGAATGTAGAGGTTTAAGAGTAAGTACACTTAGAGAATTGTTTGAGAATTTTAAAGAAATAAATTATAAGTTGAATGAATTGTACCAGTTTGATGAAAGTAGACCCCCTACTTATCATCCTAACAACACAGATAAATATTTGGTAGATATCATAAGTAATAAAATTCATGACTTTTTGCGTGGTAACATACCAGAAAATGCCACTCTCATTGAAATTTACAACAAATTTGAGAAATTAAAACTATTAGATAACGAGGAGGCTGTAGACCCTCGTAGCAGGAAAGTTAATAAAAATAATCCCCATAAAAATATGAGTGTTGTTAAAACTGGAAATTCATTCAACAAAAATAATAATATTGGTATCAATAGTTACAATTATTCTAATAACTTTAATAAAAATACCCCTAATTTAATTCACAATAACCCAAATAATAGACCATTAAATCACAGAAATAACAATCAGAACAACATACAAAGACATAACAACCAGACTAATATCAATAATCGCAACAATCCAAACAATAATCAGGGTAATAATCAAGTTAATAACAATAATAACAGGAATAATCAAAATAGCAATTCCGGGCAATATGGGTATCGAAACCCAAATTACAACATGAACCAAGCCAGACATAGCTCTGTACAAATGAGAAATAATCCAGCCCCTGAACCAATGGAGATAGGAAACCTATACGAAAGCCCAGATGTAAATTTTCAAACCGAGCCTCGGAACCAAGAATCCCCATAATAACCATAACTTTAGGTAGTAAGAAAATCAGATGCCTTATCGACACTGGATCAGCCACCAGTGTCATAAAATCAAAACTTCTGGACGAATTCCCAGAAGAAAATTTAACTAAACCTGTCTTTTATTCGACTATTAACGGCACTAATAAAATAACACGAAAAATTGTTACTCCAATTCCCAAAGAATTTAAATTCATTGGCTCTGTAACTTGGAAAGTAATAGATTTAAAGGGTAGAAATTATGACGCAATTATGGGTCAAAATTTCTTAGTACCCTTTAAAGCCAAAATAAATCTAGAAAATAAGTATATCGAAATTAATAATAATATAATATTATTTGAGGAAAATATTTACCCGTTTATCCTCAATGAAATCTACACATTGGAAGGGATATCGGGAAATTTATTAGAAAAATTAAATTTAGAAAGCCTCAACACAGAAGAAAGAGAAAATTTAATAAAGCTATTGAAATGTAACGAAGACCTTTTCTTTAAAGAAGGAGATAAACTAACCTCAACTCATGAAATCAGGCATGAAATAATCACCTCTACCGAAAACCCTATCTACTCTAAAATCTATAGATATCCACAGATGCATGAGAGGGAAATCGAGCGTCAAATTCGTGAAATGCTTGAACAAGGTATCATTAGAGAAAGTAATTCCCCATATAACAGCCCACTGTGGATTGTGCCTAAGAAAGTAGACAATTCAGGCGAAAAGAAATGGAGGATTGTCATTGATTATAGAAAGTTAAATGAAGTGACAATCAATGACAAATTTCCCATCCCAAACATAGAAGATATATTTAATAAACTAGGAAGGGCACAATATTTCAGTACTCTAGACTTAGCTAAAGGTTTTCATCAGATACTGATGAA
Organism: Bombylius discolor; assembly: GCA_939192795.1. Lineage (NCBI taxonomy): Eukaryota > Metazoa > Arthropoda > Insecta > Diptera > Bombyliidae > Bombylius > Bombylius discolor. Next base: position 23,012,919 of record OW584240.1, on the reverse strand, counting down.
AGAGTCTGACGTAAAGAAAACAGCATTTTCAACCCCATTTGGCCACTACGAATATCTGAGAATGCCATTCGGATTGAAAAATGCTCCATCCACATTCCAGAGGCTAATGAATTCTGTGTTAAGAGAGTATATTAACAAAATTTGTGTCGTGTACTTAGACGATATTCTCGTTTTTAGTACATCCCTTGAAGAGCACTTAACTAATTTGAAGAAAATTTTCAACAAACTGAGATCGGCTGGACTTAAAATACAGATCGATAAATGCAATTTCCTGAGAAAAGAAACTGAGTTCTTGGGCCATATACTTACACAAAAGGGCATAAAACCAAATCCCAATAAACTAGAGGCAATTAAGAACTTGAATTTACCCACTACTCAAAAACAAATAAAATCATTTCTAGGTATAACTGGTTTTTATAGGAAATTCGTAAAAGATTATGCGAAGATAGCCAGTCCCATGGTCAAGTATCTTAAAAAGGGAGCTAAAATAAATTCAAATGACCCTAGTTATATTGCAAGTTTTGAAAAACTTAAAGAAATAATAACTAGCTATCCCATCTTGAGATACCCTGACTTCAATAAAAGATTTAAGCTTATTACGGATGCCAGTAATTTAGCAATAGGTGCCGTTCTTACACAAGAAGGCCACCCTATCTGTTATGCATCCAGAACCCTCAATGACCATGAGAGAAATTATTCGACAATCGAAAAAGAACTTTTGGCAATAGTCTGGGGCGCCAAATACTTCCGACCATACCTATATGGTAGGGAATTTGATCTGCAAACAGATCACCAGCCCATTAAATGGCTACAGTCCAAATATAATGGCAAAGATATTAACCCAAGGTTACAGAGGTGGTTAATTCAATTAGGGGAATATGATATAAAAATAGAGTACATTAAAGGGAAAGAGAATAAAGTGGCCGACTTCCTTAGTCGAATAAATATACAGACTAACGAAATTAATTCACTTAACTTAGATAACAAAAATCAGATACAAAATATACAAATTAACCATATAGAAGAAAGTCTAGAAAATCGAATTGATAACGAAAACTCTAGTATCACTTCCCAAGAATCAATGGATGTACAAACCATCCATTCACAAGAGGAAAATTTTAATGATCATTTTCCTATTCTTGAAACTGTAGTAAATAGGTTTAGATTGCAAATTATACTTGTAGAAGAAAAAGAAAAAGAATTCGAACAAATATTTAAAGAAGAATATATGTAGATAAAAAAAATTTAGAACAAGAAGTAGATATTTTCAGAAGGTATATCCAGAAAGGAAAAGTAGGTATATATTCTTATTTAAACGACCACGAATACAATCGTCTACAAAAGAAATTGATTGAATTATATCAAGGAAAAAATGTTAAATTTATAAAATGTAGTCATTTAGCAAGAGATATCCCAAATGACGATGAACTAAAGAAACAAATTTCAATATTTCATAAAAAAGAATCGGCACATTCCGGTATTGTGGCAACATATGAAAACTTAAAACACAAAATCTATCATCCCAATTTAAAAATAAAAATACATGAAATTCTCAATAATTGCGACATTTGTACCGGCGCTAAATACGATAGAAAACCGATAAAAAAAAAATTTGCATTTACAGATACCCCCAAAACAATAAATGAAATAGTACACTTAGATATTTACACCAATAGCAAACATAATTTCATTAATATAATAGATAAATTCTCTAAACATGCAGTTAGTTTATATCTAGAAGATAGGACCCATATCACCATAATAGAAAAAATAAGACAAATAATATCAATTAGAGGAAAAATGAAAAAACTGATTTTTGACAATGAATTCGCATCAAAACCCATTAAAGAATTCTGCGAAAAAGAAAATATATCTTACCATATAAACAAACCTAACAGCCACACTGGCAATGCTGACATTGAAAGATTCAATGGCACATTGACAGAAAAAGTTAGAGCACTGAATTTAGAGGAAAAATTACCGATAAGAGAACAGATACTTAAAGCTGTCGAAGCATACAACAATTCATACCACACCACAATAAAAACTACTCCCTTGTCCGTACAAAATAGGGAAGTAGACTTTAATGTAATTTATGATAGATTAATAAAACAAAAAGAAAAAATTATAACCAAAAGAAATGAGGCCAGGGAAGAATACACAGAACAAAGACAAATCGGTTTCATAAAAAATTACAAATCACTTAGACATAAGGAAGAACCCAAATTTAGAAAATATAGCTTAAGAAATGTACATGAAAATAACATAAAACGTCCACTTAAATTTGCAGCTAACCAGAACAATACTACTAACTCTCCTATTAACGATACTACCATTGACCCAACAAACACTAATACTGGAAACAATTAAATCAGAAACAGGATACGCCGAAATAAAAACAGACGAAGTTGATATCGTTACGAAATTTGACATAATCCTACATGTTATCTACCCTAATGATATGATAAATACCCTCAACAGACTAGAACCAATAACCAATTCACTTCAATCATATTCTAAGAAAAATTTAGCAGTTCACGAAATTGAGCGTATTAAAAATCAAATAAAAACATTAATTCCGCATAAGTTCAGAAGAGGGCTGATTAACCTCGGTGGCAAACTACTAAAATGGATTTTCGGGACAATGGACAATGACGACAAGGAAAACATAGAAAATCATTTGACTGTAACGGACCAAAATATTCATAACACTATTCAAACAATAAACCAACAGATAAAAATCAATGAAAGCTTCAATAAAACTTTTGAATTAATAAAAGAAGCAATAGAATCAGATCGAATAAAAATATCTAACAAATTTAATGAAATAGTAAAGCTAGGTAGACAAAACAATGACGATAGTATATTTCCAGAACTAATGATTAAAATAAATTTAATAAAAAGACAAGTTGAAACAGTTCAAGACAATATCGCTTCAGCAAAATCAGGACTTTTACACCCAAACTTACTGACGAACAAAGAAATTGAAGACTATGACATTGACTTTAAAAAACTATTGAATATTAAATTAGGAGTAGCAAAATATATTAACGATTCCATTATTTTAGCAATTAAAATACCAACAGAAACACAAAAATTTAATAAGAAACTATTGATACCAATCTCAAATTTTGAAGGTAAAGAAATAGAGCAGGACTTAGAATATACAGTAGAAATTAAAAACCAAACATATATTTATGAAGAAGGAAAACCTATCAATAAGTTACAAAAGAGCAAAAATTGTATATTTAAGAATAATTGTAGATTTGTTAAGAATATAAGAGAAGAGATTGTTGAAATAGAACATGATATTGTAATTCTAAAAAATATGAATAATGTCAAACTTAATAGTTCCTGCGATGACAGGAAATTTACACTTAAAGGAAACTATTTTATTAATTTTGAAAATTGTACAATACAAATAAATGATAAACTATTTAGCAATAAAATTAATGTATTCACAAGCAAATATATAATCCATAAAAATGAAAATTTATCAAATCCTAATTCAAAATTAATATTTGATGAAATTACATTAACTTTAGAAAAAAATATAAAAGAAATTAGGGAATTAAAATATCATAAAAAATTAAACTCTATCTTAGGATCTTTTTTAGCAATATTTACAATAATTATATTTGGAATTATTACACTTATATATATAAAAAGTAGAAAGTTTAAGATAAAAATAACAAACAGGATCCAGGAGAATCCTGAAACAAAGGTGGGAGGAGTTAGATACATTCATGACTCTAACAATATTAAAAAATTAGATTTCCAAGAAATAGTAAAAAAATACAAACAGGGAAACTAGAACATTCCATTTTCCCACATTTTTGAATATTTAACAAAAAACAAGATTAGAGAAACTGAAATATTCTATTTTCCCACATTTTTTGGATGTATCGGCAAAAACTCCGTCTCACGAATTTTTTCCCAGACTTTTGTGAAAAACAAAAGTCTCATATTACAATAGACTTTTGTGAAACAAACAAAAATCTCATGTTACAATTAAAGCTTAGTCAATGAGAATAATTTTAAGAAAAATTCAGAATAAGAGTTGTAATTATTTTTAAAAATTAAATCTTAAGTTAGTCAAAATCTAAATTTTGTACTGTAAAGTTAAAAGTTAAAATAAAGTATATATTTAAATATATCTTTAGTCTTTTATTTAAATAAAAGTGAATCAATCAAATTTTTTTTTCTCTTGAGAGTTAAGAAAAATCTAACTGGCGCAGTCGGTAGGATTTCAATCAAAAGTATTGAGATCCAGTGATTCGAAACCACAATTTTTTTTTATCGTGACTAAAAGGGAAACGAAGCAATTGAAGGATTTTTTATTTTCAATTGCGAAGAAACGAATTTGGTCACATTTTCGTTTAAAGTTAAAATTTGATAAAATAACAGAAAATATATTTTTGTGCTTTTTAATTATTTTTGGTTTTCTGTGTAATCAATAAAACAATAGTGATACATTAACGTATAACAAGTAACAATATTGAATTAAAAACCAATAATAATAATCATACACCAATGGTAGTTACAAGAAAAAACACCCAAAAGGTAAAAGAAATTAAAAGAAAATTAAAAGAAGTTATTACATTACTCGAAGAAAAAGAAGTAAAAATTAACATAGTGGACTATATGTCACTTACAGATCACGTAATTTATCTAAACGAAAAATTAGACAAAAAATTTGCTCAATCCATGAAAAATAAGTGATTTGAATTTGAAATTAAATATATATACTATATACCAAAATTAAAATATAAAAAAAAAAAAAAAAAAAAAAAAACTTTTTAAAACCTTCTTTGTATTTACACAAACAAGACTTATTTAATTATAAAGAAATAATAGTGTAAGTGTATGAAAAATATTAGACGAAATATTTTTGATTTTAATCGAAGAATTAATCATCAAGATATGGAGCAACAAGCTGATAACCAATTAAGAAATATAATTGAACAGCAAGAGGCTCAAATTGCTGCTCTACAGGCAAGAATGGAACAATTGATAGCAGCAGGACAACAACAACAACAACAACAGCAACAACAACAAAATTTATTCACACTAACAACAGAACAATTCCTTAATTACGTAAATAAATTAAGGAAATTCGATGGAAAAGATGATTTTACCGCTCAAGAATTTATAAATTCTGTTGAGAGAGCCTTCCAACTCTGCCAGAATATACCAGGATTGAGAGAGTACGCTTTAAGCATCGTCATCAACGACAAAATTCAAGGAGAAGCAAAACGCTGCATCCAACGCTTGGGGATCGATGTACAACCTAACTGGGACGAGGTAAAAAGAGAGCTAAGACAACATTATAAACCACGACGAGATTACGCAGAATTACTTAATGAATGTAGAGGTTTAAGAGTAAGTACACTTAGAGAATTGTTTGAGAATTTTAAAGAAATAAATTATAAGTTGAATGAATTGTACCAGTTTGATGAAAGTAGACCCCCTACTTATCATCCTAACAACACAGATAAATATTTGGTAGATATCATAAGTAATAAAATTCATGACTTTTTGCGTGGTAACATACCAGAAAATGCCACTCTCATTGAAATTTACAACAAATTTGAGAAATTAAAACTATTAGATAACGAGGAGGCTGTAGACCCTCGTAGCAGGAAAGTTAATAAAAATAATCCCCATAAAAATATGAGTGTTGTTAAAACTGGAAATTCATTCAACAAAAATAATAATATTGGTATCAATAGTTACAATTATTCTAATAACTTTAATAAAAATACCCCTAATTTAATTCACAATAACCCAAATAATAGACCATTAAATCACAGAAATAACAATCAGAACAACATACAAAGACATAACAACCAGACTAATATCAATAATCGCAACAATCCAAACAATAATCAGGGTAATAATCAAGTTAATAACAATAATAACAGGAATAATCAAAATAGCAATTCCGGGCAATATGGGTATCGAAACCCAAATTACAACATGAACCAAGCCAGACATAGCTCTGTACAAATGAGAAATAATCCAGCCCCTGAACCAATGGAGATAGGAAACCTATACGAAAGCCCAGATGTAAATTTTCAAACCGAGCCTCGGAACCAAGAATCCCCATAATAACCATAACTTTAGGTAGTAAGAAAATCAGATGCCTTATCGACACTGGATCAGCCACCAGTGTCATAAAATCAAAACTTCTGGACGAATTCCCAGAAGAAAATTTAACTAAACCTGTCTTTTATTCGACTATTAACGGCACTAATAAAATAACACGAAAAATTGTTACTCCAATTCCCAAAGAATTTAAATTCATTGGCTCTGTAACTTGGAAAGTAATAGATTTAAAGGGTAGAAATTATGACGCAATTATGGGTCAAAATTTCTTAGTACCCTTTAAAGCCAAAATAAATCTAGAAAATAAGTATATCGAAATTAATAATAATAAAATATTATTTGAGGAAAATATTTACCCGTTTATCCTCAATGAAATCTACACATTGGAAGGGATATCGGGAAATTTCTTAGAAAAATTAAATTTAGAAAGCCTCAACACAGAAGAAAGAGAAAATTTAATAAAGCTATTGAAATGTAACGAAGACCTTTTCTTTAAAGAAGGAGATAAACTAACCTCAACTCATGAAATCAGGCATGAAATAATCACCTCTACCGAAAACCCTATCTACTCTAAAATCTATAGATATCCACAGATGCATGAGAGGGAAATCGAGCGTCAAATTCGTGAAATGCTTGAACAAGGTATCATTAGAGAAAGTAATTCCCCATATAACAGCCCACTGTGGATTGTGCCTAAGAAAGTAGACAATTCAGGCGAAAAGAAATGGAGGATTGTCATTGATTATAGAAAGTTAAATGAAGTGACAATCAATGACAAATTTCCCATCCCAAACATAGAAGATATATTTAATAAACTAGGAAGGGCACAATATTTCAGTACTCTAGACTTAGCTAAAGGTTTTCATCAGATACTGATGAAAGAGTCTGACGTAAAGAAAACAGCATTTTCAACCCCATTTGGCCACTACGAATATCTGAGAATGCCATTCGGATTGAAAAATGCTCCATCCACATTCCAGAGGCTAATGAATTCTGTGTTAAGAGAGTATATTAACAAAATTTGTGTCGTGTACTTAGACGATATTCTCGTTTTTAGTACATCCCTTGAAGAGCACTTAACTAATTTGAAGAAAATTTTCAACAAACTGAGATCGGCTGGACTTAAAATACAGATCGATAAATGCAATTTCCTGAGAAAAGAAACTGAGTTCTTGGGCCATATACTTACACAAAAGGGCATAAAACCAAATCCCAATAAACTAGAGGCAATTAAGAACTTGAATTTACCCACTACTCAAAAACAAATAAAATCATTTCTAGGTATAACTGGTTTTTATAGGAAATTCGTAAAAGATTATGCGAAGATAGCCAGTCCCATGGTCAAGTATCTTAAAAAGGGAGCTAAAATAAATTCAAATGACCCTAGTTATATTGCAAGTTTTGAAAAACTTAAAGAAATAATAACTAGCTATCCCATCTTGAGATACCCTGACTTCAATAAAAGATTTAAGCTTATTACGGATGCCAGTAATTTAGCAATAGGTGCCGTTCTTACACAAGAAGGCCACCCTATCTGTTATGCATCCAGAACCCTCAATGACCATGAGAGAAATTATTCGACAATCGAAAAAGAACTTTTGGCAATAGTCTGGGGCGCCAAATACTTCCGACCATACCTATATGGTAGGGAATTTGATCTGCAAACAGATCACCAGCCCATTAAATGGCTACAGTCCAAATATAATGGCAAAGATATTAACCCAAGGTTACAGAGGTGGTTAATTCAATTAGGGGAATATGATATAAAAATAGAGTACATTAAAGGGAAAGAGAATAAAGTGGCCGACTTCCTTAGTCGAATAAATATACAGACTAACGAAATTAATTCACTTAACTTAGATAACAAAAATCAGATACAAAATATACAAATTAACCATATAGAAGAAAGTCTAGAAAATCGAATTGATAACGAAAACTCTAGTATCACTTCCCAAGAATCAATGGATGTACAAACCATCCATTCACAAGAGGAAAATTTTAATGATCATTTTCCTATTCTTGAAACTGTAGTAAATAGGTTTAGATTGCAAATTATACTTGTAGAAGAAAAAGAAAAAGAATTCGAACAAATATTTAAAGAAGAATATATGTAGATAAAAAAGATTTAGAACAAGAAGTAGATATTTTCAGAAGGTATATCCAGAAAGGAAAAGTAGGTATATATTCTTATTTAAACGACCACGAATACAATCGTCTACAAAAGAAATTGATTGAATTATATCAAGGAAAAAATGTTAAATTTATAAAATGTAGTCATTTAGCAAGAGATATCCCAAATGACGATGAACTAAAGAAACAAATTTCAATATTTCATAAAAAAGAATCGGCACATTCCGGTATTGTGGCAACATATGAAAACTTAAAACACAAAATCTATCATCCCAATTTAAAAATAAAAATACATGAAATTCTCAATAATTGCGACATTTGTACCGGCGCTAAATACGATAGAAAACCGATAAAAAAAAAATTTGCATTTACAGATACCCCCAAAACAATAAATGAAATAGTACACTTAGATATTTACACCAATAGCAAACATAATTTCATTAATATAATAGATAAATTCTCTAAACATGCAGTTAGTTTATATCTAGAAGATAGGACCCATATCACCATAATAGAAAAAATAAGACAAATAATATCAATTAGAGGAAAAATGAAAAAACTGATTTTTGACAATGAATTCGCATCAAAACCCATTAAAGAATTCTGCGAAAAAGAAAATATATCTTACCATATAAACAAACCTAACAGCCACACTGGCAATGCTGACATTGAAAGATTCAATGGCACATTGACAGAAAAAGTTAGAGCACTGAATTTAGAGGAAAAATTACCGATAAGAGAACAGATACTTAAAGCTGTCGAAGCATACAACAATTCATACCACACCACAATAAAAACTACTCCCTTGTCCGTACAAAATAGGGAAGTAGACTTTAATGTAATTTATGATAGATTAATAAAACAAAAAGAAAAAATTATAACCAAAAGAAATGAGGCCAGGGAAGAATACACAGAACAAAGACAAATCGGTTTCATAAAAAATTACAAATCACTTAGACATAAGGAAGAACCCAAATTTAGAAAATATAGCTTAAGAAATGTACATGAAAATAACATAAAACGTCCACTTAAATTTGCAGCTAACCAGAACAATACTACTAACTCTCCTATTAACGATACTACCATTGACCCAACAAACACTAATACTGGAAACAATTAAATCAGAAACAGGATACGCCGAAATAAAAACAGACGAAGTTGATATCGTTACGAAATTTGACATAATCCTACATGTTATCTACCCTAATGATATGATAAATACCCTCAACAGACTAGAACCAATAACCAATTCACTTCAATCATATTCTAAGAAAAATTTAGCAGTTCACGAAATTGAGCGTATTAAAAATCAAATAAAAACATTAATTCCGCATAAGTTCAGAAGAGGGCTGATTAACCTCGGTGGCAAACTACTAAAATGGATTTTCGGGACAATGGACAATGACGACAAGGAAAACATAGAAAATCATTTGACTGTAACGGACCAAAATATTCATAACACTATTCAAACAATAAACCAACAGATAAAAATCAATGAAAGCTTCAATAAAACTTTTGAATTAATAAAAGAAGCAATAGAATCAGATCGAATAAAAATATCTAACAAATTTAATGAAATAGTAAAGCTAGGTAGACAAAACAATGACGATAGTATATTTCCAGAACTAATGATTAAAATAAATTTAATAAAAAGACAAGTTGAAACAGTTCAAGACAATATCGCTTCAGCAAAATCAGGACTTTTACACCCAAACTTACTGACGAACAAAGAAATTGAAGACTATGACATTGACTTTAAAAAACTATTGAATATTAAATTAGGAGTAGCAAAATATATTAACGATTCCATTATTTTAGCAATTAAAATACCAACAGAAACACAAAAATTTAATAAGAAACTATTGATACCAATCTCAAATTTTGAAGGTAAAGAAATAGAGCAGGACTTAGAATATACAGTAGAAATTAAAAACCAAACATATATTTATGAAGAAGGAAAACCTATCAATAAGTTACAAAAGAGCAAAAATTGTATATTTAAGAATAATTGTAGATTTGTTAAGAATATAAGAGAAGAGATTGTTGAAATAGAACATGATATTGTAATTCTAAAAAATATGAATAATGTCAAACTTAATAGTTCCTGCGATGACAGGAAATTTACACTTAAAGGAAACTATTTTATTAATTTTGAAAATTGTACAATACAAATAAATGATAAACTATTTAGCAATAAAATTAATGTATTCACAAGCAAATATATAATCCATAAAAATGAAAATTTATCAAATCCTAATTCAAAATTAATATTTGATGAAATTACATTAACTTTAGAAAAAAATATAAAAGAAATTAGGGAATTAAAATATCATAAAAAATTAAACTCTATCTTAGGATCTTTTTTAGCAATATTTACAATAATTATATTTGGAATTATTACACTTATATATATAAAAAGTAGAAAGTTTAAGATAAAAATAACAAACAGGATCCAGGAGAATCCTGAAACAAAGGTGGGAGGAGTTAGATACATTCATGACTCTAACAATATTAAAAAATTAGATTTCCAAGAAATAGTAAAAAAATACAAACAGGGAAACTAGAACATTCCATTTTCCCACATTTTTGAATATTTAACAAAAAACAAGATTAGAGAAACTGAAATATTCTATTTTCCCACATTTTTTGGATGTATCGGCAAAAACTCCGTCTCACGAATTTTTTCCCAGACTTTTGTGAAAAACAAAAGTCTCATATTACAATAGACTTTTGTGAAACAAACAAAAATCTCATGTTACAATTAAAGCTTAGTCAATGAGAATAATTTTAAGAAAAATTCAGAATAAGAGTTGTAATTATTTTTAAAAATTAAATCTTAAGTTAGTCAAAATCTAAATTTTGTACTGTAAAGTTAAAAGTTAAAATAAAGTATATATTTAAATATATCTTTAGTCTTTTATTTAAATAAAAGTGAATCAATCAAATTTTTTTTTCTCTTAAGAGTTAAGAAAAATCTAACTCGTATGTTATTCGCATCTTTGAATCACAGCACTAAAAATATGTACATGTATTTCCATATTAAACACAACCAAGTAAGAATGAGATAAAAATGTCATAAGAAAATAATACTCACTACAAGAACATTTATGCTGTGATACCCCTTTCTGTTTATATACAAATTTCCTCGTGTGTTATCATTCATTTCAGGAGGAGATACAATGGCAATGTGAGTACCATCTACAGCACCTAATACGGATGACATGCCAAACTTCATATTGAATCTAAAAAACATTTATTTTGTTATATAAAATATTTTATTAATTAATATTACATCACAAACACTCAATTAATATCGACAAACCCTTCTTGAACTTCAACTTTTTCCATTAAAGTTTGTGGGAATCTAATTATGGTTCCCATCAAATTATTTACAATTAAAGTTGTAACAACTTTAATTGACCGAGATACGCTTGGCTGGGATAATCCAAGCAAATGATTGTTCCCGACGGAGTCCTGGTACGATCCTTGACCATAAAAATTCAAAGCAGTAAGCACCTACAAACATCATTTACAAAAAATACATGGAGTTGAAAAGGACTATAATTTAGCAATCAGAAGTATGTACTTACTTGAATTTCAAAAGGAATGCATGAGGGAATTGAAAAGGGCCGTAATTTAGCAATCAATTCTTTCGTAATACTTTTTGTAAGACGGAACTTTTTTTGGAAAATTACATCCTCCAGGTCAAATGGCATGCTGCGTAATCTTAATTCGTATATATTAGCTCTATTCTTTCGTCTATATAAAAAAGTTTAAAATTAGTTAAATTTCATAATTACTTAAAATTTTAACAAAATAAATTACTTACATTTTAATTCTACGAAGTAATCTGCGAGTTCTTAACGCTAAAATAGCATCCATTTTATTCAGTTCACTATTTACATATACCACAACTTAAAAATGACAGAAGTTAGCAGAAAACTTAAACGATAACGAACTCGAAAATAGCAATTTAAAAATAGACGTCACGCATATATTTAAAAATTAACTTTTCTGTTTTCTTTTTATTTATATTTTATATATACAGTGATGGTAACATGTAACTTCGTTTCATTTTCTTGAACAAAATACAAGCAAAAAAAAAAACATAAACAAAAATGTAGCAGAACGAAACGTAAGTGTGTGTGTTTAGGTGTGATGCGATATAGGTAGACGTTTTATTTTTTATTATCCCGTTGCTGTTAATGCGTGCGTTTAGATATATTCTTTTTTACTAAATACGTTGTCCGGTCCCCGGGGAAGGAATAAAATATATAAATTTTTAAATATCCATATATATAAATAAGTTTTTTTGGTATTTTGAATTTTTTCGAACTTGTGTGGTGGTTAAATTGGAATTTCTAATGGCGGTGGTAATCCGTGTTGCTCTAATATAGGATGTGTGTGTATTTGCTGGCTGGTGTTTACTGTTTAGGTGTATTGTATCTTTTGGTGTATTAAAAAATCGGAGCTCATTGCTTGAATTGAAATTCAACGACGCGCTTTATTCAATTTAAATGTGAAAGGGACTTTGAAGTAATCTGACGTGATTTTGTTAAGTTCAGTTTGTTTTTGAAAAAAGTACAGAAAATAATTTGTCTTCAGAATATTTTGAGATAGGAAAATACAAATTAATTTTTGTGAATTTTCATTGTTTGTTTTTTTTAATTAAAAAAAAATCAGATATGTACATATTTTAAAAAGAAAAAAAAGTGATTTTTGTATGAGGAAATAGCTCAAAACGTTGACTTGAAAAAGACAAAAAAAATTTATTAAAAAACAATGATGATGTTTTTAGAAGAAGCAAAAAAATGATTTTGGAATAAAAAATGTATGTTAATCACACCAGTCAATAATCAACCCTATAAAAATCTAAAATTGTAAATGTACCTCAACTTTTTTTCCTACTTTGTTTTTTATTATTTTATGTTAGAATGTTTCAATATTGGAATTTAAATGTATATTTCTTATTTGCTTCTGAATTTTTGGGGGAGGAGCTGGTAGACATATGTAAATTCTTCGTAGTGGTTCATCAAAATGGTACGTTTAGCAGGAAAAGGTGGTGGAACATTTGATGATGTGGTGGTCGGTGGATTACCTGGTATTCAAATTATAACAAAACTACCGCCAAGAAAAAGGCGGACAGTAACAACTAGTGACCATGTGTTACTAAATGTGCTAACTTGGAGTCGTACATCCAAAAATTTTTCTTATACACATGTATTGAGTTTTTAATTATTATTATCGTAACTAATTATTCAATTTATTTGTTCGGTTTTTCGCAAAACGTATTCTAAGGCCGTTAATGTTTGTTTGTTTACAGCTAAAAAATAATTAATGTTTTGTAAATATTATATTTATGACAAAAAGTGGCTTAAAATGCTTTTCAATACTGATACGGTGGTGTAAGTATATAAAGCCATGCCTAATAAATAAACAAAAAATGTATTTCAATAAAATCTAAGGTTCTAAAATAAATTTGAAATAATTTAAAATATAAAAAAATACCACGCTCACTTTTCTACACTTATGATCTTAAATTTAACTTGAAAATTAAGAGATTATATAAATAAATTCTATTCACATATCAGTTTCGATAGGAGACGAAAAAATCTTATATAAATTTATTGTTTCGTTGATAGCTGTGGAGTCGAGCTGATATTTGAGCAAAATTAAAATATAATACACATATGTATATAAATAATATAAATATAAATAATTTGTATGTAAAAGATATATGTATCTATAAATTTACATATATTATTTATATACATATATATATTATATATATATATGTATTGTAATTACAATTAATACATATATAAATATCTAAAATATAAATATAATATATACATATAATATATGTGTATATGTATATATAAAAATATATGTAATAATTATTATTATTATTATTATTAGTATTATTTCGTACAGCCTTTCAACACTTAATCTAGGTTATTTAAGGCTTACATATCTACTTATGAATTGTATAATGTTATAGTAATATGGTAGTTTCTAACCTACAATGTTTGTATTATCATATTTACAATTTTATTATTTTCCTTATTCATATTATTTTATTTCTTCTTTGTGTTTCTTTCCTTGTTTTGTGGTTTTCTTCTGATTATTTTAGAGTATTAGAAATGGAGGTATATGCTTCTATGCATACATATTGTATGTGTTTTGATTAGTTGTTTATATTTCGATCTAAAAAGCATATATTTCCATTCTGTATCTTATCTAAACTTTGCGCTTATACATAACATGTACATATGGACAAAATATCAAGTATATATTATATTCTATTTATATCTAAGATACATGTATGTATGCATATATGCGTCATAGCCGTATATATACATATATACACACATACATATACATACATACATCTATACATATACATATATGCGTGCGTACACACATGCTTACATATGTGTACCTATAGTTACATATTTACATATTTATATTTTATTATATACTTAGTTCTATATCTTTAAAATATTTTAAAATATTCTTGATTTTTTCAATATCTTCACTTGCTAGGTCTTTGATTCCACTGATTTTGTTTTTCCACTGAGAGTTGCATTCTTCTAGTAGATGTTTAATTGTAAGGGGGCTATTGCACTTACATTTGGGTGGTGGGGTTTTGTCAATGTGGTGTTTGTGTGTAAGTTTTGTGTGTCCTGTTCTAAGTCTTGTTATAATAGTGGCATCTTTGCGTCGAAGAAGGTTTATGGTTGTCCAGGGTATGGTGTCCTTTTTAATTTTCCTTAATTTATTTGGTCTTTCTATATTTTTCCACTTTTCTTCCCAGTGAAGGAGTATTTTTTCCTTAGTATCTTTCTTAATGTCATTTATATTTGCCTTGTAGTTTGGGTCATTTTGTGAATGTATGGCCTCTTTTGCTAATTTATCTACTGCTTCATTTTGTGTGATGCCAATATGACTTGGTGTCCAGGTGAAAGTGTAGTTTTTTGGTTTGTTGTTGTATATGATGTCTTTTATTTCTCTTGCTATAGGGTTTTTAGGATAGATTGTGTTGATTGATTTAATTGCGCTTAGGGAGTCTGTGTAAATTAGAAAGTCTTTCTCATGAATGTTTTTTGCATATTTTACGGCTTGGAGTATTGCATGTAATTCTGCATTATGTATGTTTGTGTGGTTTTTTTAGTTTAAATGTTCTTTCTATTTCTTGTATTTTAAAGGCGCAGCTAGTTTTTTCGTCTTGTACTGAACCGTCAGTAAATATTTTAATGTGATTTTTGTATGTTGTGTTAAATTTTTCTTGAAAATGTTTTTGGTATAATTTAGGGTTTGTATTTTGTTTTTGGAATTGTTCGCTTTCGTTATCTACATTGATTGTGGGGGTTAGCCAAGGTGGTGTTTGTGAGAGTTTGTATGTGTTTATATTGTGTTCTAATTGTATTTGATAGTTTTGTGCAATTGTTTTCGTTCTTATAAATATGGGTTGGTATTTGTAATTTTGGAGTTCAGCTGTACTTTTAATTACCGGGTGATTTGGGGAGGATTGTATACGGTGAAAGAGGTTTATTATTGATTGGTCATTTCTGTATTTTAGAGGGATTTGTCCTGAGTCTACGAGTAAACTGTGTATTGGTGTTGTCCTGAAGGCTCCAATGCTTATTCTTATACCTGTATGATGTATTGTCTCTAACTTTTTAAGCGTGCTGTGGTTTGTGGTGGTGTATATTTGGTTACCATAATCGAGGGTTGGTAGGATAATGGAGTATTTTGCGATTTGATCCAAAGCTGCTACTTCCAAGTATTTTTATAATATTTAAAGCTTTAAGTGCTTTATTCTTTATTCGTTCTATGTGAGACTTCCATTTCAGTTTTCTGTCAAAAGTAAGTCCTAAAAATTTGTGTTCTTTTGTTTGTTCGATGTTTGTGTTTTCTAGTGTAATTTGGGGTATATAAGGTACATATTTTGTATTTTCTAGTGAATGTCATGTATTTTGTTTTTGATGTTGAGAAGGTCATTCCGTTTGTCTTGGTCCATTCTGTTAGTTGTTTTATGTTTTCTTGGATGTCTTTTGTTGCGTGTTCTAGTTTTTTGTTTGACGTGAAGATCACTAGGTCGTCAGCGTATATGATATGTTTGATGGGGTGGGTAATATATTCACTTATATTGTTAATACCTATAATGAAAAGGGTTGTACTCAGAACAGATCCTTGCGGTATTCCATTTTGTGCTATTTTTGTAATTGATGTTGTATTTCCAATTACTACTTTGAAGGTTCTTGAAAGTAGGAAGTTAAAATGTAGCATGTGACCTATGATGTTCATTCTTTTTGCTTCTTGTATTATTTTGCGTTTCCATATACGATCGTATGCTTTTTCCAAGTCGAAAAAAACAGCGAACGTGTACTCATTTTTTGAAAAGGATTTTGCTATTTCAGTTTCGAGGAAGCTTAGGGCATCTATTGTTCCTAGGCCTTTTCGAAATCCGAATTGGTATTTGTTTATCAATTTGTTCTTTTCTAGGTGCCACATGAGTCTTTTATTTACCATTCTTTCAAGGATCTTACAAAGGCAGTTGGTAAGGGTTATAGGGCGGTAATTACTAGCTATTTTGGGGTCTTTACCTTCTTTGAGGACTGGGATTAGGAGAGCTTCATGCCAGTTCTGGGGAAAACTATTTTCTTGCCATATATAGCTATAAAGGTGTAGGAGGTATTGTTTTTGGGATATTGTTAGGTTTTTGATCATATCATAGTGGATGAGGTCTGGACCTGGTGATGATCCTTTTATTTCACGTAGTGTATGTTCTAGTTCTTGTATTGTGAAGGGTTGGTTGTAATCTTTTGTTGTGTCTCGTGGTATGTTTATCGGAATTGTTTCTGTTTTATGTTTGTGAATGACGAAATCTGTTTGATAGTTATTGTCGTTAAATGAGGTTTCGAAATAGTCAGGTAGGCTGTTACATATGTCTGTTTTGTTAGTAATGATGTCTTGATTTGGGGTTGTTAGCGCTGTTATGTTTATGTTTTGAGTTTTACCATTTAATGTTCTAATTTTTCGAAATATTTCTTTCGAGGTTGTTTTGGTGGTGATGGAGGATGTGTATTCTTGCCAGGATAATTTTTTATGATAGCGGATAAGTTTTCTTGTTTTAGATTTGGCTTTAATAAAATTTATAAAATTTTCTTGTGTTATGTTTTTTTTAAAAAAATTTTAAGCACTTTGTTTTTTTCTTTTATAGCCTTTTTAATGTCATCATTCCACCATGGAACGTATTTTTTTTGAGGTTCTGTTTGAGATAGAGGTATTGACAGTTCTGCTGATTTAAGGATTGTTTTTTGAATATAAAGTTCAAAGGAGTCTACATTTTCAAAGCTGTTTGGGGGCTTTGCGAACTTTATATTTTCCTGGTAGGTGTTCCATTTGGCTTTTTTTGTGTTAAAGGTGCTTCTACGGGTGGTTTTATCTATTTTGGTATCAAATTGATTTATTATGGGGAAATGGTCGCTTCCATGGAGGGAATTTTCTACATACCAGTTAAGGTTATTTTGTAATTCTGGAGAACATATAGATAGGTCTAATGCAGAGAAAGTTTTATATGAGAAGTTGAAGTGTGTGGGGTTACGGTTATTTAGGATATGTAGTGAGTTGTTATTTATAAAGTTTTCTATTTCCTTACCTTTTTTATCTCTTTTTTCGGATCCCCAAAGTGGGTTGTGTGCGTTAAAGTCTCCGACAATTAATACGGGCTTTGGAGTTTGGTTTATGAGGTCTTGTAGTTGTTTTTCGGTTAGATTTTTGTCTGAGTATATATTTATTAGTGTAACTTTTATAGGAGAAAATATTCTGATTGCTATTGCTTGAGTGTCTGTTTGTAGTGTTATTTGGTCTGTGTGGTATTGTTTATCGGCTAGAATTGTAACTCCCCCAGAAGCTACAGAATTTGTGATTTTGTTTTTATAATAGTATTTGAAGTTTTTTATTTTTGGTTCGTGAGAATGTTTTAATTTTGTTTCCTGCAAGCAAAAGATATTGTTACAATATTTTTGGTTTAATAATTTAAATTCATCTAGATTATGTATAAGACCGTTTATATTCCATTTTATGATAATTAAGTGTGTTTTTTGTGTTGTTGCTGTTCATTGGTGTTAGGAGGTCATTATTTCTTCCTCATCGTTTGTTGTTTCCGTATCACATTCAGTATCTTGTTTTTTTGGGGTCGTCCTCTTTTTCTGGTTTGTTGTTGTTGTTCTTGTGATTTTTTAAGTAATCTTTTTGTTTTATTGGATGTCTTTCGTGGAATAATTTTTGTTGTTTTTTGATTTAGAATTTGTTGTTGCTTCGGTGTTAATTCTATGTTTGGTATTAGATTTGTTATTGGTTTTTGTCTCGGCTTTTCTATTTCGTTATTTCTATTGGATGGAGTTGACTGAGTAGATGTGGATGCTATTGGTGTGGTTTGTGGTTGTTCGATATTTTCAGTTTGAGTTGATGTTGTTGTTATACTTTTTGTTGTCGTTATTGATGCATATGATTTTTTAACGTTCTCTGGATGTCTTTCTGTGTATATCTTTTTGGCTGTTTTGTAATCTGTTTTTTCTATTGTTTTGATTATTTGTATTTCGTTTTGTTTAATAAATATTGGACATTTTTTATTTAATGCATCGTGTGAGTCTTTGCAATTTGTACATTTTTCTTGTCGGTCGAATTTTTCGTTTTCGTTTTTTATGTGGTATTCTTCACCACATTTCGAGCATGTTTTGTTTTTTTTGCATATTTTAGTTATGTGGCCGAAATGTAAACAATTGTTGCATCTCAATAGTGGAGGGAAATAATATTGAACTTTAGTTCTTTCATATAAAATATTTATTGTTGTTGGTAGTGTGTTTACAGAGAAGGTGATTATTATCATTTTCTTTATTTTCCTGATCTCTATGACCTTTTGATTTTTTAATTCTTCAAGAATTTCATTTTCAGGAATGTTAATTAGATCTCTTGAATAAATAACACCTTTGCATGTATTCAGAGTTTTGTGTTCAGTAACTTCTACTTGTACTCCATCACACAGTTGTGTTAATTTTATTAGTTTTTCTGCTTGCTTCAGATTTTTAGTTGTGAATTAGTATGGTGCCGTTTCTGAGTTTTTTGCATGTTTGTATGGGACTTTCTGCTACTGAATCAATTACTTTTTTTATTAAAAAGGGTGAAACTTTTTCCAATGTATCTGTTGTTGAATTTGTTCTTTTCATAATTAAATATTTCGATTCATTTGATAGGCGTTTACCGGTATCGAGTGTGTACTTCAATTGACTTTGTGTTGACCTTGTGATGTCGGGTGGTATGGTTGGGTACATTTTTGTGAATAAAATTGAATTTAAAGTGTACTTACTGTTTTATGTGTATTTTTAAATTAAGTTAGTTTTTACTTCAACTATTTTATGTATTTAATTATACTATTGTAAGATGAAAGAACTAATACTTTTATTATATTTGAAAGAAATGAAAAACTATTTATGAATTCACGTTTAATCACTTTGAATCACTAGTCAAGACCCATATGTAATAATTTAATTTAAATAATATTAATATATATTTATATAAGTAATATAAATATTAATAATTTATATATAATAGATATCTCTATATACATACATATATATATATTTAATTTATACTTATATATATTATATATATGTATATATAAATATTATATATATCTATATATAAATAATATATATAACATATATTGTAATTACAATTAATATAAGTATATATAAGTTAACAACAGCAGTTTTCAGTTTTCACGTTTAAAAAACATACGCACTGGATAATATTACTTTTTGTAAATTACAAAGTTCTCATGAAAATACTGCTGACGCTGCGTCTGGTAATAGGACGTAGAATAATAAGAAATAATATTGTAATAATAAGAATTAATTTTTGTAAAAGTTAGTTTTAATTTAGAGTTCAATAAAGTTGGTCAGCTAGCCTGACTTAAAAATATTTTTTTGTCTTTTTATAAAAGTAAATTTTTAACTGGCAAGGACCGTTGGAAATTATCGTGATAAAAGTCCGGTGAATTAATTAATTAATTTAAACAAATTTTAAAAGTGCCGAAGTGAAATTCTTAGGTTCACCTTTCAATTAAATTAAATTTTCCTTTAAAAAGTGTAGAAGTAAAATTCTTAAATTCACTTTTAAATTAAATTAATTCAGTTTAAAAGTTTTATATTGGAACTTTTTACGTAAATACATGTGGCAAGTAAAGAAGGTAAATACTTCCTGAAATCTCCATAACACGTAAGATTAGGAAAAGAGGCCCCGGAACCACCTCATTGAGGACAAAACGGAGTTGCTGGATAAAAATTTTGGGTAACCACAACAAGATAAAGTATTCAACAACAGCCGCCTAATCTGTTGCAGAGAAAGACCACAAACGGTTCATCAATATTGAAAAAGACAACCTACCTGAACATCTGAGCAACATCTTCACTAAATATCATTTAAATGTTCGTCCTTCATCTATTTATTTTAATGTAAGTAACTTTTTATGATATTAAAATAAATTTTTTGCTTTTAAAATTTTATCATATTTAAATGTTAAAATCTAATTAGATTATTATAAAAAGTATATCCAACCTATGTAGAAAAAGAAGTTCATTTTTGTGGAAGTGAATCTTATAAATTTTAGAGTCTCAATAATTTACAAAATAATTAAGGTAAGGTGTTAAGGTAATTGGTCATAAATCATGTTAATGGCGCTTAATGGATAATTAATTAATGTGTTAATTGGTAAATTAAGGTTATTGTTATAGTTTTAATGAGGTGATTGGAAATTAGAGCATCTGTCGCGTGCCGATTTGTAGAATTTTTTTGTGTAAAAAGTAAAAAAATTCACGGTAAAGATTAATGACAAAAGTTAAACAAAAGTTCGTCATATTAAAATAAATGCAGATTGTATTATATTAAGTTTGAAAGTGAAACTCAATTTACATAATTAAGTTAAATAAAAATTGAACAAGTTTATAGGGTTTTACGCTGGAATGAATAATATAAATAAGCTGCATACATAACATACCTGTACACTAAGTCTGAAATTTTATATATATGATACTTTGCTTAAGATACTATGGTAAACAGGTTATAGGCGCGTGTATTTAGGTTTTGATAAAACTTCTGCGGGGATTTCTGTATAGTGTTCAATTAATACAAATAAATTAAAATGAATTTTGCATTCAATTAAAAAATATAAAAAACATGTTTTAGTATAATCAAAATAAATTTATTGTGCTTTAACTTTTAAACTTTTACAAGGTAAATCAAAAATTAAAAGAATTTCAAATATTTTTGATTAAGTTGCGTATATAATAATATAATTCCCACGATACACCTGTAACGATAATAGCAAATCCTAGGTATTTAATAGTATTATACAAGCAACTTTCAGTTCTTGAATGTATTTTTCCTACAAACGGTTTTCTGTATGGTCCGCATTCGTCATCTCTATTGACGTATAAGTGCATCTTGAAGAAAGTCGAATATGTTCTGCTTCTACATCTTCAGAACGGTTTAGTGCGCTTATTTCTAATGAACAAAAGTAACATCTGACGTAGTCTTTAAAATTAGTATAGAAAAAACCACTCTTTGCAAGCTTTTGCGACCTTCTATCGTCAATAGATAAATTGTTGAACGTTTTTAAACGATCGTATTCACGCTTTAAAGTTAACATTTTGATTAACATATATAGTTTACAAAACGTTCTTTATATCGATCCATGAGTTATGTTTAGATGAAAAGCCGAACCATTTTACAAACACTTTATTTTCTTTTCTTTTCAAAACATTTTCTACAAGATAAATATCAGAATATTTAGCAGGTGCTAATTCTTGTTCGTAAAAAGCACCCTGTGTTGTGTTTTCTTGATAATCTTCAAGAATGTAAGTTCTTGGTTCTGTATTTTGTATTTCTTTTACGTTGAATATTTCCTGTAACCTTTTTCGAACACTTTATATTTACTTATTCGTACATAATCACCAACCTTATATTTTTGTTTTGATGTTATTTTTCTCTTTTTATATACTGTAGAAAGAATCTTTGATTCATTCAAAGTGCCGACGGCATTTGGCTGCATTTTGATTGTACGATGTTTTGTTGTGTTATATTTATGTACATATTAAACTTTTTAACAATCCAACAATAATTACCATTCTTGTTAAATTCTTTCCACATCATATTTTTTAGTGTTCTGTTAAACCTTTCCACAATCGAAGCTTTCAAAGAGCTGAAAGTTGAATAATGATTAATATTGTACTTCTTCATTAACTCTTTAAACTTCCTATTGAAGAACTCTTTGCCGTCATCTGTTTGAAAATTTGTAGGAATGCGTTTTGTTTTAGAAAGAGGCTCAATTGCTCTCGTAATCTCTTCTCCACTTTTATTTTTTACTGGAAATGCCCATGTGTAAATTACGATGACCGAAAAATAGGACTTAAAAAAATATATTAAGTTGAATAACACAAGTTTTAATATTTTAATATTACAAACTTTATTCACTGATTCACTTTCTTACAATTTTAGATGAGTTTTAAAACTAAAAACTTAACTCTAGATTAGGTTCTTATATATACGATTTCGTTTACCTATAAATACAAAAGTCACGTTTTTGAAAACCGGAGTAAAGTGTGGGAAATTGTTTTATATTAGGTCAGCAGGAAAGTATGAGAAAATTATTATTTGCTGTTCTTATGTTAAGTCAGCAAGAAAGTATGAGAAACTTTTGTTAGTTACGTAAATTTCCCAAAAGTGTCAAATAAAGAAAATTTAAATATTATAAATGTGGAAATTTTTTTTGCCAGATTTTTAGTTTCAAGTTTCATATTTTCAGGGTTTGTTGACGTTACTGACGTAACTCCTCCCTCCTTAGACTTATAACTCTCCTGATTTATATTTTTAATTACGATTTTTTGTCCTTTGTGTTTATAGATTAACGTTACAATAATTCCTATTATAATTATAGTAAGAATAGTGATAATGCTTCCGTAAATATAATGATTTTTCTCTTGATATTTTATTTCTTTAATCTCTTGAATATTTTCAATTGTTTCTAATACAAAATCGTCAAATAATAAGTTTTTGTTTACATCTTTAATATTTTCTAAATAATTTGGAAGGATAAAACTTTGTTTAAAATCTGTTTTATTATTTTCTATTGAATAATTATCAAATTTTATTGTACAATTATTGAAATTAACTAAGTAGTTCCCGTTCATTACAATTTGACGGTCATCACAAGTACTAGTAAAATTAACATAATTCAGATTTTTTGTAATTATTTTCCCCTTCCTGTAATTCCATAATTTCGGATGCATTGTTAAATATTTTGATAAAATTTCTTTTTATTAGACAGTTTGTGCAGAGTTTTAAATTTTTCAGATCTTTATTATAAGTATAATCATAAGTTTTGTTTTCATATTTCACAATTTCTTGTGGTTTAAACATTAATTCGCGATTTTGATTGTCACCTCTAGGGATAAGAATTGTTTTTTGCAAAACGAGTATATCTTTTGGTATTCTGATAACAAATATTAAACTATCATGGTTATTAATTAGAGTTCCTAGTTTTATGTTTTGTAGTTTTTGTAAGTCGATGTCATATTCTGTTATTTCTTCATTTGTTAGTATGTTGCTACTAATAAAGCCTAATCTGGATGAAGTTATATTATTTTGTATATGCTCTACATTATCTTGTAATATTTTTAATTTTAGAGCATAGTCTGTAAAAAGTAAATGTCTGTTTAAAGTTTTTTCATAGTCATTGACTTTATTGTATTGTTCTGTAATTAATGATCTATCTTTTTCAATTGTTTCTTTTAATTTAATAAAAGTAGGATTGAAATTTTTATTGATCTTTACTTGAGTATTCAGATTTTCTATTGCATTATGAGTGTTTGTGTCGATAACTTTGAGATGGTCTTCGATTTCTTTTCTGTCCGAATCGTCCATGGTACCATAAAGCCATTTATGTACTGTACCGACGATATTCAGTAGACCTCTTTTTTGTCTGTGTGGAATTAATGTTTTTATTTTATTCTGAATGTTTGCAATTTGAAACTCTAACAATTTAGTTTTGTCTCGTAGGTCAGACTGCTTTATATTATTTTCTAAACTGTCTAATATGTTTGCAATTTTTTTGGTATTTAGTATATGTAAAACAGTGTGATAATTTTTTACGATATTTACTTTCTCTAATTTTATTTCAGAATACCCAGAGTTTCTATCAATTTTGTTGATTATGAGATGGGCCTGAGTTGTTGTCATTATTGTTATCATCAGAAATACTTTGAGGGTCCAATAAACCTGAAAATTTATATTTTCTCTTAATGTTGGAAGTATGAATATTTTGTAAGTCTTTTTTAATGTACTTCGGTTCTTCCTTGTGCCTAAGACTTTTTTAATTTTTTATATAACCTTCTGTTCTATCATATTGGTAATTTTCTCTATTGACATTAAGTTTATTAATATACCTAGCTTTTTCTTTGTACAGATTGTTATAAATAATATTTTTGTTACACTTACCTGCTTGTATTTTTATTGATTTTTCTTTGGTGGTTGAATGGTAACTATTATTATACCATTCAATTGCTTTGTACATTTTTTCCTTTATACTTTATTTTCAATACCTAAAACCCTGATTCTTTCAGCAAGAGTATTATGTAAGCGTTCTATATCGGAGTTACCGGTATGGTTATTGGATTCTACTAAATGAAGCACAATGTTTTCATTTCTTAAATAATCTTTAATATTAATACTTTTGAATTTATTATCAGTTATTCATTTTTTTTAAATGCCCTCTTTGTGATTTAAAGTTTCTTAGTTTTTCTATGATTGTTTGATTATTTCTGTCTTCAAGATAAAAAGCTGTTGCAAATTTTGAGAATCTATCTATGAAAGTTAGGAAATTAGCTCTGGAATTAGTATAAATATCCATATGTATTATTTGGTTAATATCTTTGGGGGTTTCAGTGACGGCGAATTTTTGTTTTATAGGATGTCTATCGTATTTGACACGATTACATGTATCGCAATTGTTAATGAATTTTTCTATTAAAATTTTTAAATTAGGGAAATATATATACCTTTTTAACCCTTCATAATTTTCGTTTATCCCTGTGTGTCCTGTTTCATTTTTATGATACTTTTTAATTTGTTTCTTCATCATTGTTTCTTCTTCATTGTTCATATCTTTTGCATGATATGAACATCTAACAAATTTTATGTTTTTAATATTTTCGTATAATTCTATTATTTTTTGTTGAAGTTTGTTGTATTCCCTATCACTAAGTTCTGTGTATATGCCTACTTTACGGGGGTTTACGTACCTTCTTAAAATATTGGATAGGTTATTATCCAAATCTTCTGAGTTTATGTATATTTTCCTATTGTTATGTTTAATTTTATATTCTTTTTCTTTGTTGTTTGTTAGTATAATTTGGGTTTTGAAACGATTTACTACTGTATCTAATATAGGAATATGGTTATTCAAATCTTCCTTTTGAGAATGAATTGTGTCGATGCTGCCTTCATCCAGGTTATTTTGCACTGAAGAATTGGAAAGTTCTCCAGAACTACTAATTTCTTCAGTTCCTTCTATTTCAGGGTTGTTTGTTTCGACGACATTAATTTCGTTAGTGTTCGTATTGATTCTACTTAGGAAGTCGGCTACTCTATTTTCTTTACCTATGGTATAGTCCATATCTATGTTATATTCACCTAATTTCAACAATCATCTATAAAGACGAGAATTAACATCTTTGCCTCTAGTTTTTGTGTATAACCATTTAAGGGGTTGGTGATCTGTTAACAGATCGAATTTTACACCATAAAGATAGGGTCGAAAGTAATTTGTGGCCCACACAATAGCCAAAAGCTCTTTTTCAGTGGTATAATAGTTGCGTTCATGTTCGTTTAAAGTCCTGTCAGCATAGCATATAGGGTGGTTATCTTGCTGGAGGATAGCTCCTATTGCGAAAGTGCTAGCATCTGTTACTAGCTTAAATTTTTTATTGAAATCCGGGTATTTTAATACAGGAGCTTCTGTAATAATTTTCTTGAGTTTTTCAAATGAATTAATGTAGTTTGGGTCATTAGGGTTTACTTTTGTATTTTTCTTGAGATATTCCGTCATTGAATGGGCTACTTTTGCATAATCTTTTATGAACTTTCTATAGTAGCCAGTTATACCTAAAAAAGATTTTACATATTTGTTTTTGTGTTGTTGATAGTTTTAAATTCACTATATCTTTCACCTTGTTTGGATTAGGTTTACCACCTTCTGGTGTAAAGATTATGACCCAAATATTCGGTTTCTTTGGCAAAAAATTTACATTTATCAATCTGAATTTTTAAATTATGGTCTCGTAATATATTAAATATTTTTTTTATACTATTTATATGCTCATCTAGTGTTGTACTGAATATTAATATATAATCTAAGTAGACGACACATATCTTATTTATATATTCTCTCAAGATAGAGTTCATGAGACGTTGAAATGTTGCTGGGGCATTTTTCAGCCCAAACGGCATTCTCACATATTCATATAGTGTCCTAGAGGCGTGGAAAAGGCTGTCTTTTTCCTGTCTTCTTCTTTGACAAGGATTTGGTGGAAGCCTTTTGCCAAGTCAAGGGTTGTGAAGTATTGAGATTTACCGAGTTTATTTAGGATTGTATCAATATTGGGAATTGGGAATTTATCGTCGATGGTACATTCGTTAATTTACGATAATCTATAACAATTCTCCACTTTTTCTTTCCAGAATTGTCCATTTTTTTGGGGACAATCCACAATGGACTGTTGTATGGAGAATTACTTTCTTTTATTATTCTTTTATTTCTTCTATTTGAGTAGATATCTCTTTCTCGTGAATTTGCGGGTACCTATATATTTTAGAATATTTAGGTTTATCGGTTGTTGTAATTATTTCATGTTGAACTACGGAGGTACTAGTTAATTGATCTCCTTTTTTAAAAAAAAGATTTTTGTAAGATTTTAATAAATTATTTAAGTGTTTTTTTTCTTCGGAATTTAAAGACATTGAGATATTTTGAAATTCTTGATCATTCAAAACAGAAAATTCTAACTGATAAATCTCATTAATTTTATACTGGAATGAATTTACGAATTTTATTATATTGCCGTTAATTTTTAAGGTTTCCTCTCTCATATCTATAACAGCCCCTAGAGGTTTTAATAAATTTTGCCCAATTATTGCATCAAAACATTTATCGTGAAAATCTGTAAGTTTCCAAATCATATATGCATCTTATTGAAATTCGACAGGTAAATCAGTTTTAATTTCTTCGTTTACGGTAGTTTTAGAATTCAGAGTGTTAAGTTTGAATGGTGATTTTAATAATTGTCTTTTATATTGGGGTAATTTTGTTTTGTTTAATATAGAGATAGAGGATCCTGTATCGATAAGACATTTTATTTTTTCTTCACCTATTGTCAATTCTACTACTGGTAGGTATACTTGTGAGGCATTAACAGAAAATTTTCTTCATGTTCTACATGATCTATATCCATAGGTTGTACATTTTGTCGTATTGTGCTGTTATTATTGTTGTAGTTATATGTAGTCGGAAGGCCTATTATTATAATTAGGTCTTGTTTGTCTTGAATTGTTTTGTTTTTGATTTTGAGTATTAATATATCGAAAACTTTAAACAAAAGAAATGGTATCACAAGTGAAACGATAAGGGACAACAAACACATGCTATATGTTTTAAAAAAGCTAAACCATGTTTAAGATATGCAATTATTAAAAATGCAGATTCTGAGGTAATTAAAGCTCTTTGTGAAATTACATTGAATACCGTGAAGGGAAATCATTATCCACATGGGAACATATATAATATAATCATCTTTGCAGGTATAAAAAGAGCATGAGAAAATTAGTTAATGCAAAACGATCAGTACCGAGACAACGTAAAATCTTACTACAACAAGGAGGTTTTTTACCAGCTTTATTAGGAAGTGTACTCTCCGGTGTGATTGGTTCATTAATTGAAAAATATGTATAGAAATAATTCACTCAACAAAATGTTACTTCTCTCTCCAGAAGTATACGAAAAATTAAAAAATGATATAGAAGATTTAAATAACCAGTCTTTCTTTGACAACAAAATGAATAAAATTTTGAAAAACAAAGACTTACAGAATACAGAAATGAGTTAATAAATTATTTGAGTGTAAAACGAAAACGTAGAAATATTGAAGAAAGAAAAAGAGATATGTCGTTATTACAAGAAAAAATGAACAAACATACAAGTTTACGTGAGAGTTGTTCACAAACCAAATTCATACTTAAAAAAGATAACGCAATACAAACTTCTCCTACAAAAAACGAGTTGTATGGAATAGATAAAAATAATTCTTTTCAGACAAATGTAGAATTCTTTGAAACAACACAACCAAGGAAATCACTATCACCTGCTACTAAACGACGATTATCAGCAAGTGGAATAGCAAAAAGTCTCAAACCACCACCAAAATTGCAGAAAACTTCAGAAGATCGAAAGAAAGACTATAAAGTGGTAACTGCTGATGACGGTATAACACAATATACTGTACCCCTCGATATGAGTACTGATGAAGTTACCAGTGTTATTGAGGAATTAGAACAAGAAGAAAGTGCCAGCAGTTCAAAACAAAAGTCACCTGCCAAGCAATCTATATTAAGACCTTCAAAATTGGATCCTAATCAATACACTCTTGCGTTTAATTCCTATAAGAAAAGCAGTACGTCAAAGTAAACGTTTACAATAAAAAAGGCGAGTTGCAAGTGCATCAGAAATTAATTGGGAGAAACTTTAAACACTGAAAATATGCCTATGGATATAAAGGAAAATGACTTTTACGTGTGTCTTTTAAGTAATAATTCGATGAAATTTTACCCTGAAAACACTTTGTCATCTTTTACAAATTCGTTGGCTAGATACTGTAAATTAGATGAAAATTGGTATGTTGGAATAACTGAAATTGCTTTACCAAATTTCGATACGAAAGAATCTTTGAAAAGAGGAATAAAGCGTCAACAGTCTGATGATTTAGATGAAAATAGAATTAAAATAGCGAAGCGTGATGAGATGGATGACCAACTACAACAGGGAAAAAAGAAAATTAGTATTAAAGTAAATGAAGATGTTCAACTAGAATGGACTTATGATAATCTTAAGCAAACTAGTTACAGAGCAGGACAAGTTAATTTTTCAGCATTCTTACTAAAATTTTACAATGCTATTATACCTTCATGGTACACTATGTACTTTGACGATATTAAGAAAAAGATTTGGGATCGATTGGAAACTGATTTAAGTTATAAACAGGAACCAGACCAGTTTATTTTACACATATACCAGGGTAGGAAGACTTCAGAAAAGGTTGTTTTAAAATATAAAGATTATGAATCTGTTGAAGCTTTCGTAGATGACGTTTTCGGTCAAATTCCTAGGAGAAACAGAAAACATGCTGTTATACAAGATGCAATAGATAACCATGTACATCCTGCACTAAGCATTAAAAGATCTAAGATAAAATAAAGTACATGATATGTTTGTACTTCGTTTAGAAGAATTAGGAGTAACAATAAAAATAAAAAAATCATTACCTTCACACTTGAATGTTAAAGATCTCATTACACTTTTTATAAGAAAAGCAGAAAAAGATTATTCAAATTAGAGATACGATTTTTGAAGTTTTAAATAAGTTAAACAAAGATTCACTTGGTGCTAAACCACGTAGTCAAAGAACAATTACTTCAAGTAGTAATATTTTGGAAGTTCCATATGAAAGAGAAAATTCAGGTCAATACCTGATACAAACATAGACAATCTATCTAATTTTCTTACTGATATATTTCTTCAAACACCACAAGACAAACGTAATATTGATGTGTTCCTATCAGAAATAAAAGAATCATTTGATGCTTTTGGATTACGTAAGAAACTTATTACCATAATAGATAAAATTGATAGTGTAGAAAGATTAGTTGATGATGTTTCGAAGAGAATACCACGAGAGTTTCAAAAACTAACAGCAAAATGTTACAAAAAAAACATGTTTTATGTCTACACTGATATTATTCAACCTCGAATTATGTAGAAGCCACAATCATGAATCATGTAACAGTTAATCCAAATATTTTACTTGCACATGAAACTGTTCTTCAGCGTTCGAATGCTTTATATCCATACAAACGTGTAGAAGTTAAAACGTATACTTTACATACAAATACATTCACGTTATCTTTGGATAATGTACATAGTAATTGGTCAATTACCTAACTTGTTGATTTTTGGTATGATAGATAACGATGCATATACTGGTAAACAAGAAAAAAATCCGTACAACTTTAAACACAACAATATTACAAGATTCAATTTATCAGTCAATTGTTTAAAAGTACCAAATCAACCTATAGAGTTTGATTATTCAAAAGAAAAGCCAAAGTTCAAAGGAACTGGAATTCACTATTTCGATAAAGGTCATCAGATAAAAAAATTCTTCGATAATGGTTGTTTTCTCCTAGCATTTGATTTGGCTTCAGATAATTCATATGATTCTACATGTGGTAATTTGCTAAATCAAGGAATAGTAAGAATTGAAGGAAGATTCAAAGAAGCTGTGTGACTTGTATTGTGTTTACTAAATATGATGCAGGTATTGAAATTGATAAAATTTGTAACGTATACACCAATTTCTAAAAGTATATACAGTGATGACAAAAATTATTTGTGCAATGTAAATTTCATACTCAACTATTCAAAAAAGACCTTGTAACTTTTTTCGTAGTTAACTAATTGTTAAATAATTTTTGTTTTATGTTGTTTATACACTAATACATACATTTCACTTAAAATTAGAAAAAAAAATTCATAGAATATTCATAAAAAAAGTCAAAGAACTATGCAAGAAATTATTTGTGCATGTATGTTTGTGCCAAAAATTATTTGTGCACGTGTTCAAAAGTTTCTTAGAAATAACAATACTCCAAAATTCAAAGTTTTTTGTAAATTTTATTAATGATTCCAAGTGTTAAAGAATATTACAACAAATATTGTACTAAGTGTAGAGAAAAAGGACAATTTAAGTTAGAAAATGATGATTTATGTATACATATATGTATACCTATGTGTCAATCATACGTCCACATAAATTATTTAAGACTTTTTTATGAAATTTCTATATTTTGTAAAAATTTAATTTTTGATATTTGTGAATAAAAACATAAAATTGTATACAAATAAAAACGCACATTTATTAGAAATATATTTTATTTTTGTTATTTCTGTGTGAATTTATTCTTGTATAAATTTGATAGATTTAGTTATATTTTCATTTTCACAATACATTAGATACACGTTTTGTGGAATGTTGGTTTTACTACAAAGTTCCCTTGGTACGCCATCTGATATGCGAGCTGGTAAAAAATAAGAAAATTCCTCTAAATCTACAACAAGCCTTGAGCCGTACTTTGTATTCACTGGTCGTATTTCACACATATTTGAAATGTATTTATTTTATTTTCACATTTTTTTATTTTTCTTTATATTTTTACTTGGTTTTTCTGTCGTTTGAAAATGATTGTTTGTGTTCTAGTAAGAATACAGTTGAAGAAATGAAGGAATAATCTTCATATAAATTACAGTTTTTTTCAGTTTCGCTCATTCCGAATATTTCAAAAGTCCAGTGATGGCACATTTTGAAATAACTAAAGATTTTTCAACTTTTATAAAAAGATTTAACTTGCGTGGACATAAGATTGAATTTAAAATAACAACGTGTCCTGCAGGATTCGATCCTATTTCCTGGTTAAAAGAAGGTATCGAAGAAATAGTAAAAATTATAATAGAAAGACTACAACCTAGTGATCAAGTTGGAGTAACATTTTGCGGTCAGAGTTTCTTAGAGCGGGGACCAGGATGGATAAGTTTCAGACCAGTAGCCAATTTAACAGTAAAGGATATTTGGGAAATGATTTTGAAAATTTTTCAAAGTAATTCTGAAGGTATTTAAAATTGCATCTTATTTTTTCGAAATCTAATGATTTATTAAATTTTAATGTTAATGTTAGGTTTGGCGACAGATAAATTTTGTATTCAAGTAGCATTTGTACGTTTACCACTAGGAAAAGGTAGACAAAATAAATATATTACTTACGAGGAAGAATGTACAAAACGAAAAGGTATTGTTACAATAAAAAGCAAAGATAATTTGTGTCTTTTTCGAGCTTTAGTTGTAGCGATTGCTTACATGAATAAAGACCCAGACATTTACAAGATAAGAAATGATCTTCGTGAAGCACAGACAGTACGCTCTAATAAACTGATATCTGACTCGAATATTTAAATTTCCGAAAATGGAGCTTGAATAGAAGAACTACTAAAACTACAAAAATATTGCGATAACAATTTATATCTTCTTTATCATGAAGGTCATTATAATGTTATAACTTCACTTACTTCTGCGTTTTGTTGTGATTATTATTGTGAAAAATGCCACACTCCTTACTACCAGAAAAACAGACACAGATGTCAAGAAAGTTGTCCCTGTTGCCAGCAAAGACCTGTTTGTGACAATACGATGAAAAATAAACCTTGTTTAAAATGCAATCGCAAGTTCAGAAGACAGCAATGTTACGATAATCATCTTTCAGGTGGGACAAAATCTAAGTCATTGTGAGAACGAATAAATCAATGTATTCAATGCTTTAAAGTATATCAAACACAAAGAACTCACACATGTGATGAAATATTTTGTAAAATATGTAACAAATATGTATCTAATAATCATTTGTGCTATATTCAAACAGATAACAAAGAATCAGTTACAAAAGATATTTTATTTGTTTTTTATGATCTTGAAACTCGGCAAGAGAAAATAGTGTCTGAAAAAATACATGAAGGTAAAAAAATTGGTGATATAAGAGAACATGAACCAAATTTGTGTGTGTATATGAAAAGGTGTTATAAGTGCAGTGAAGATCCAAATCTTTATTTTTGTCAAATTTGCAGTTTTAGAACTGTAATATATGAAAACGATGTAATTGATAATTTTCTAAAATACATACTTGAAATTATAAAAAAGTTAAGAAAGTAATTGTTATAGCACATAATGGACAATCATTTGATCACCAATTTTTACTAAATAACTTATTTGAAAAAACGCAAATCAAGCCTGAACTTATTATGCGAGGATCAAAGATTATTTTAATGCAAATACAAAATATCAAGTTCATTGATTCTTTGAACTACTTTCCTATGCAATTATCAAAATTACCTAAAGCATTGGATTTACCAAACACATTCAAAAAGGGACATTTTCCTCATCTTTTCAACACTATACAAAATCAAAATTACGTTGGAAAACTTCCAGCGATTGATTTTTACTGTCCAAATTCTATGAAAAGTGGAGATCGTGAAGAATTTATATATTGGTATAACAAACATAAAAATGATAGTTTCAACATGCGTCAAGAACTTTTAGAATATTGTACTAGTGATGTTAAAATATTATCAGAAGCTTGTTTAAAATTTAGAAAATTGATGCTTACTGAATGTTACGTATGTCCGTTTACAGAAGCAACTACAATAGCATCAGCCTGTAATCTCATCTTTCGACGTCGCTTCCTAAAGCCTGAGACAATTGGAATAATTCCTAAAACTGGTTACAGGTATGCTAATAATTCATCAGAAATAAGTATGCATTGGTTATTGTGGGAAGAAAAACAAAGAAAAATTGAAATTATGTATACTGCAAAAGGTAGAGAAGTGAATTGAAAAGGTATGAAAGTAGACGGTTTCTGTCGTGAAACAAATCAAGTCTTTGAATTTCATGTGTGTTATCATGGTCATAAAAAATGTTTAGTATTCAAAAGAGATGATCCATTACATGATGATCCAAAATCAACTCTTAATCTAAGATATCAATCAACTGTTTCTAAGACTGAACATTTGCGTTCTCTTGGTTATAAAGTTATTGAAATGTGGGAATGCTGTTTTAGACAACAAATTCAAGAAAATAAAAATATTGATGACTTGAAAGAACATCCTTTATTAACAAATAAGTGGAAGAACTGGAAATATTTTCAGTTATTATAAATGTAAAACAGGAGAGAAGATCAAATACGTATATATAGATATATGCTCTTTATATCCATGGGTGTGTAAATACGGTAAATTTCCAATTAGTCATCCTAAATTACATATTGGACATGAAAAATGTTCAATTATTAATTTATCAAAAACGAATGGAATCATAAAATGTAAGATCTTACCACCAAGAGACCTTTTTCATCCTGTTTTACCTCTAAAACAAAATAACAAACTCATGTTCTCTTTGTGTCAAGTTTGTAGTTCTGAAAAAAATCAAGATGACTGTTTGCATTCAGATGAAATCAGAGCTTTGAATGGTACATGGGTTATAGATGAAGTTGTAAAAGCCCTTGAAAAAGGTTATAAAATTTTACACATTTATGAAATATGGGAATACAAAATAGAACAATACGACAAGTCAACTTATTCTGGTGGACTTTTTACTGAAATGATGAATAAATTCATAAAAATGAAACAACAGGCTTCAGGGTGGCCCTGTAAATGTACTACTATTGAAGAAAAACATAATTATTTGGAAGATTTTAAACAAAATGAAGGTATTACTTTAAATTTTGAAGAAATAACAGCAAACTCAGGATTGAGGTCGTTGGCGAAACTCATACTAAATTCTTTCTGGGAAAAATTTAGACAGAAAGAAAATCAAACACGAACAACAATTATTATACAACCTTTAGAATTATTTAACTTATTAACATCTCCTTCTATCAATGTGCTCCATTTACTTCCAATTAATCAAAATATTTTAATAGCAAATTGGCAATATAAAAATGAAGTTAACGACTTTTTATCTACAGTAAATGTTTGTATTGCTGCTTACACTACAACACAACCTCGACTTAAATTGTATAGTTATTTAGAAATGATCCTCCAACTGGTGAATTTGTAGGAGATATGACTGACGAGCTAGAAAGTTATGGTACTGAGAGTTATATTACCGAATTTGTTTGTGGTGGTCCAAAAAATTATGCATTTAAGGTTTTCAGCACTTCAAACAATACTTATAAAACTGTGTGTAAAGTAAAGGGAATTAATTTAAATTACGAAAATTTACAGATAGTTAATTTTGACACCATTAAAGATTTGAAAGTGTTAAAACACTAAAAGTACCTATAACAAATTTTCGTAGAACAGTAGACCATAATGTTTTAACCGTACCAGAAATAAAAATCGACCAACCTAAATCTGAAAAACGTAAATTTTTAGATGATTACTCTTCAGTTCCTTATGGTTACAAGAAAGTTTGTCAAAACAAATTATAATTTTGTATATATATATATATATATTATAATATTCAAGAAATAAATAAACTAGTTTTGATTTTTATTTTAAAATTTTATTTTTAATAAGTTCTATACATATGTTGATACAATTTTTCACTGCACACCTGAAACGACTATCCATACCATGTATTTTACAAAAAGAATCATACTTTGTAATATATTTCAATGAATATATATATATATCAGATCAGTAATTTCTACTCCTGATGAAACATAAGATTGAAGAAATTTTTTGTTTGTTCTCCTTTAACATATATTTTACTAGTTTTACATTTCTTGACCTTAAACTTGTATAACCCCCGTAAATTCTAATTAATTTTTAAACTTTTTCATTTAATACAACAAAACTTCTTTTCTTTTTGTTGTTATTCCTAATTATGTAAAAGAGTTTAACTTTTAAAATATCTATAAACCCTGAAAACAAGACAACTAGAAAGATATGCTTGAATGGTGTTCAATATACTTCAATATTAATTTTAATTTTAATTTTCAACGATCATTTGACTTTTGTTGTATTAAATTTCAATGTATTTTTAGAGTAATATTCATGATCAAGTATCTTTGATTTAGGTTGTACCAAATTTGTATGTACTCAATATATAATGTAACTTCCATTTTGAATAAGGAAGAAAGAAATATTCATTGCGTTGTTAACCAGTGACCTGGCATCATACGTTTATAGTTATTCATATCTAAACAATAAATGGAATTAGTCAATTCCACAAATTAAAGAAATAGTGAGTGTTTTATTAAATTAATAATCATTAACATTAAAAACAAAACATTTTTGGTCCATTCGAGTACGGATTGTACATAAAAAAAACAACAAGATTAAAATTTATTTAATCAGGTGAATATATGATATATAATCGTATCGTATACATATTACATATACATACATATGAGATTTGACTGGTGTATAAATTATTCAGCAGCTGGTTAGTGTTGTCAGATTGTATGTTCAGGTAATGCTTTGTAATTAAAAATTTCTATTTAAACATTAATTTTACATTGATATAAATATGAATAAATTGATAAAACAACAAGAATCTCTTGTAAATTTAATGGTAAATATACGCAACGAAAGTTTAACTTTGAAAGAACTTAATAAAGAAGCTCTTAAAGCAAGGATAGAATTGTTAGAAAGTTATTGGTGCAAGTTTTTTGAAAGACATGAAGAGGTTATTGGTACTGAAACTAAAAATTCAAAAACAATTAGCTATTTAGAAAATAATGTTTTCACAACAACTCAAGGAATTTATTTGGAAGCATTAACCAATTTAAAATCCGAAATTAGTAAAATAAAATCTCAAAATGATAAAGGTGAACCAAATTCTAACAATTCAAGCTTTTATCCTTCTTTTCAATGTAATGATATACCATTACCTAAAGTGAACATACCTAATTTTACGGGCAACTATACAGAATGGACATCTTTTAAGGATCTGTTCACATCGTTGATTCAAGACAATAAATCATTAAATAAAGTGCAAAAACTACATTATTTAAAGAGTAGCTTATCAGGTGAAGCTGCACAGTTAGTTCGAAATATTTCAATAACAGAAGCAAATTATGATTTGGTTTGGGATGCTTTACAAGAACGATATGATAATCCACGTGTTCTAATTCAAAACCATATCGAAGCTTTAATGAATCTTTCAGTAGCGTCATGTGAATCATCCGTTGAATTAAAAAGAATTTTAAATCGTTCATCAGAGGCTATTAAAGCGTTGCAAGGGTTAAAGCGACCAGTAGAGAGCTGGGATGATTGGTTAGTTTTTGTAATATCCAAAAAGCTGGATCCAGTTTCTCGAAAAGAATGGGAACAGAGCATCACAAGTAAAGAAAAACTACCAACATTTAAAGAATTAGAAGGTTTTTTATTGAATAGAATAAGAGTTCTTGAGGCTATCGAACTTAACAAACCTCATTCAAAATCATTTAAATCTGGGGTTAAAAGTCATGTCATTTTAAATAATGAGCAAACAACAAATAATAAATCATGTTGTGCACTTTGTAACAAAAAACATTTTGTTTCATTCTGTTTTATGTATAAGAAATTGTCACCAGAAGAAAGAGAAAAGCTTGTATTAAAAGAAAATTTATGTTATAATTGTTTACGGCGGGGTCATACTAATTCTAATTGTTTTTCAACACATAGATGTCGTAAATGCAATGACTTGCATCATACATCGTTACATGAAAACAATAAAATGGCAGATACACAATTACTACCGTCAAATGGAGTGTCCTCAACAGTTAGTGTTTGCGTCTCTAATCATTTTCAAAGACCACGATCTATTTTGCTAGCAACGGCATTGGTTGATGTTTTAGGAACAGATGATCAGTATATGAGACTAAGAGCGCTTTTAGATCAAGGCTCTCAAGTTTCTTTTATATCTGAATATTGCATTCAACAACTTGGGCTACCAAGACAAAAAACAAACATACCAGTTACGGGTATAGGTGGCACATTTGCTGGAACAGTTAAATCATTCGTCAATTTAATATTACGTTCCACTGTCAAAAAAGACTATACTTTTGAATGTCAAGCATTAGTTTTGCCAAAGTTAACAACAACACCAACAATTAATTTAGAAAATCACAAGCATTGGGCACATTTATCAGGTCTAAAACTTGCTGATCCTGAATTTTATAAATTAAATAGAATTGATATGATTATAGGAGCAGATTTATATGGTAATCTATTGCTTAATGGTATAATCAAGGGACAAAAAGGACAACCTGTTGCTCAAAATACGTATCTTGGATGGGTTGTTTCTGGCAATGCATTATCTAATAATCAAGAATTCTTCAATTCGACATTCGCTATGATTTCATTAACGGCAAACATTGAATATGATTTAAATGAACAGTTAAAAGCGTTTTGGGAGACTGAAGAATTGAGTAGTATTACACCATTGTCTCCAGACGAAGAATATTGTGAACAGTTCTTTGAAAAAACTTATAAACGGGATAAAACTGGTAGGTTTACTGTTCGACTTCCTTTAAGAAAAGAGTTTGCTGAAAATCTACCGATAGGAAATTCACATTCATCTGCATTACGACGTTTGTATCAAATGGAAAAGCGTTTTCTAAAAAATCATGAATTTAGAAAAAGCTATATTGATTTTATGAGAAGCTATTTGGAACTTGATCATATGCAAAAAATTCTACAAAATGAAATTCGCTCCACCAATTTCATAAATTACTTACCACATCATGGTGTTATAAAATTTGATAGTTCATCCACCAAACTTAGAGTCGTGTTTGATGCCTCTTTAAAGACTGACAGTGGTGCTTCATTAAACGATTGCTTATTAAGTGGTCCTAAACTGCAAAATGATATAATGTTAATTATATGTAGATTTCGTCAGCATCGGATTGCGTTTTCAACGGATATTGAAAAAATGTTTCGACAAATAAATGTTGCTGAAAAAGATTACAATTTACAGAGAATTTTGTGGAGAGAATCTACAAATAGTGAAATATGTGAATATGTTTTGAAAACTGTAACCTATGGTACCACTTGTGCACCTTATTTGGCAATCAAGGTTCTTCACACATTAGCTAATGAAGAAAAGTTGAAATACCCACATGCGTCTCAGGTATTGATAAATAATTCTTTTGTTGATGATATTTTAAGTGGCGCTGATAATGTGTAAGCTGCATTAGCTTTGCAAAGAGATCTCATTG
The DNA here is from genome assembly GCA_939192795.1 of Bombylius discolor. Taxonomy (NCBI): domain Eukaryota; kingdom Metazoa; phylum Arthropoda; class Insecta; order Diptera; family Bombyliidae; genus Bombylius; species Bombylius discolor. Next base: position 22,973,544 of record OW584240.1, on the reverse strand, counting down.
ATTTGCTCATGGCGGGTGGTTTCACATTAAAAAAATGGTCGTCAAATTGCTCACACTTATTGGAACAACTTCCAACCGATTTTATTGAACGAAATTCAGTTTTAAGTATTGGTGGTAAAGATACTGTTAGAACACTTGGTGTACTATGGTTTCCTGAAAATGATCAGCTGGGCATCAAAATTAATTTAACCCAGTGCGATAACGAAAGCATATTTACCAAGAGATCTATTTTATCGGATATTGCTAAACTCTTTGATCCAATGGAATGGTTTAGTCCTGTGGTTATTACGGCCAAGATTATGATTCAAACATTATGGATTTTGAAGATTGAATGGGATCAGAAAGTTCCAGAAGAAATAGCATCTGAATGGTCTCTTTATCGTAAGAGGTTAAAGGAGTTGGAGAATATTCGTATAGACAGATGGCATGGTTTATCAAATGACATCAAGAAATTGGAATTTCACGCATTTTGTGATGCTTCATCAAAGGCATTTGCAGCTGTAATATATATCCGCATAATACATTTTGATAATCAAATAACAACGAAATTAGTCACTGCTAAATCTAAAGTGGCACCTTTAAAATTACTATCTATACCAAGACTTGAACTTTGTGGCGCAGTTATACTCTCACGATTGGTTAAAAAATTCAGGAATTTGTATGATATGAAGGAAGACTCTATTTTTGCGTATACAGATTCAACAGTTGTATTGTCATGGTTAAGTTCACATCCAAGTCGATGGCAAGTATTCGTAGCTAATCGAACATCTGAAATTTTGGACATAGTTTCTAGAGCACAATGGAACTACATTTCTACAGATCATAATCCAGCAGATTTAGCTACAAGAGGTATAACAACATCAGATCTACAAAATAGTGAATTATGGTGGCATGGACCTACTTTTCTTTCTCAGTATGAAATTCAACAAATTCATTCTCCTGAAAGTGATCAGAATATAGTACAAGCTGAAGAGAAAAGAGCAGCCATTATAAATTTAGTAGTTCGATCAGATATGTTTGACTTATTACACAAGTTTTCATCGCTAACAAAACTTTACCGTGTGACTGCATATTGTCATCGTTTTGTAACCAGAAGCTTACAAAGAACAACAGGAGTTCTCACAACATCCGAACTTCATTGGGCAAAATTATTTTGGGCCAGATTGGTACAAGAAAGTGAATATTCAGCTGAAATCAAAGCATTGAGTTCGAAACAATATATAAATCGAAAAAGTTCTCTGTTGAAGCTTAACGTATTTATGGATAAAGATGGATTACTAAGAGTTGGCGGGCGAATTAAACAAGCTGATTTAAATTTTGCATTTAAACATCCAATCATATTACCAAAGAATAGTTTTTTATCAAAACTTGTAATTTCACAAGCTCATACAGTCACGCTTCATGGTGGATGTCAACAAACATTAAATTACATTCGTAGAACTTATTGGATAAATAATGCTAGAAATCTAATTAGAAGTCACATACATAAATGCATCAATTGTTTACGTCAGCGTCCATTAAAGTATGAACAAATTATGGCAGATCTACCTCGTCATCGAGTTACACCCTCACGAGCCTTTTTAAATTGCGGCGTAGATTATGCAGGACCTATATTTCTCAAAGCAGCAAGAGGTAGAGGTTATGTTTCATATAAAAGTTACGTAGCGGTTTTTGTTTGCTTCAGTACGCGAGCGATTCATTTGGAAGGTGTGACTGATCTTTCAACAGAAGGTTTTTTGGCTGCATTTCATAGATTCTGTTCCAGAAGAGGTTTACCAGCCAACGTTTATTCTGATCGTGGAACTAATTTTATTGGCGCTGCAAATGAATTGAAAAGAATGTTTAAACAAGCTAATAGATCAGAAAAAGAGATAGCAGAACGTTTAACAACAGAAGGAGTCCAATGGAATTTCAACCCTCCTTTGAGTCCTCACTTTGGTGGACTTTGGGAGGCAGCGGTGAAGAGTTTTAAGCATCATTTTCGTAGAATTGTAAACGATAGAATATTGACATATGAAGAAACATCAACACTTTTGTCTCAGATAGAGGCATGCTTGAATTCACGTCCTCTTTACCCGATGTTCGATGATCCGGAAGATTTGTCAGTTCTAACGCCTGCACATTTTTTAATTGGTGATGTTATGAATTCTATACCAGAACCATGTATCCTGGAAACTCATTCAAACGTATTAGCACGTTGGCGACTAATACAGCAAATGAAACAACATTTTTGGAAGCAGTGGTCTCTAAATTATCTTACTAATCTTCAGCAACGGAATAAGTGGACCAAGACATCAAAGAACATCAAGGTCAATGACATGGTATTAGTAAAAGAAGAAAGGCTATCTCCCAGTAAATGGTTAATAGGACGAGTGCAGCAAGTTCATCCAGGACCGGATGGGGCAGTTCGTGTAGTTACCTTGCGCTGTCGTAACACAACTATTACACGTCCAGTGATTAAGATTTGTCCTTTGGAATTTTAATTTCGTCAAAGACGAGGCGGGTGGTATGTTCAATATACTTCAATATTAATTTTAATTATAATTTTCAACGATCATTTGACTTTTGTTGTATTAAATTTCAATGTATTTTTAGAGTAATATTCATGATCAAGTATCTTTGATTTAGGTTGTACCAAATTTGTATGTACTCAATATATAATGTAACTTCCATTTTGAATAAGGAAGAAAGAAATATTCATTGCGTTGTTAACCAGTGACCTGGCATCATACGTTTATAGTTATTCATATCTAAACAATAAATGGAATTAGTCAATTCCACAAATTAAAGAAATAGTGAGTGTTTTATTAAATTAATAATCATTAACATTAAAAACAAAACAAATGGAGATAACACAAAATATGAGCGGCATACACATAAGTAAGTAGGTACACACAAACTTGATCTTTTCTTACAGTCACTCAGGTATAATATGAAGGTGTATGATATTGTTGCAAAATTTTGCCGTAGAAAACCTAAAATAGACAAAATAGAAATCTCATTAATAAACTTCATTAAAATTATATTGAAAATAAATTACCTTTTATCAGATCCAACACAAAATTATCCGTCAAAATACCAGGGTTGTTGCAGTGTCTAAATTTGTGATTAACCTAATTTCAAAGTTATCAGGGTTGCCTTCTCATAAATTTTTTTTAGTTACCCATAGGCTAAACAATCAGATTTTTCACTTCACTTCAGACGTTTTTTTCGTCGTCTACTTTTCCTACTGAGCTCTATTCATTCACTTTCTCACAATTTCATTTTATAATTATTAATTTTTGTACTCAGTTCTTCTTCTTCTTCTTTTTTCCTTTTGTAATAAGTTCCATTTTCTTCTTCTTTTTTTTTACTATTATAATTATTACTTTTTGTGCTTAGTTCCATTTTCTTCTTCTTTTATTTTTTTTTTCTACATTAAGTTTTTCCCTTTTGCCGCCATATTTTTGTTTAATAGTTACGCAATTTTTTTTGTTTATTCGATTACTTTTTTAGTTTGCTATATAGGAATTGTAAGATTGTAAATTCTTTCTTTTTTAATAAACAATACAAAATTTTGTTAAATTATAAACAGTGTGTTTTATTTCATTTTATTACAGCTCTGTCCCTTCACCTACATTCTCCTTTGCTTTTTGTCTTTTCAAAAATCCCTCTCGGACGCCTTATTTTTCTTTCTATTTACCTTTTTTTTTTTTGTAATGTTTCTTCTTCCTCTCTCTTGGGGAATTATTTTTTTGCTCAAAAGGCCAATTTTGTAACATTGGTGTCAGGTGTGTGGGGTCCGATCTTTTTTAAATAAAAACCTCTCCACAGACACCCTAACTTCGTTGTTGTTATAAAACCAACTTCTTGTTTTGTCAATTTCTACAAAAACAAAAATGTCTAGAAATAGTTCAGACGCGGGAGATCACCCATTCGCGGCCGTCACAGAAGCGCTGTCCAACCTTACGGAGCAAATAAGACAATTGTCGACCCAGTTCCTAGAAACGCAGCAGCTAGTAAAGCTGGTACTGTTCTACCACGACTGGAGGCTTTAGAAAACGCCAGCCACACACGTAGTGGCTCAGCGATCCCAAGGCCCCACAGCCTTACGGAGCTGGCGAATTTGCCTACGCCACCTCCAATCGCCCGTAGCAGTGCGGAGGTTGCTGCTGCAAACGCCTTTTCCCTCGCATTCGAGAACAACAGGTTCGTTGGTACCTGGAGATTCGAGAGTTGGGTTCCCTCAGATGGTCCGGCTTGACCTTCTACCGCGGCCTAACAGGACTCCTGCCTCTACGGTCTTCGATCTCGGGGAAGGTACTTCCGGGATGAACGAAAGCCATCACGTTGGACTGCCTCCCGGGGTACCCGAACTTAGGCGGTCCACGGGATACTTCGATGACCTCGCGCCATATCCAAGCGCATATTCCAAAGCTGCCGCCCGGGTAAAGATCAGCCTAAGGGAGTACGACGATAAGGAGCCCTGGCAAGGATATAAAAAGCGTTTAGAGGTCGTCGCAAGAGCCAACGGCTGGACAAATGAGGAATTGGTGGTATACGTATCGGCCCACTCTATGTCAACGGCAGAGACGTTCTACCACACGTTGCCGCAAGAGGTACGTAATACCTTCGCCCGGCTAGACAGCGCCTTGGACGAGCAATTCAGCAGTCAATACCACCACTCGGTGGCCCACACGCAATTCTGCCACGAGTCTCAAAAGGACAGGGAATCGGCGGTGGAATTTGCCACAGACCTCGACCGACTGATGGGCCTGGCATTCCCAGAATGCCCGGAGGCCGCAAAAAGCCGCATTGCGTTAGGACAATTCATAAACGGATTGGCGGACGTAGATATCCAGACCAGGTTGAGGGAAGCTGATCCGGGTACGCTACAAGCTGCCCCAGCGCTAACGACTCGCTTGGAGGCCAGTAGGGACGCCACTCGGGCCAGGGGTGGAGGCACAAAGAAAACCAAGAAGGAGCCGGGAAACGAGGATCGCTTAGCTTAAAGGAGCCGAAGCTGAGCCCCGACCCCGTTTCCAAGGCTCCAGCCACATCCTCCGCGGCCCGAGTCACCGGTCGCATAAAGTTTTACAACCGAACGAAGATGTATGAATTTATCGTTTGAAGCGACGGCCAGGGTGAAGTCTTCTTCCACAAGAAGGACCTCGTGGTAGACAAATCGTCCAGCTGGGATCCAAGGAAAGGAGACCTAGTAACCTTCGAGGTGAAAGCGACTACCAAGACACCGCGAGCGGTGCAGATTTCGTTAGATGCCAAGCCGAAAGATAGCTTGTCACCACCTAAAACCTCACCAGCTGCTGCCGGACCCTCCGTGCCTACAACACCTTCGACGTCGTCAAACTGCCTGCCGCTGAGCCAGTAGGGCCTTGCTCAGTGGCGAGAAGTGGCCCTATTATAAAAATTACAGTCGCCGAAGTTTCCAACAACTTTAGGTTACCCGGTCGAGTCAACGGAGGCGACTGTAGGATAACAGTCGATACAGGTGCCACTTAGACCGTCATCCATCCCATCACCATTACCATCCTCTGCAGTCATCCAGAGCGTGACAGGTGAGATTTCACCTGTAAAAGGAAAAGCTGCTATGCTAATTTCCTGTCGAGGCATTTCCTTTGACCATGTCGTTTACGTAGCCTATATACACGACGAGTGTATATTAGGAAAGGACTTCCTAAAGCGTTACAGGTTCATCCTTAACTTCAGGAAAAACATCTTTCAGGTAGATAACATGACGATCTAAATTGAGCTAAACTTTCCACACCCTCAAAACCACACCACTTTTCAAAGCGAAGCATTAATTATATACTTATATTTATATATGTATGTAAATATATATTATATTATTACCTGTTTACTGCAATAAGTGTAAATACACACAATGTATTTACCTATTACTTTAGGTTAAATGAACTTATATAAGACCGCTAATGATGCATTTTCAGTCATGAATAAAATATTAATATACATATTATAAAGTAAATTCATGACGTTGGCATAGGTTATTTTACTTTTCTTTTAATAGTTGAATGACCTAAATTTTATGCTGATTATCATATCATATGATCATATCTTCTTGTGATTTCTTCATAATGTTAACTGTTGAATCCACAATCGAAGTCTGATTTTTTAATAAGCTCAATAAATGTTGCTGATTATTTTCAACTCCGTTTATAATGTTGGACATTGTGTCTTCATAACTTGAATCTAGCACTCCAGAAAGTGAATGTGCGATGTTACCAACGGAATTGAAAGGAGATCGGCTACGTCTAGTTTGCTTCTGAGGAGATAATAAATTATTATTGTTCTGTATTTCCAATAATATTTGCTCAAATTGTGATACAGTCAGGCTGCAAGCGTGATGTTGTGTCAGGTTAGTACAAATGTTATGTAATTGCTCAACACCGCTAGTAATACTCATCAACTCTGACCAATATGATGTCATGTTGAAAAAAACTATAAGCTTCCATTCATCAGTTATGAGTTGTGCAGATCCCATACTTTCAAAATAAAGCCCAGGATGTGATTTAAAAGGTTTAATTGATATATCAGCTAATGCGAGTAGTGGCATCATAAGACAAGTGAGTAAAAATAGACCACTATTAACCCGACGACGTTTATATTTCTTCTTCAAATTTTGTTGAGATACATCATCATTATCGTGAAGAATTGAAATTTGACCTTTATCCTCAGCATTACCTCCTGCAAGCCGTTTTTCAGCTATTCCAACTGTATCAAAATCTTCTATTTTGTCCTGTTGTATTGTTAATGGGGCTAACCTGTGAATCGGTCTTTTCAGTGTACCAGATGATGTTTTCACCGTGACAACCCTTACAACGCCGTCAGGACCAATTGTAGTGTCGACGACGCGACCCAGAGGCCACGAAAGAACAGGTAAATTATCTTCTTTTAAAATCACCATCATACCAGGTTGTACATTAATTTGTTTTTGTTTCCACTTGTAGCGATGCTGGAGTTCACTGAGATACTCTTTAGACCATCTCTCCCAAAATTCACGTTTTAAACTTGCCACCAGCTTCCACCGATATAATAAATTACCTTTTACTGGACTGGCATGTGGGTCAACAATAGTTGTAAGTGGTTCACCTACTAGAAAATGTCCTGGCGTTAATGCATGAATGTCATTTGGATCACTAGATAAAGGTGTGATAGGCCTTGAATTTAAGATAGCTTCAATTTCCACCATTATTGTGGTCAATTCTTCATATGTAAGCGGTGATGATGCTACACTTCGTAAAAATAACTGCTTTGCTGACTTTACAGCAGCCTCCCACAACCCACCAAAGTGTGGAGCTCGTGGAGGTATAAAATGAAAATCAATGTGTTTTGTTCCACAAAATTCTGCAATTTTGTGGTATGCCTCATCACTGTATATCGTTGTTTGAAGTTTTTGCAGCTGATTGTTGGCCCCTACGAAATTAGTGGCATTATCACAGTATAAATTTCTACAATACCCGCGTCGACCGATAAATCTTTTTAAAGCACCTATAAAAGTTTCTGTGGTAAGATCACTCACTACTTCTATATGTACTGCCTTTGTACAAAAACAGCAAAATATCGCTACGTATGCTTTTACTGTTCGACTACCTCTACCTTTGCTGTGTACAAAGAAAGGTCCACAAAAATCTACTCCTGAGTTGACAAACGGTCTTGCTGGATGAATTCTGGAAGCTGGTAACTGGCCCATCAATTGACCTAAAATTTTAGGCCTAGATCGACAGCATCGAACGCACTGTCGTACCACTGATCTAGCAAGTGTTTTACCCTTGATTGGCCAGAATCGTTGAAGAACTGCTGCAAGTAATGCTTGAGGTCCTACATGCAACTGAGTATTATGTATATGTATGAATAACATTCTGGTGACTGGATGAGCATATGGAATCAGCATTGGATGTTTAGCATCATATGGAATGTTAGCCTCACTTAATCTTCCATCTACTCTGATAATGTCAGCTTTATCTAAAAATGGACACAAACTTGACAAAGAACTATGTGCACTAACATTGCCACATTTTTTCAATTGAATATAATCTTTTTGAAACTCTTGAGTTTGAATCGTTTTTACAATAATGTACGTTGCTTTATCTAATTCCTCGACCGATAGAGGCCCAGAACACTGTTTTTTCAATATCTTGTTACTAATAAACCGATAAACATACGCGAGTATTCGTTGAAGTCGTGAAAATGAATTTTTATGATTTATCTTGTCTAATTGAATTGCTGGTGACACACAATTAAGTAATACTACCTTTGATGGTTTTTTCTCCAACTCAGTGTCTTCAATTTCGTGCTCTTTGTTCCACCGTTCTTCAGAGCCAAAAAGGAACAAAGGTCCGTTGAACCACAAATGACAATCCTTCAACTTTTGAGGCGGAATTCCACGAGATACTAAATCAGCTGAGTTATCTTCAGATGCAACATGATTCCATTGATTAGACATAGTAAGCTCCTGGATGGCTGCAATTCGGTTTGCCACGAATGTATGATAAATTGATGGAGAATTATTTATCCATGCTAGTACTATTTTTGAATCTGACCAATAGTAACTTTGGTTGCTCCATTTCAGATCTTGTTTCACTCGATGTGACAATTCTGCACCTAATTTAGCAGCACACAGTTCTAATCGAGGCAATGTACATTTTTTCAATGGTGCAAGCCGCGATTTCGCGCATAGTAACTGCATACTGACCCTTCCGTCATTCAGAACTGCACGAATGTAGATCGCAACTCGATATGCTTGTTCAGAGGCATCACAAAATACGTGCATTTGTAATGAGCAGTATGATTGGTGGTTACAAATGTGTCTTGGAACTCGAATATCCTTCATAAATTGTAACTCACCTTTAAATTTATTCCATCTTGTGTATATTTCGGTAGGCACAGCGGCATCCCAGTCAAGTTTTAGTTCCCATAATCTTTGTAAAATCAGCTTGGCTGTTACTATTATTGGATTCAAGATCCCGAATGGATCGAATAAATGTGCAATCTCTGCTAAAATTCTCCTTTTCGTGACAGCTGAAGTACATTCATGGTTATGTACTGAAATTCTAAATTCGTCAGCCTTAGGAAACGAACTCATACCTAAAGTCTTCACATGGTATTGGTCATCCTCATGGACGTCCAACCGTGATACTCGATTTTCAGGTGCAATGTCCTGCCACAACGTTGGATGATTTGTACACCACTTACGTAGATTAAAACCTGCTGATTTAAATAATTCATCAAGTTGATTTCGTTTGTCAAGAGCTTCAGTCAAATTATCACTGCCTGCCATTGCATCATCGACATATAAATTTTCCTTTATGCACGTTGCCCCTAATGGATATTGATCAAAGTTTTGCTGTGCTAATTGTTGTAAACTTTTTATAGCTAAGTACGGTGCCGAAGTTACAACATACGTAACTGTATGTAATCGAAAATATTTGAGATACTGGTTTTCGTGGTCCCTCCATACTATGAGTTGATAATTTTGATCCTCCAGATGTACCAGGATTTGGCGATACATTTTCTCGATGTCAGCTGTAAAAACATATCTAAGAAGTCGAAATCTAATTAAAATTGAAAATAAATCAGCTTGTATTTTCGGGCCAGTATGGAGAATGTCGTTAAGTGGCACGCCTGTGGACGTCTTCGCTGATGCATCAAAAAACTACTCGAAGCTTTGTCGTGGTGCTGTCAGGTTTCAGCACACAATGATGAGGCAAAAAATAACACGATTTTGAAATATCATTATAACTGATAAGTTCCATATGCTTTAATTGTACATATTCTTTAATAAACTCAGTATATTGTTGTTTTAGCTCAGGATGTTTTTTTAATTTTCTCTCTATCGCGTAAAAACGTGATACTGCCATCTCCTGTGAGTTTCCTAATGCCGTTGCGCTATGTGCAAAAGAAAGACGTACAACAATTCTTTCATCTTTTATTCGCTGCGTAGTTGTGTTGAAAATGGTTTCACATTCTTGATCAATACTGCTCAGTTTGTATACCATCCTCTCTGGTTCTTCTAACAACCAAAATTTCTCAATTTGTGCTTCAAGCTTATCTTCAACGTGGTTGCATATGCCACAAAATGACCCATCCAAACACCGTATTTTGTAATGTCGGTAAATTATTACCCAATGAAATTTGTCCTATTGATAGCAATTGGTAGAACTGTTCAGCACCGATGAGTAAATCGATCCGCCCTGGTTGACAAAATGTTGAATCGGCCAACTGTATGTTTTCAGGAATCTTCCATCGGCTGATGTCGAACGTTGAAGTAGGGTGTAATTTTGTAATTTGAGGTATGATGTGTGTAAACATGTGAGTGGAATAAGATGTCGTGTTAGATTTTATACATACTGAAACCTTGCGATGCGTGTGTTGTCTACCATCACCTAATCCATGAATACTCAAATGATCTTGTTCTTCTGGAAGAAGCAATCTTCCTGCCAATCTTTCCGTGATGAAATTCATTGGAGATCCAGAGTCAAGTATGGCTCTGCATTCTATTTCTCGTCCATCATGAGCTTGTACCTTTAATGTGACCGTGCTCAACAACACGTATCCATCTCTGATGTCACTTTTCTGGGCAGCAAGATTGATAGTCTCTCGAGGAGCTTGCGGAGGCTTCGTGTATTCCTCTTTGATATTTTGACCTTTCACTTGACTGCTTTGCTTTGCAGCACTTGATGACTTCGATGTTGATAACTGCCCTGCTCTTGAAGATGTAGCAATGTATGATGCCTTTTTTCAGATTTAGCACACGATCGCGATTGACACTCTGTAGCCGCATGACCAGGTCTCAGTTAAAACACAAGCTGTTTCGCTTCACTAACTCGCGGCGATCACCTATTGATTTTGCACTAAACACTTTACAAACATACAACGGATGTTGCTGCTTACAAGCAACACAACGTTTACTAGTAGTTCCTAGTAAATTAATTGTTTTTGGGAGCCCCTGCGGTTTTTGCCTTGCACCTAAGGCTTCTAGCGACTGAAATCTGGTTTCTAAGAACGCCAAAACCTTTTGTAAAGACGGTAAGTCTCTTGGACATGTCATAGACTGCTCGTATAAAACGAGCGTAGATCTATCAAATCGTTTTGTAAGTAAAAACACCAAGAATGGATCCCAAGACTCAGTTGAGATCCCTAAGCTGTTAAGACCCATAATACACTCTTTTGTGACGTCATGTAGTGATTTAATCGCACTACTAGATTCTACTTGGGCTATTGGTTGAGCCAATAGCTTCTGTAGCAACGCGTTTACCAACAGTCGTTTGTTATCATACCTATTACAGAGAATTTCTTAAGCGGCTGAGTAATTTTCTCGTGTTATAGATAAGTGCTGAATCAATCTCCGCGCTTCACCTGCTAAGTTGCTTGTGAGATAAAACATTTTTTCAGTTTCATTAAGACATCGATCATGAATCAGTTGCGTATATAGATCACGAAATTGTACCCACTGAAGATAGTGACCTTCAAATTTAGGCAACGTAATCTTCGGCAACTTCATCTGAATGGAGCTGCTACCTCCATCTGACTTGTCGTCATTCAATTTGTCATTCAACGAAATCACTGTATCTTGTATCCACGATTGCATTTCTAAATAATGATTTGTATCATATTCTGCTGGAGGATTGTCACTCAGTTCTGAAATCAAGTGATGGTTGTTCATCATTTCGGATTCAAATGTTTGCAAGGCCTGTATTTTTATACTAAAATATGCCTTGGAACACTGAGTGTTTAATTTTAATTCAATTTCTTGAATTATGTGCACTATAGTTTTCATTAGTGCCTTTTGTCTTCGCACTAGTCGTGCTAATTGGTGGTCTGAATGATTTTCTATTATTGCGTCTTCTGGTATGGTTCCCGTTTGACCCGATACAGTGGTTGCTGTTTTAACTTCTATGTCATCAGAAGCGTGATCAACATTCGTACCTAACAAACCTATTAATTTTTCCTTAAAATCGTCATATATTTTATTTGCCTGCTGAAAGTATTTATTTTTGAAATAATTGTGAGTTGAGTGACTAACTGCCAACGTTAGAAGTGTCTGATCGTTAGCATACAATTCTTTCCACAATACTTCAAGACGTTGTAGCCGTGTTACTAGATAATCCTTAGTTTTCCTGTTGCTCGAATCCTTTTTAAAATTGGTGTATGACCTTTCCAATTCTTCTCCTAGCTCCTGTTATCTTAAAAACAATTGATCCGTCATCCTTGTCAGAATTGAGATCACGTCGGGGTCACCAAATGTTACGACAAAGGCTTTTAATTGCCGCGACTATTCAAGTTCTATACTTGAACAATCTGTTGTCAAAATAATATTATATTCAAACACAGGATTTGAATATTTCGTAATAATACAACACAAAAGGGTGATTAGAATATTCAAGTACAACACATGAATACCCAGTCGATTATTTAAGAATGTTCAAATACTTAATCTGAACACCAGTTGAGAGTAACAATTGTAAAAAAAGAGATCTTGGCAGCCTCACCAAGATAAGAAAAAAAAGGCTTTGATTATTTTGAGACAACTGCTACTGAACATTTATTAATTATCGTTCTCTATTTATACATAAATTTAATTCCTACTTAATGCTATTAAAAAATTTATTTCCGTAAAAAACTTAATTTAATTGTTTATTAAATCTTACATTATATTTTAAATGTAAACAATTATTCATTCTAAACAAAATAGTACTTAACATAATGAAATTACTTAGTAAGCAGTATTTCTTGACCTACAATAATTTTTATATTTCTGGCTAACAGGTGTAATAATTTTATCATAATATAAAGAATGTGCTAAATTAGCATTTCTGATTCACTACTTTACTTACAATAAAATTAAGTGATGTGCATTTATTTTATAATTAAACAATGACAGAACATTTACCATCGTCACTAAAAATTCCAAGCAGAGATGTTTCAAAACTGTATCATTTAATGACCATACAATGTAGTGTCAAGCAAAATTACACTATTTTTGTCGCTCATCTTCCATTGTCAATAAACACAGAATTTGAAGTTTACAAACCTATACCATTACCAAGCTTAATAAATGGAACACACATAAGTATCAAACCAGCAGCTGAAATATTGATCATTGATCTTCAAAGAGAATTATTTTATCCATTAACAACGAACGAATTTGCAAATTGTGAAGGCATCGAAGCAAAAAGAGTTCTATGTCATCAGATATATCCGATCTACAACAAAAACTCGAAAATAATACAATGTGACGCACAAATGATAAACTTTCACAAGATTTCTAATAACTGCCTGATAACCGTCACCACGCCATCAAGAATGTGGATTCAGCTAAGTACTTTAAAGCTTTGGCTATTCTCATTGGACAAGGAACATATCTACAACTTCATATGCGGCAGTACAGTCTTTCAAAAACGTCTTAAAAATAATGGTATCCTTAAGCTTAAGGAAGGTTGTATAATGAAGGATGATCATATTACTATACACTCACACACCATATCCAGTGAATCTATAATTACAACATTTCATCCTGCCCTTAATTTGAGCGACAATGTATTCATACCACATGAACTTTCCTTAAGGGATAATACTCAGCTGACAATACCAGTAACCAATCACACTCAAGAAATTAAAAAACTTTACGATAAATTAACGGACCTGCATAAAAACGAAGAGCATCTTAAACGATTACAAGCTCATAAAATTCATCAATACACCGTTGGTTATTTAGCATTAGGAATTTCTTTAATAACTGGGCTATGCTTAGGCATAGCCTACATCAAACATCGCAATACGGAGAAAACACCCACTCCAGCTCCAAGAACTCGGTACGAGAAAAAATTAACAGACGATGACTTCAAGATTGAAGTACAAGACTTCAAGGCAGGCCAGAATGTTGGATAGCAACATAAAATAATTAAAATTTCGATAAATTTACCTAAATATGCATAATTACTTATTATAATTGCCTATAGTTTATATTGTTTTTTATTTTTATATAAGTCAGCGTTATTATTTTCATTATTCTTTTCATTTATTAATATAATATAACACATGTCAGCACTTTAATCATCGCAATTTATGTGACAATAATATAATGTAATTATAACAAGTTCAAGGTCGAGTTCATTCACTTCTTGTATGCAACGTAATTATTAATGAATTATTGTATATTAGCAGTAAGCATAATTTTTGTATAAATAAAGAATGATTTTAAATAAAGATTATTGATTGTTTTGGTATCAATTCAATCAGTGTTTTTATTCAGAATTAGGAAACCTAGTTCTTTTTAATTATCTAGCGACAAAATTCTACTAGTACAACATCAGAGTTAGCGAAACCTAAATCTGATTCTGGTAGAATTTTATTCATCCTACTAAACAGTTTGAGTACCAGGTAATCCACCGACCACCACATCATCAAATGTTCCACCATCTGTCGCTGCTAAAAGTACCATTTTGATTAACCTCTACGACGAATTTACATAAGTCTACCAGCTTCTCCCCCAAAATTCAGAAGAAAATAATAAATATAAATTAAAATTCCACAATTCAAACATTATAACATAAAATAATAAAAAACAAAGTAGCAAAAAAAGCTGAGGTACATTTACAATTTTAGATTTTTATAGGGTTGATTATTGACAGCAACGATTTCTACTGGTATGGTGGTGTGATTCACATACATTTTTTTTCCAAAATCATTTTTTTGCTTCTTCTAAAGTAGTGTATATATGCCGGTTCTAACTCAAGTAGGGTTTTGGGCACAGGTTTTTTGATGACGTCATGAGCTTTAGAGCTTTTTGGGTTGAGATATACGGCGAGAGCTTGAAAGCTTTGAGCTTTTGGGTTGTGGTATGTGGTGTAGGTTGTGGTATGTGGTGTAGCTTTTGTGATATGTGGTGTAGGTTGTGGTATATGGTGTAGCTTTTGTGGTATGTGGATTATGTTTGTGGTATGTGGTATAGCTTTGATGGTGTTAAGCTTTTTGGTTGTGGTGTGTCACTTTAAAGTATTCAAATTTTTTGTTACAAAATGGCGTCATAATCTAAAAGTATGCGAAGTTTGTTTTGAAAGTATACTGAAAAGAATTCAAAAATGTCGGCTCTGGCCCGGTTCAATGACATCATCATCAGACCTTGAAGCATAGAAAAAACCCGCGTGATTAACATGTGCTTTATCAGTGCTAATCATGTGGAGACATGTTTGTGTAAATACCACCATGCGCAAATTATTTAATTACCGACACATGCGATGTATATTTTTGCAAAGCTTGCAAATTCCATCCTAAAATAAACAAATGCGAATTCCATTTTAAATAGTATTATATGATGTTTTAATGTTTTTATTTCATAATAAGGATTTCATCAAATTGTGAAATTCTAGTTGGATGTGTGTGTGTGTGTGTGTATTTTGGCAGCATTTGTAAGCAGTGGAAAAAGGGTGGGGATAAGACTATAAATAAAGACGATTTCTACAAACGACATCAGTTCGTCGTTTAATTTTCAAGTGATTTGATTAATCTTTCGTTTAAAGTTTGTAAAATGAGTTAAGTACATAAACCTGAAAAAGTAAGTTCAAAACAAACACCGAAGACATCAAAAGCAGTTAAACGCAAACAGGAAGATAAACTTGTTAGAGATAAACTACCTAACAAAGTATTTGCTTCTGAGCTGGAAGAGTTAAAATCATTTCGAAACATTATATACTTAAACTTGGGAAATATGGTAAAAAACCATCCATATAAGATCATCAGTGCAGAAAAAGTTAACTTGAAACTATCTATTATTGGTTGTCCCTCATGAGTTGACTTTTATTAATTACTATTTATGAAATACATATTCATTTTTGTATGTATAGTATATTTGTATTTGATATTGTGAGCATCAATATGCTCGAGATCGGTTCTGTAGTTTGTATAGTTTCTCTTTACTTTATCAAATAAAAATTGTTGGACACCAAATATGTAAACAATAAAACAAAATGTGAACAAATCCCAATATCAATAAATCATAAGTTTTCTTGATATTTTTTCTACTAAATAAAGATCTGGATGTTTGGTTTTAATTATTTCTTTTTAGTAAAAACCTCCTTCAATTGGTTGTCCCTCATAATCCTTTAAAATATACGTTATGGGGTTTGTGTTTTGAACTTTTGTAATCGTGAAAATCTCGGTGGTCCAGTTGGGTGTATATCCCTTCTCAAAAATATGTTTATATTTGCTTATTCGTACTTTATCTCCAACTTTGTATTTTGGTTTGTGAAAAATTTTTAAGTTATTGTAAACTGTTTTTAATAAAAATTTTTCATTGTTCTTATTAACATCTTTTGGACGCATTTTTATTGTTCGATGAATAGTGTTATTGTACTTGGTAACTAACGCTTTTACATTATCAATCCATTTATATGATCCATTCCTACTGAATTCTTTCCACATCATCTCTTTCAATGTTCTGTTAAAACGTTCAACAATTGATGCTTTCAATGTGCTGTATGTTGAATAATGATTAACATTGTGTTTTTTCATAAGTTGATTAAATTGTGTATTATAAAATTCTTTTCCTAAATCTGTTTGTAAATTATTAGGTGATAATTGTGTTGTGTTAAATATGTTATCCATTGCCTTAGTAACATCTACAGCATTTTTTGTTTTAACAGGGTGTACCCAGGCATATTTTGAGAAAGTATCAATTACAGTTAATAAATATTTATAATTTTTGTTAAATGAAGAATAATTTCCCATTTCAACTAAATCAGCTTGCCACAAATCATTAATTCCTTTTACTATAACATGTCGTCGTTTAAAATTTCTCCTAGCAGGTTTATGAAGTTCTTCTACAAGTTGTTGTTTTTGCATAATTTATTTTGGCACACTTTCTAATGGGAAAATCGATTGCTCAGGTTTATGTTTTCTCTTTATTTCATCAAATAAAAATTTTTGAATATTTTCAATGTTATAATTTAAACCATATATTTTTTCACGGTAATCTAACAACATCTCATTATTCTTTGCAAGTTGTTGATGAAATGATTCTAATTCTTTGTCTAAATACTCTTTTGTTAGAGAATCCAGAACGGGTGGTGCTGATTTTTTCAAATTATTTAACATCTTATCATTATTTTCAATAAATACTTCTTGCTTTTTATAAGTTTGGTATGTAAAGCAATAATTTCATTATCAACATACTTTTTTGTTACTGCATCATTATCATTTAAAGGATTTTCAAGATTTTCCATTCGTTTTGAATTTATATTAAAGTTTCCTTCATTTGGTAAAATAAATCCTATTCCTGGTGGACCAGAAGGCCCCCGTTCAGAAGAAATTGTAGCATGATGAAGTCTCCGAATAAAGAAACGTCCAAACTTGTCAACGCTCATAATGTAAATAATAAATTTCATGATGTAGAATATAAATTTATACGATAATATCTGCTTCTCTGAGTTCCTCAATTATTGAAACTATCTCATTGTTATGATTATTATGTCCTGCATGTGCAGATGCTAGTAGTAATTTCAATCTATTCACTAATTCGTTTGGATCATCCCAGTATACATAATTAGGTTTTTCTTTAAGTAAATGCATTAATCCAGAGCCAGTATGAGACTCGAACAATCCCTTAATAAGTTTATACTTGTTACTTCTGTTTCCAGATATTTGTCCACTTTCATCATAAGCACGTTTATGTGCATTTGTTTGTATTATAATTTTTTTTATAATTTTTGAAGTCCTCGTTAGTACATTTCCTTTTATTAGGATTTTTCAAAAACAATAATTGGATCAAACCAGGTGTTAGAGAATAAAAGTTTCCATCGATAACAATAGTTTTATCGTCAATAGAAAACGGAGAGTTTACTATTTTCCAAATATTTTTATCATGATCTAAATGTGGTCCGTATTTGTAATCAATATCATCCTCGTTTAATTTCATTTCTTTCAAAAATCGATTCGGTGAATTTGAAAATGTTGGTTGTAGTTGTTGTTGTGATTCATCAAAACTTTCATCGAATGATTTATGAGAAAAATTAGGTTGTTTAATTGTTTGAGGTGTTTCAAAGTTCTCCTCTAATTTTTTTGAATATTCATGTGGTGTACTTGAAAACTCAGTTTTTAGTCGTTTAGACTTAAATGGAGTCTCACATTCTTCTTTTACTTCAGTTTTAATATCCGGATAATGAGTTTTATCTACTATTTTTTTCAAAGGTTGCGTAATTGGTTTAAAAACACTTTCCAATTGTATTTCTTCTTCTGCTTTACCAGTTTTTAGAGCTTGATATTTCTTACGAATAACATTTCTTGTTTTTATAATATTCTTAATTAACTCACTTTCCATAATGATGTTGTTTTAAAAACAGCTTAAACAGGTCTTTAAACAGCCCTAAAACAGCTTAAACAGGTCTGCAAACAGCTCTAAAACAGCTTAAACAGGTCTTTGAACAGCTCTAAAACAGCTTAAACAGATCTTTAAACAGCTCTAAAACAGCTTAAACAGCTCGGTAGTTAGAATAATAATGATATAGCTACAACTCATACACTCGTATATATTTATAATAATATAAAAGTATCAAATCCTTTTCTGTATCGTCCACAATCTAATGAACTATCTTTGTTTATTACTAAAAATCCGTAATTATCTTTCCAACATTTTGAACACATATCTCGAAATTTTTCATATGACATGTCTGTATTGACGTGATCATCATAAATATGCTTTAAATTCATTTCATATTGTTTAAAAATTACAATAAAGTTTGAGTTATCACGTATCAAGTGTTTTGGAATATGTGTATAAGTCTGACATAAGTAAAAGCTATCGATATCCTTATGACGTCCCATACAAAAATATGAACGTATGTTATTTTGTTTTTCGCCTGCAACATCATCAAATATAAAAATAGAGTTTCGTTTTGCCTGTTCTGGTGACATTATTTCAGTATTCTCAGAAAATGTGTTGTATCCTAACCCTTTAATTGGCAAAATCAGTTTTTTAAGATACTCATATTTTGGTTGATATAAAGATTTTGAGTATATGTAAATATTTTCAAATTTAAGACCATTCGGGTGTTCAAGTAAACTCATCATTACATTTGTTTTTCCGCAATTCGACGGACCCACAATAATGGCACGTACATTGTTAGGTAATAGCTTACTAAGTTTAATTTTATTTGAAGTATTTGTTACAAAATCTGCATTTTTTACATTTAATGTATCACGTTGTTTTATGAACCGCATACTGATAAGAACTAAAGAAAAAACAACTATAAATACATAATTTATAGATTTTCAACATCATTCTATTTATCTGTCTGTGTGAGGAAACATATAAAATGATCAAATATAATCGAAAAACATTTAGTCGATCTCAAACTCGCAAAGGTAAAGGATTAGTGAATACATTAATCAATAAGTTACCAGTAGAGCTTCATCTTCCTGGTTATCAATATTGTGGACCTGGTACAAAACTACAACAACGTCTTGCTAGAGGTGATCAAGGAATCAATCAGTTAAATCAAGCTTGCAAACAACACGATATATTTTACTCTCAACATAAGGACAAAAATCAACGTCATACAGCTGACAGAATATTAGCAGAAAAAGCTTGGGAAAGGGTAAAGGCAAAAGATTCAAGTATTGGTGAACGTATAAACTCTTGGTTTGTTACAAACGCAATGAAAGCTAAAGTGAAATTTGGCATGGGACTTAAAAAGAAATCAACAAATAAGAAGAAGAAGAATAAAGTGAAAACGCGTAAAGTGTTCCGAAAACCAACGACATAATAAAACTATGGAAGCAGTAGCAATGGGAAAAGGATTACAACTTAAACCATATAGGAAAGGTCTTGTTATTTTTTAAAATCCAAATCCAAAAAACTTTTAAGTAAGCTACCCAATAAACCACTAAGTGAAATTGATTTAATGAGATATGGTAAAAGTATACCGCACTTTAGAGCTGTATTCATGAAAGATAAACTACCACCAAAACCTTATAAAAATGAGTGTGGTATAGTAAATCTAGATGATTCAAGTGGTCCTGGTACACATTGGGTAGCATATCAAAAAAAAGGAAATCGTGTTGCATACTTTGACAGTTATGGTAATTTGCAACCACCTCTAGAAATTGTTAGATATTTAGGAAATAATATAGAATACAATTATAATAGATATCAAAATTTCAATTCATTTAAATGTGGACACTAATGTTTAAAGTTTCTGTATAATTTTATTGATGTAAATTAGTATAAATAAATGTGTAAACATAAAACTATTATTCATTTCACTTAAAACCTTCAACATGTCAGTAACATTAACTTTAAGTGGGAATACATCTATATTAACAACTGAATACTTCCCCCCTATAGATCTATCATCTGACTATCTTTGTGGTCTTGTTGATTTTCATACCTATAATTCAATACCTAATGTGGATAGTAGCAATAACTTATTTCATATAGGTTATGAAACTATTAAAATACCTGTGGGATCTTATGAAGTTGATGACATCGCGAATTTTATTCAAAAAGAGCTCGAAAAAACGAAAACTAAGCCTACTATCAAAATACAAGCAAACAACAACACACTCAAAACAGAAATTAAAAGTACACACAACGTCTACTTTAACAGAGACAGATCTATTGGTCAACTGTTAGGTTTCAGTAAAAAAGAATTGGAGTCAAATACAACACATGTGTCTGATTTACCTGTGAATATAACTAAAGTTAACGCTATACGAATTGAATGTAATCTAATAGTAGGATCATATATTAATAATATTCCTGTTCACACTCTTCATGAATTCTCGCCTGATGTAGGACCAGGGTATAAGATAACAGAAGTTCCTAAGAATGTTATATATTTACCTGTAAATGTCAAACGAATTAGTTCTGTTGAAGTAAAAATTGTAGATCAAGATGGAGATTTGATTAATTTCAGAGGTGAAATAATTACAATTAGATTACATTTGAAACCACAATTATAAAATAAGACTTAAAGTATAAAATAAGTAGTCTGATTACTAAAGCTATTATTTCTTATGTAAGTGTCAAGTAGATAAGAACTAGATATGCTGATATACAACAAACATAATAATAATAAAAACTCATTCAAAAGTGATAATATCATTAGTACACCATTACCTATTGAACAGACAACAACAACACAAAGAGACCTCATTTCTAAGAAACCATCATCACTAACAATTGAAAACAAAAAATTTTTAGAGTCATTAGGATTTGTTTTAAAAAGCAAACAACATGCATGATATACTGGATATTTTAGAAGAACCTCACTTTGATGAAAGTATTACTAAAAAAGAATATCATACGTATTCACCATTTGTAGAATCATACAACAATAGCGATGAAATACGAATTTCTATTCAAAACCAAGATTTATATTTACTACCAAGTGAAAGTTTTATATATATTGAAGGAACTCTAACTAAAGGCGATGGAACTGATTCACCTGATTACAAACTAAATAATAATTTTGGAGCCTTCTTATTTGGTGAAATACGATATGAATTGAATGGTGTCGAAATTGATCGTTGTCGGAATGTAGGAATCAGCAGTGCTTTAAAAAGTTACATTTCATTGAGCGAAAGTGAAAGTACAATGCTGTATAATGCTGGATGGACAGGAAATAGTACTATATTACCTACATCTAGATATTTCAATTTTTGTATACCTCTAAAAATGCTATTGGGATTTGCTGAAGACTACAAAAAAATAGTTGTGAATGTAAGACACGATCTTGTTTTAATTAAAGCAAGAAGTGATACAAATGCGGTTCAACTACCAGCTACAGCTGCAGACTATAAAATTACACTCGCAAAAGTCTTATGGAAAGTACCACATATAAATGTAGACGATAAAGAAAGACTAAAACTTCTCAAAATTACTCAAAATGCGAAGCCAATTCGTATTAGCTTCCGTAGCTGGGATTTATATGAATATCCCAACATTCCAAAAACAAATCATATCATATGGACTGTTAAAACATCTACGCAACTAGAAAAACCTCGTTTTTTGATATCTGCATTACAAACCAATCGACAAAACCAAAAAGAGACCGATGCTAGTAAATTTGATCATTGTAAACTAGCTAACATTAAAGCTCATTTGAACTCTGAGACGTATCCATATGATAATTTAAATATACTTTTTGAACGTAATCGATATGCGTTGTTATATGATATGTATACAAAATTTCAAGAAACTTATTATGAAAGGAACTGTCAACCGTTGTTAAAATGGGATAGTTTCAAGGATATAGCACCAATTGTTGTTATTGATTGTGCTCATCAAAATGAAACAATAAAAACAGGACCTGTTGATATTAGAATAGAGTTTGAGTTAGCTAGCAACGTCAATATTCCTAACAATACTGCTGGATTTTGTTTACTACTACATGATCGAATAATTGAATACAATCCACTAAATGGAGAGGTTAGAAAACTGATATAAATGAGATTATAAATCAGAAATTTATTTAGTATTTCAAAGAACTTGTGAGAGAATACACATATATCATAAAAATGTTTAATAATAAAAGTGTGGTTATTGACGTTCAAGGATTTCGTGGTATTAAAAATAATTTTGTAGTGAAAGAATTGGCAGTATCATATAATTTTCAAGAGTTTCAACTTTTTATAATAAAACCACCATATCCATTTGAAAATTTACCTAAAAAACAACAAAATCAAGCAAAGTGGCTGTTTAATAATCATCATGGTTTGACATGGAACGAAGGATCAATTGATTTTGAAAGTGTTAAGCAATTTTTACGCAAAAATTTAGAAGATACCTCAATATAGGTTAAAGGTAGTGAAAAAAAATCCTGGTTGTGTAATATATTGGGTGAAAACTATACAATCTATGATCTGGATGATTTAGAAGCACCAAATTTACAAACAATTCGTAACAAATATCCACAAACGTTAAGATGCCCAACACATAATGGACTTTGTGCTCTACAGAATGTATTAGTTTTAAGAAATTTTGTTAATGAAGAGCTTGCAAAAGAAAATCTTGTACTTGAATTATAAAGAAAGAAAGAAAAAAAATTACACATTGATTCAATTTATAGATTTAAATGAAATTATGATTATTGAAATAAAAAAATGTAAGAAATTGTTTTTAATAATTCTTTTTTTAATTTTAATTTTTTTTAATAATAAATTTATGCATTATAATTTTAAAAAAACTTAAATTTAATTTAATTTATATGTATATTAATCCTAAAATGTCCCCAAGCATATGTAATTATCCCATTTTCTCTTACAAATCGCTTATCATCGGAAAAACTTAAAGCTACTTTATTAATTATTTGTGTATAAATATTATGAATTTTAGATCTAAATACATACATATTATTATTACTATAAAACAATTTCTTTTTATACAAGCAATCTCTATAATTTTCTATACTTAAATTATTAACAATTGTCTTTTTTACACCTTTTGCTTTTTTAATATCTTTTGAATCTTTCACACTTAATGAGTACATTTTCGATCTTAAACCAATAAATTCAGTCATTATACTTCCATTATTCTCATCTTTCATCATACCCAAAACTTTTTTATTTTTCAATGAAATACCATAAGGATTATTGAATGCATATTCAGAAGTATCAAAGTATTTATCAATATCATTTTTGATATCATTATAAAAATCTTCTGTTTGAATAATACTCGTATATATAAAAGAGTCAGTATCCATATAATTTATTAAAATATTTTCACCATATTTCGGTATTATATAATCATAATGAAATTTATACATATTTAATATTGATAATTCTAAAACACAAAATCCTAAGTAAATTGGTTTATCGTAATAAGTATGCATACGTTTCATTTGTATAGCAATCATATTATCAGTAAATTGTGTAGCACTATGAAAATTAGGTTTTGATATTAAAGCTCTAGCTCCTAATTTCTTATAACAGTTATCCCATTCCGTTATTATTTTAACATCTTTTCTTTTATCAACATTTTCCATAGTTTTTCCAAATGAAGCATTATTCATTAACTTGAAAAAATTTTTATCAAATGCATTTTTTGCAAGTGTACGATGATGATTATTCAAGTAAATGAAACGTTTCATCCATGTTGATTGCTTAAACTGTAATACTCTATGAATATGTGTAACTTTAAGACCATGTTTAATACAATGTTGTAGATTTCTATAATGAATAACATATCGCTTCTTGTTTGTTAAATCTGTAATTAATTTAACATGTTTTGAATTTGAAGTAATTTTATTTTCTGAGCAAAATGGTAAGTCATTATGTACATCATGTAATACTTCAGGATATTCTAAATCCACTTCTAAAATATAACCAGTCTCTGAATCTTCAAGAATATTTTCAATATCGATATTTTTATTTTCAATCCATTTAAAATCACCATAAGGAAGAGCTTGTGACATTGCCCAACCATACAAATTGTTTGCATCTACATACATTAAATATTGCGATGGTTTTTGCTCATCATAATCATCCATATATTTATTATTTGCTACAGAATGTCTATGGCAACATTGAGAAATTCCGCCTCTAATGCTTTTTTTGATGAAACTATGCATATTAATATCTGTTAATAACTCAAGTTCAATTTTTGTTTCTTCCAACATTGCATCCCATGATAAACCTGGAGCAGTATAATATTGACAAGGATCGAGTGAGTAAATTTTTTTACAAACTTTACTAAAATTTTCAAATACATCAGTTAAAAGTAATACATCCGTCTTCAAATATAATAATAAATAGTCCCAAAGATTTTTGCATTCAAATTTACACCAAACCTTTGGCGCATGATTATAATCTTGTGATGGTAAACTTGCTTTATCTAATCGCTCCCATGAACTGATATATTCATATGGAAATACTCCTTTTCTTGTCATCAATATAAATTTCTCATCATCCTTGAACTCTGATCGAACTGTTCTTAACATATCATTTGTTAAATTTTTCTCTAAAGAATCTAAACTAGACTGCATATATCTATTTGAATCTAGAAATCTCAATTCTATTGTATTCTTTTCATCAACGAAAATTCTCTTCGATAGTGATACATATAGTTCCTTATTCAGAGGAATAACATTTATATCTCCATTAAAATTAGATAACTCCTTTATAAATAAATGACAATCGTATCCAGAAAAATTATGGAAAAATATTGGAAAAAATTTAGGTACACGGTATAATAAATTACATTTTTCATGAGCTGGTCCTCTATATTTGCCAGTTAGATGACAGTGATCTCGAACTCTATTCTTATCTAAAAACTGCTTATAAATATGACACTCTGTACTTTCATTTTGGATTTTGATTTCATTTAATGTTAAATGATTCATTGATTTCGAATTTTCAATATAATTGTGATATAAATGTTTTATATCTTTAATAATTGAAGATACAAATATTTTTGTACAATCTTTTCCTTTGTAAGTTCTGAATTGATTTAAACTGTCGTCAAAGCTACACTTAATATAGTATGCAAAAGCACAAGGCTAATGTTCTTGTACATTTGTTGTGGATGGTAATGATGGATCTGGCATGCATGTACTAATATCCTTTAAAATACATTCAAAATCAGCATATATTACAAAAGGAACATCTAGTTGACGTTCATAATGTTCAAATTTTAAAATACTTTTTTCTTTTGTTGGTATTTTTGTTACTATTTTATTACATTCATTCTTGTGAGCATTCAAGTCATTTTCAGAAGAAAAATGTAATAAACATAAGTTACACATATAGATTTGATCAGTGGCGTCTCGTGACTTATTCACCTGGGTGTGCTACAGGGTAATTGAGAAAATTTAAGAAATTAAATATACATATATATGTAGTTATATAGTAGCTCAACAAAGTATTCGGGCAGTACAAATATTTTTAATTTATCCTAAATAAAAAAAAATTTTTACAATAAAAGTATGAAACAAAATACTAAAAATAATTCTTTATTCTTATAACAACATATTTATGAAACAAACAGTCAACATTAATATCAAAAAAATTACAAAATAAACAGTTAAAAATTTCAGCTTCAATTTTTATTCCAATAAAATATTCGGGCAGTATGAACATTTTTAAAAAATAAGGTGCTTTTTGTCAAAGTCAGTACTTTTTTGAACCTCCTTTATGTTTTTTAACTTCTTTGAGTCTATTCAACAAGCTTTAACCCTTCGTTATAATTTAAATTATACACCCACTCATCCATTTTTAATATCAAAATGTTACATTTTTTAATTCCTTAGACATGTATGTTTTCGTAGGACTAGAAAGCTGAAATTTGGTCAGGATATTTCTTGAAGAGTCTAATATTATAGAAACTTTGAACGGTGAAAATCCGTTTACTAGGGTAAAAGTTATAGAGTAAAACATAATAAAAGTCATGTTTTAGACAAATACCCTTTTTCTTCTCTCTATTTTTTTTCTCTTAATTAATATCCTGATCCTTAAAACAAGTGTACATTTCAATTCTTGAACTATTTTCTGACCTATTGCATTTTATTTGACTCAAATCGGTGCAATACAGCACGAGTAGTTAAAGTTTAAAGTTGGCAAAAAAATATATAAAATAATTCAATATGTGAAAAATATGTGACGTTTCATACAAACAATTTTTTAATTCAATATTTCACTTGGCTTGGCTTTGTCTATAGGTGTGACTTTGATTTTGAAGTTTGTTCGAACTTTTTACAGAACCAACTTTATAATATAAAAGCGTACATTTTTTAAAGTTGCAAGGTTGTTAAAAATAACATTGAGTCTAATTGTAACTTGGGTTCTGCTTCAGAATTGAACACCTTCATTATATAACAACTGTATTGTTACAGTACGAGCGCAAAGCCTCAAATTTCAATGCATAGGATTGAAAAGTATTAAAGTTCTTCTTGAGTAGAACTTCAATACATTTTGATAGAAATAATACTAAATGAGGTTGGGTTCTACATCAGAGCTTCACACCCTGGGGAGGCTGGGTTCTACATTATAATAGAACACTCTAGCTTTATATGGACATTACCATTGAAGTTATGAAAATTATTTTGGCGTTCTCAATTTTTTTTTTTAATTTGCTTTAGATTATATGGGTGTTCTGTGAACACCTTGAACACCTGGACGAGACGCCACTGGTCCAATACCCAAGTCGAAAGCCCCTCTCCAAGTCCGAAATTCAGGTGCCCCCTTCGAAAGGATTGCCATCGACATCCTTGGTCCCCTGCCAGTAACCAAAAATCTATCCCGATACATCCTCGTCGTGATGGATTACTTTACTAAGTGGCCCGAAGCTATCCCTATAAAAGATCAGACCGCTGAAACAGTAGCTGAAGCCTTGATCGTTCACATTTTCTCACGTTTTGGACTGTGTCTCCAACTCCATTCTGACCAAGGTCGAAATTTCGAGTCAGAGGTCTTTGCTGAGGTGATGAAAAGGTTCCGTGTCGACAAGACTAGAACGACTCCCCTACATCCACAAAGTGATGGTTTAGTCGAAAGGTTCAATCGCTCAATACTAGATTATCTTGCCAAGTTTGTCAAAAGCCATCAACGGGACTGGGACGAGTACCTACCGTTTCTACTCTTGTCGTTCCGGTCAGCAGTTCAGCAAAGTACCAAACAAACTCCTGCTATGCTGAACTTTGGTAGAGAGCTCCGTTCACCGATACAGTTAGTCACTGGCGACCCTTCTGACACCACAGCGAATTCGATCCCCGAGTATGTACTTCAACTACAAGAACGCTTACGCAAGGTACACGAGTTCAATCGAGTCCAGCTAACTAACGCTAGTCGCAGGATGGAAGATCGGTACGATTTATCTGCTAAAGCTCAACCGTTCAAAATGGGAGATCTAGTTTGGCTGTATAACCCAAAACGGAGAATAGGTCTGGTATTCGAAACTTCAAAAACACTGGGACGGTCATACGAAATTCTTGAGAAAATTACTGATGTCATTCATCGTATTCGAAATACCGTCACTAGTCGTAAATACGTGGTACACCGTGATCGAAAGCACCCGTTAGAAAATAACCCAACATCCTATCGTACTTAACACTACCATTTAAAAACAGATAATTTAACAATAATTTCGAAGATTCTTTACAGAGACCCTATAGACGCCGTACATCAACCAGCCTGGTGTCAGTGGACGTAGTAAAACGCTGAGAGGATCAAAATGGTCGACGTCCATCTGTTGCTAAAAACGTGGTTGTGAAGAAGATGTTTGGTTGGCTATGTTGCTGTTTCCATTGTTCTTTTTCTTCTTTGCTCTTCCTTTTTCATCTCTGTTCAACAACTCTCAATAGTCGGAACCAAAGTTTCTTTTATTTATGGTACCCATCCATCAAGTCTAACATCAAATACATTCTTTTCAGGAAATAGTGAAAAGATACGGTAGCCCTGTCCTCACTACAAATGCCTAACTAAGTTGGTGATCCTGTAAAAAGTGTTCAAGAAAAGACACGTCTTTCAAGTGCAAAAAAAACTATTATTTTGTTTCAAGATCTTTGCGATTCGGGTCTACAAAATCTTGAAAAGACTGAACGCAAGTGAAACTGAGTAAATTTGCAAGGCAAAAACTCACAAACGCAGCATTATCACTAATGGCATCGTGTCTAGACTATTAGTCCTAGGGTTGAAGAAAACTAGGAAACGAACACAATACGGACATCAACTAGGAATATTGTTGCTATATTTCGGCGAGCATGAGACTAATGCTCAGTCGGAACTTTGAGCATTCTTCGCGGGGGGCAGTGTTGGAAGAACCTAAAATAGACAAAATAAAAATTGCATTAGTAAACTTAATTAAAATTATATTGAAAAGAAATTACCTTTTGATCAGATCCAACACAGCATCTCATCGTCCTATTTTCCTGGTAAGAAAAGATAATTAATACACAAATAATCAAAAAATTGAATAATAAGTTTAGATTTGATGACAACAGGCTATAAATAAAAGGAACTTCCAATTAAACACCAAATTTTTATAAAATCAGTGCCCAAACCAGAAGCCTCTATTAAATACAGCTAATCCTAAAAAAGAAATAAATAAATAAAATAAATAAAATGATTAAAAGAGGTAAAAGGACAATAAAAGGAAAATAAATACAACACAAAAACAACAAAGCACACACTTAAAATTCTTTTTGCAACAACAAAAAACCGAGCACAAAATCACTACACAAAAACAACACTACATGAACACAACAAAAACGATGGGAAAAAATCAATAAATTCGCGAATTTTCTACAAAGAGATTGAAGATTTTCCAGTGAGAGTAAAGGAATTCTTTTACCTCACTGGAAATCTAACAAAGAATTCCATAGAAAATTCGCGAAAAAGAAAGACCACCAAAAACACCCACGATAGTTTTACTTTTCAAAGTGTTCAGTGTGGTGATTTATAGCGATAGTTTTTTTTAGTCAAATTTTTTTGTTATAATCACTTTTTTTTTGGAAGTTTTTTTTTCGTTTTCTTTTTTTTTTTTTCACAAATTTTTTTTTTTCACATCACTTAATTTTGCACAATACAGGTACGTAATTTCTTTTATTTCTTAACTTACCTTATTTTTCTTTTCTCTTATTTTCTTTTTTTTACCTTTTATTCCTTCACTTTATTTTTAATTTTATTTTGCACATCTTCTCCACCTTTATTTTATTTCATTCACTTCACTTTAAATTTTGTTTTTCACATATTTTCTTAAAACACATTTTCTTTTTCCTTACACATTTTTTTTTACCTATTTTGTTTATACACTTTCACACCATTTTTTTTTCCTTTTTCTTTCTTCTATTTTATTTTTTTTCTATTTTTTCCACTCTTCTATTATTATTATTATTTTTTTTTTTTGAATATTTTATTATCATTTTAATTTCACCCGTGACGTACTTTTACTCGAAAGATTAAATTACAAGTTAATTCGCGAAGTGTACTTCTGTTTACATTTTTCGGCCATATGGACATATATTAGAACAAAATTATCCGTCAAAAATACCAGGGTTGTCGCAGTGTCTAAATGTGTGATTAACCTAATTTCAAAGTTATCAGGGTTGCCTTCTCATAATTTTTTTTTAGTTACCCCTAGGCTAAACAACCACATTTCTCACTTCACTTCGACACACGTTTTTTTCGTCGTCTACTTTTCCTACTGAGCTCTATTCATTCACTTTCTCACAATTTCATTTTATAATTATTAATTTTTGTACTCAGTTCTTTTAAATGAAATTTATATAGCATATACTAGCATATATTTGAAAATAACACAAAATATTGTGAATATTTAAGTCGATTCTATTGAATTTCAATCGAAAATCATAATAGAGCCCTAAGTAACATAAATAAGTTGACATCTTCATTACCAAATATTATCTCGGAAAAAAGCCAGTCTTAACAAAATTCTGGAATTTATGCATAATCCTTTTTTAGATTATACCACAGAATACCTTTGTTTAAAAACATTGAAAGAGAAAAAACTGTACAGTGGGTACAAACAAATAGTTTTAGAAAATAAAATTTCGGAAAAAGTTATAAACGGAATTCCCAAACTAGTTTCAAGACCACTGACTATTCACATTTTACCAATAGTGCATCAAGTCGAAGCTTTCTTTGAATTACTTAATGTCCTTGAACTAATTTTGGAAAATATGGATGAATTATATACATAATCAGAATAATATAAAGAATTTTGTAAATGGTAAAATATTTAAAAAATAAAAAGAACGAACATCGAATCCAATAATACCTATTAATTTATATTGTGATGATTTTCAATGTAATAATCCAATGTAATATGCATTCAAAACTTGATTTAATCTTTCACGCTGCATTTATTGAAAGCAGTCTTATTAAAAATTGTGAATATGGGAAGTGTTTTGAAGGAATTATCCAGGAATTAAAAATTCTAGAAGATGGAATAGAAATTTCAACTAAAAGTGGTGCTGTTAGAATTAAATTTATTTTAGGTTTAGTTATTGGAGATAACTTGGGAATGAATCCGGTTTTAGGATTTGTTCAATCATTCAATTGCACAAGATTTTGTAGAATGTGCATGAGAACCAAGTCAGAGACAAAAACAGACTGCGTAGAATTGTCTCAACTTCTGAGAAATAGAGACAATTATAAACAGGATTTAAATAAACAAAATAATGAAAGTGGAATCAAATATTCTTGCGTTTTCAATGAACTGGAATGTTTTCATGTTACCAACAATGTATCCTTCGATTTGATGCACGATATGTTAGAACGAGTATATATTTATGATATTTGTAACATTTGACTGGGTTTGTCAGTGATTTCTTTAAACGTACTTAATAGCAGAAAAAAATTGTTTCCTTATGGGGAACTTCCAATTAATAATGTTTCACAAGATTTGACACTTGAAAGGATTGAAGCATTAAATTTGAAAATGACAGCAAGTCATTTTAACATTTGTCAATTTATTGCCATTAATGATTGGTGATTTAGTTCCTTCAAATAATAAACACTGGTTATTTCTAATTCAGCTGTTAGAGTTACCAGATATGTTAGTTTCAAATAATTACACTGAACGTGATTTACATAGTTTACAAATCCTAATTGAAAAACATCATAAGAAGTATATTGCTATTTATGGTCAATTAAAGCCCAAACACCACTTTATGGTGCATTATCCGTCAGTAATTCGAAATATTGGGCCTTTAAAACAATTGTGGTCAATGCGTTTCTAATCAATGCATAGATCTGTAAAATCATATTTAAAAAATACCAATTCGAGGGTTAATCCTTGTTTATCTATGACAATTAAAAGTAGAATAAAGTCTTCTAATTTTTTTATGTCACATAAAAAAGGTTTTGAATGTTTGTATGAAGATCATAATTCTAGTATAATTAATTTGAAAGAGAAACCATATTTCACTAAATTATTAGACATCCACATAAACAATTTAAATATACAATTTTTTAAAACTGCTCAAATGTTAACTTATAAGGGAATAGTTTATAAATTGGGTTATTTTCTTGGCATTCGTTACTCTCTAGTCATAAGTTTTTTTAAAATAGTTGACTTTATAATATTAGACGAATTATCTGAAATCTATGTTGTATGTCAAATAGTTAAAATAACAAAATTTAGCAAACATTTACAATCATATCAAATGGAAAAATGTCTTGATAATTTTTGTATCAAAAATATTACTAAATTTACAAGTTTTACAATGAATAGTTACATTATAAATAATGGATTCATTTATCTAAAATACAAAGAAATACAATAAAAATCTTAAAAGTGATGCAATAACAACACTGTGGACCAGTGTAATTTTGTAGGACATTAGCATTAAGAAAAGTTTCGATAATGTATACATTATATTAATTCCTTTTCAATGTTTATCAAATTTGTTAGTTTTGAAAATTTATATTTAAAATAAATTATAATAGTACAAAAAAATGTGAAACCATATACATATTTGATTTGTTTGTTATGTTTTTTTTTTTTTTTTGAATTTTATTTTTATTTTTTAACGTTTATTAAAAACTTTTTTTTGTTTATTAAAAACTGTAGAAAAATAAATAAATCAATTTAAAAAAAATGTTTTTTCTTTCATTAGACTTAACAACCTTTAAATAAGTAAATTTTTTCTTAATCCTTCATTTGCAAATAAATCTGTTTTTTGCAATATAAGCCTGTTCGTTCTCAGAAAAAAACATTCTTGGTTCGAACTCAACTGCTTCTTACTTAATTAGCACCTCCATTATTGAATAAAGGAAAAAAATTCTTATTTGTAGAAATTTGATTCAAGGTAAAATCTTCTTAAGTTTAGATTATTATTTATTCTTAAATTAAGAATGCTCACAGAACTTGAGAATGTAGTTCTACATTTAAGATTATCATTCTTCCATTAATATTTTTCAATGTTGGGTCAAAATTATGTTTAAAAATTCTTAATTCCAGTGTGTTTTATATTATACATAATTAGTATGTTTTTCTCTGAGTCTAGGCATGGCATTTATATTCTCACATCATCGTATCAGTATTGAAAAGCATTTTAAGCCACTTTTTGTCATAAATGTAATATTTACAAAACATTAATTATTTTTTAGCTGTAAACAAACATGAACTTAACAAATTTTCATCATTGGTTTAAATTTTTCATTTTATTATTTTACTATTTCCATCCCTATTTTATTTCTTGTACCTTATTTTATCTAAATATACAGGTACTACTGAAATACATATTTCTGGGAACAAAGAATTCTACTTCCACTTTTCTTTTTCGAAGATAGCTTTATTTCATATAAAACTACATTCACACAATCCCAATAAATAATTATAAATACGTTTTTCGAAAAACCCCCCTAATAAATTAAATGATTAATTACGATAGCAAATAATAATACAAACTCAACACATGAGTATAAGAAAAATTTTTGGATATACGAATCCAAGTTAGCACATTTAGTAACACATGGTCACTAGTTGTTATTGTCCGCCTTTTTCTTGGCGGTAGTTTTGGTATAATTTGAGTACCAGGTAATCCACCGACCACACCAAAACAGTAAACACCAGCCGCAAATACACACACATCCTATTAAAGCAACACGGATTACCATCGCCATTAGAAATTCCAATTTAACCACTACACAAAAGTTTTACGAAATTTAAAATACCAAGAAAACTTATTTATATATTTTATTCCTTCCCCGGGAACCGGACAACGTATTTCGTAAAAAAGAAAATATATAAACGCACACGTTCTGCTACTTTTTTATTTTTGCTTTTTTTTCTGCTTGTATTTTGTTCAAGAAAATCCATATTATTGCTGTTCTAAATTTTTCTTCACTACAAATTTATACTTTAAAATTCAGTAATATTCTATTTTTAGTAATAATAATAATGAATGAATAATAATAGTTTTTTTTTACATTTCGGTAGAACTTACAAATTTACTTTAGATAATATGTGGCTTACGTTGTTATATTATTAGCAAATTTTCATTTTTAAACTACAGTATATAATATGTGCACTTATATATATTTTTTTTCTTTTCTATAAATTTGTTCGTATATTGAATTAACAAATGAGCTAAATTGCTTAAATACCAACAAATATTACAATATTTGAAACTAAAATTTTTTTTTAATGTTCATTTTTGACTTTTGAGTATGAATTGTCCATCCTCCTAAGAGTCCTAGCTATGTAAACTATAATAAGAAATTTATCAAATGGTTGATTTCAAAATGGATGACATAAGAAAAAGGGGAAAAAACACTTGGCTGACAGTTGCCAATGCCATGTTGAAAAAAAAATTATATGTATTGTAAACCTAACACACAACATCTCCATCTATTTTCTTTAAATAAATATATATTTTTGAATTTGAATAATTCTGTTCATTATTTTATTTAATATGTTTTCTCCAATTTGTGTACCATCAATAAATTATTGTATATGTTTTGTACTCACACACTGGAAGTTTTTCATGTTTGATATAGAATATACAAATATTATTTTTTAATACTTCATGACGTTAAAATATGTTAAAATGTATATTATATTTTAATTTTGCTCAAATATCAGCTCGACTCCACAGCTATCAACGAAACAACAAATTTATATCAGATTTTTCCATCTCTTATCAAAACTGATATGTGAATAGAATTTATCTATATAATTGCCTAATTTTCAAGTTAAATGTAAGATCATAAGTGTAAAAAAGTTAGCGTGGTATTATTTTATGTTTCAAAGTATTTCAAATTTATTTTAAAAACTTTAGATTTTATTAAAATACACTTTTTTCTATTTATTAGGCATGGCTTTATATACTTACATCACTGTATCAGTATTGAAAAGCATTTTAAACCACTTTTTGTCATAGATATAATATTTACAAAACATTAATTATCTTTAAGCTGTGAACAAACATTAACGGCTTTAGAATACGTTTTTCGAAAAACCCACTAATAAATTAAATGATTAATTACGGTAGGATATAATAATAAAAAACTCAACACATGAGTATAAAAAAAATTTTTGGATATACAAAATCAAGTTAGCATATTTAGTAACACATGGTCACTAGCTGTTATTGTCCGCCTTTTTCTTGGCGGTAGGTTTGGTATAGTTTGAGCACCAGGTAATTCACCGACCACCACATCATCAAATATTCCACCACCTTTCGCTGATAAACGTACCATTTTGATTAACCTCTACGACGATTTTACATATGTCTACCAGTTCCTCCCCCAAAATTCAGAAGAAAATAATAAATATAAATTAAAATTCAACAATTCAAACATTATAACATAAAATAATAAAAAACAAATTAGCAAAAAAAAGCTGAGGTACATTTACAATTTTAGATTATTATAGGGTTGATTATTGACAGTGTTTAGGCAAAAGCTTTTAATTGCGTATATATATAGCGCAAGGAGGTTTATACCACCTTGCAAATTAAAGCACAAATACAAAATTTGTACTTTTTAAATTTTCCTGGCACAAATACAATACCTGTACCAAAACTCTGGTTTATACAAGTTAAATAAAATTCTCTAGTACAAATACAATACTAACACCCTGTTTTAAAGTTAAAGTAATTTGTATTCAAGTACTAAACTTGAACACTCACCAAAGAGAAAAAAAATCACGAAGGAATAAAACAACAAGTGTATTATATTCAAGTACAATACTTGAACATAAAATTCCAAAATTTACTGTGTCCTTGGCAGCCTCACCAAAGGAAAATCGAAGAAAAAGGCTTAAACTCATTGTGAAACAGCTACTAAATTCTTTATTGAATAGTTGCATTCTTTTATACAAAAAAATCGCTTACATATCAATATTGACCA
Source organism: Bombylius discolor (assembly GCA_939192795.1). Lineage (NCBI taxonomy): Eukaryota > Metazoa > Arthropoda > Insecta > Diptera > Bombyliidae > Bombylius > Bombylius discolor. The sequence goes on along the minus strand of OW584240.1, from coordinate 22,937,721 downwards.
CCAATTTTTACATACAATGTTATTAGTAATTAATAATAAGGAAAAGAATAGTGGCATATTATTTGCAACAACAATTGTATACATATAAAATATTTGTAAAAATAATTTTCAAAGTGCATTTACCTCTGATGTAAAATTATTCAATTATTAATATTACCAAATATATGAAAAAATGCAAGTTTAATATGTGCTTTTTAGTTGACTGTACTGTAAGTTGATGCTGAATTAGCACATTCTTGTTTAGTTATGTTTCCACCAAAATTTTAGCTCACGAGCTGCACACGAGCTGCGTTCGTTCTTTTATCTACAAAACAGGACGTCACTATCATCTCACGACCTACGTACAAGCTGCTCGTGATCTGATCGTAAGCTGAGTGACAGTAATTTAGTTAATTGTATCCACGTGCAGCTGACTAACAAGCAGGTTTGGTGGATACCATTGTTTTTCAGAAACACGCAGCTGACGTTCAGCATGCGTGCAGCATGCCTGCTTTCCATTTAAATTAGAAAACAAGAAAGCTGCTTGCAGTCTAGATAATAGTTCTTTAGTTTAATTTCAACTTTTAAACAGTAGAGATGGAGTGGACAAATGATAATACTTGAAATAGAACAAATAATTCGTGTCTTTTTTTCCAACAAGTGGACCAATTCTTTTTGGAAGATATTCAAAATCATTGGATGATATCCTTGCAAAGTTTCTAAATCCACTCAATTTATCTATTTTGAGATTGTTTAGCAGATGCATCCCTCCAGAATTTTTTCTAGATTTAAGATATGGTCATACCCAACAACGAGGAGGTTTACGTTTCTTCGTTAATTTATATACAACAATAAACGAAGCAGCGCAAACAGCAACATCATTCCAATAGTAGGACATTTTATTCACAACCGCACTTAACAAAGTACATTTGAAAACTGAACTAGTCTCATCAGAATACCATAGATCCTACATAACATTCGACAAGCAAGTACAACAAGCAAACGAAAAGTTCACGTGCAGATTGTGGGCAGCACGTAGTACTGTACACACCAACATAAATGTTTGCAACCTATGATTGTTTTTATTCCTTTAAAACAAGTTCGGTGGATACAGTAAACGTACTTTGTATGCATGCAGCGTGCGATCAGTTCACACACAGTTGACGTTTCTTCATTCATTCGTATCCACCAAGTTCGAAAACAGTGTGTGAGCAGCTTACGAGCTTCGGTGGATACATACCTTTATAAACAAATTTAGAGTTACAATTTTAACTAAATTATGATATATTTAAATGTACTTAATGATACAGGGTGTGACTTAAAATTATGGTATTTTAAAAAATAGTAATTAATTGATTTATGCTAGTTAATGATATATTAACATTCTCCCCCCCGTTGAACGGATGTTCAACTGATATCCTCTTCTTTAGTGAATTCGAAGTTATGCTGTTGATGCCGTCTAGCAGCGGAAATCGGATGGTTTCTTTGCGTTTGTTGTCTGTTGTAACGAACTCGCTGATGGATGTTGTAAATGACGATGATTAGTAAAATACCGAGTGTAGCATAGCCTAACGAGAAATGGCGTATGTGATATTCATGGCCTCTCTTTTGTAAATGCTGATGGTTCTTCAGGTCATCAATTCTTTGCTTTAATTCGGTCATGTTGTGGAGAATTATCTGTTCGGGTACTGGGTTCCGTTGTATTTGATTTGTAACAAATAACTGACTGAACTCAGAGACATTAGCTAGCTCAGTAAATGATGCAGTGGCTGAACTGTAATACACATTATGAGCCTGAATCACTGTCGTTGTATCTCGCAGGACGCAGCCAGGTGTAAGTTCCAATGTTCCTGACCCGGCTAAACTGTATTGTGTCATGTTATGACCATAAAGAATATTGATTGTTGTTTGGTTGTTCGTCACAAAGATCCAGCGATTGGTTTGATGTAAAAGTATCCATGAGTTTGGTTCCGCTTGATTTATGAATGTGCACATATCTGGTGTCGAAAATTTTGACAATATACTGATCTCGCATGCTCCTGTGACTGACCGTCTTCTATGTAATGCTTGGTTTAGTTTGCATAAAATCGTATCATTCTTGAATGTGAGATATTTTTCTAGCTCTTGCTGCGTAATTGGATAATACAGATCCCGATGAAGGTTAACTATGAGATATCTAGTTGATGGAAGAATGCTGATGAAAGTGTTATTAATCTTAGCTGGAACTGATATAATTTGAAGTAGCTCAGTAGATCTCCATAGATAGCAAAGGCAGTTCTAATTTGAATATGAGTTGCTTTGGTGATACGTAGCCTTCCACTACCATTAGGTCGTAGAATCGTAGCAGGTTGTTTTGTACTGCGGGCAGTTGGGTTGCTGGAGGTAAGTTTTCCTTGATGATTGTTAGTTGTCGTTGTAGTTGCTGTGGTGTTAATAGGAACGGGTTAAGCTTTCCATGATGAGTGTCCATAATAACATCTAATAACGCAGCTTGCATTTTCTGATAATGTTTTATCACTAATATAAGTTGTGTAGCTAATACATTGAAGTATTCTCTAACTTCTGGTCTCTAATTTCCGATTGTAGCAAATTCACATGTACATTTAGGCAATGGATTTGCTGGTTCATAGCTGTTTGTGATTGATTAAAGATATTGACCGTTGAATCTATTACAGAGGTTCTTTTTGCGTACTCAGAGTCCAATATTCCGAAGAGTGAATTAGCCACATTATCCACAAAATCAAAAGGAGACCGTTTGTATCGGTTATGAAAGTGGAGCAGTTCATTGTCATTTTGAATATCCATGATTACCTCCTTGAACTGCAATATGGTAAAAGTGCATGTCTGCATATCATGGAAATTGGAGCATATGTTTTGCAACTGTGTTACGCCTTTATTTATGTTTTCGAGTTCGCTCCAATACGTTGTCATGTTGAAGTATATAACTAATTTCCATTCGTCCATTATCAGGTGAGTGAGACCTATTCCCTCAAAATACAGTCTAGGCTGAGCTTTGAATGGCTTGATTATAGCTTGTGTAGTTGCTAACGTTGGCAGAAGTGCACATGTCGCAACCCAATAGAAGCGTTGCCTCGATGTCGTTTGGCTTTCCTTTTTGAATCACTTTCGTGGACGGGACTGGTTGGGGCGTCGTCTGGGTTAATTTTGTCTTCAGAAGCTCTTCGTTTGGTTGGTAGTGGCGTTCCTATTGGGTCGTAGTTTTCAATGGTGTCTTGTTCTATTGGCAGGGGAGCCAATTTATGAACTGGTAGTTTTAGAACACCTGACGCTGTCCTTACGTTAATTACTCGGACAAGACAATCATTTCCCTTGAAGACTTCCACAATTCTTCTTAATGGCCAGGAGAGGACAAGAGTGTTGTCTTCCTTTATTACAACCATCATGCCTGGGTGGATTTTGGTAACTTGTTGTTTCCATTTATATCGATGTTGAAGTTCTGAGAGATATTCTCGGGTCCACCTTTCCCAAAATTCGGTTTTCAGCGTAGCAACTAATTTCCATCGGTATAGCATATTGCCCTTCACTGGTCGTGCATGAGCATCTACCATCGTTGTTAATGGTTCCCCTACCAGAAAATGTCCTGAAGTTAACGCTGTAAGATCGTTAGTATCAGATGAAATAGATGTTAACGAGCGCGAATTTAAAATTGCGGCCTCGCAAAGTCCTTTAAAGTGGGGAGCTCGTGGTGGTATAAACTGGAAGTCGATATTTTTTTTCCCGTAGAATTTGTGAATCTCTTGCAGTTCCTTTGGCTGATTGTTGTTGCCAACGAAATTTGTGGCATTATCGCAATACAACTTACGGCAGTGACCTCGTCTCCCTAAAAATCGTTTTAACGCACCTATGAATGCTTCTGTGGTAAGGTCACTGACTAACTCTATATGCACTGCTTTGGTGGAAAACAACAAAAGACGCCTTTGTTGCTGTGGCGTCTCTACCTTTATTGTGTACCCAAAATGGACCGCAGAAATTTACCCCCGCGTTTACGAAAAGTCTGGCAGGTTGAACCCTATCTGTTGGTAAATTTCCCATCAGTTGTGACATAAGTTTAGGCTTTGCTTTGCAGCAACGTATGCAGTTTTGTACAACGGAACGCGCTACGGTTTTGCCTTTGATGGTGCAGAATCGTTGTCGTGACAAGGCCAAGAGTGTTTGAGGTCCTACATGTGAGTTGCGTTGGTGTAATTCCGTGAAGATCATTTTGGTGATTGAATGCCCATAAGGTAGAAGTGCTGGGTGCTTTGCATCGTACGATATGGCAGCATTTTCTAACCAACCTCCTACTCGCATAATTCCATCTTCAACTATAAACGGAGTTAGACTTATCAGTGGGCTTTGAGAGCTGACCGAACCTTCTCGTTCCAAGTGTAGATAGTCGTCACGAAATTCTTGCTTTTGCAGTTTTTAATATTATTTTTTGAGCTGTTTTCAATTCTTCTACTGTTAGAGCTTCGTGTTTTGGATGACCTGATATTCCATTCTGGATAAAACGATATACGAAGGCCATTATTCTCTGGAGTCGGTTAAATGAGTTTTTGTGATTAGTTTGTTCAAATTGAAGATTCGACGATGCAGATGCTATCAGAAGTTCTAGGTTGTTTCTTTTCCAATTCTGTTTTTGGTATCATTTGTTTAGCGTTCCATCTATTTTCTGAATTGTATAGGAATAGAGGGCCATAAAACCATAAACTGTGGTTCTTGAGCTTGCTAGGTGCTACTCCTCGAGAAAGACAACCGGCTGGATTTTCCTTTGATGGTACATGATGCCATTGTTCAGCCGACGATAACTCCTGGATGGTGGCGATTCTATTGGCTGCAAACGTATGATATATTATGGAAGCAGAATTTATCCAGGCCAGAAAGATCATGGAATCTGACCAAAAATAGCAAGGTACTGTTAATGATAGATCTTGCTTCACTCGATGAACCGGGGTAATGTTGTCTTTTTAAAGGAGCAAGCCGTGATTTCGCACAAAGGAGTCGCACAGTGATGATTCCGTCTGATAAAACAGCACGAACATATGTATATAGCTGTTCCATATGCCTGCTCTGAAGCGTCGCAGAAAACGTGCAGTTGTACTGATTTTGCTATATGGTTGTTGAACATGTGCCTTGGTACTCGTATTTCTTGTAAACAATTTAACTCAGAGCGGTATTTGATCCAACGAGAATGTAATTCTGGCACTACAGCATCCCAATCGAGTTTAAGTTCTCATAATTTTTGTAATATTAATTTGGCGGAAACAATAACTGGATTCAGTAGTCCTAACGGGTCGAATAAATGAGCTATTTCGGCGAGTATTTTTCTTTTTGTTGCTCTGGTGTCGGGTTCTTGATTATTTACTGTAATGAGAAATTCGTCTGATTTGGGGAACCAACTTAGTCCTAGGGTTTTTATGTGATACTGATCATCATCATATACGTCCAACTGTGATGATCTATCTTCTGGTGCAATGTATTGAAATAATGCAGGATGATTGACACACCATTTTCTGAGTTTAAAAACTGCTGATAGTAAAATTTGGTTTAGCTGATCTCTTTTTGTTACGGCTTCTTGGAGATTGTCACTTCCTGCCATAGCATCATCTACGTATAGATTTTCCATAATACAGGAGGCTTCTAGTGGGTATTGTAATTGGTATTGTTCAGTTAGTTTTTGCAAACATTTAATGGCAAGGTATGGGGCTGTCGTGTCACCATAGGTTACTGTCTGTAGTTTGAAATATCTAAATGCTTGCTCTTCATGATCCCTCCAGACTATTATTTGGTACTTCCTGTCTTCTGGGTCGATGACAATCTGTCTATACATGTTTTCTATGTCTGCCGTGAACACATACTTAGGTAGACGAAATCGTAGCAGAATTGAAAATAAATCACTCTGAGTTTTTGGACCGGTGTAAAGTATATCGTTAAGAGACAGGTTTGATGACATTTTGGCCGATGCATCGAAGACCACTCGCAGTTTGGTCGTAGTACTGTCGGGTTTCAAAACACAGCGGTGTGGTAAGAAATAGCTTGAGCTTGGAATTTCATTGCTTGGAATTTCTTGCATATAATTAAGTAATAAATATTCATCAATGAATTCTTTGTATTGTATTTTTAGGTTATTGTCTCGTCTAAATTTTTTTCCCATTGCTTTTAAACGAGCAATAGCCATATCCTGAGATTTTCCTAGAACGTCTGGGCTGCAAGCAAACGGTAATATTACCACAAACCGTCCTGTTTTGTCCTTTTGAAATGTTTCGTTGAACAACATCTCACATTTTTGGTGATCCGGGCTCATGAGTTTTATCTGTTTTTCTGGTTCTTCTAAGGTCCAAAATTTATCAATTTGAACATTTAATTTATTATCTTCACATGTACAAATACCGCAGATATTATTTTGTTCACTCTCGTCTTTGACTGATCCAGATACAACCCACCCAAAGACAATATTTTGAAGTACGGGGAGTCCATCACCTAGCTTTATTTGTCCTATGCTGAATAGTTCGAAGAATTTTTCAGCTCCTATTAGCAAATCTATGCGTTTGAATTTTCCATTTTTGGATATTTAACGTGGTCGAAGGATGATGTCCTATTATTCGAAGCAAGACATATGCATTCATAGAGGTCTCATACCCAGAACTATTTGATTTTAATACAAATGTAACCCTTTTGCTGGCTCGTTGTTTTTGATTGCCAAGACCCTGAATGTGTAATCGATCGGCTACTCCAGTAAGACAGAGTTTTTTCACTAAAGTGTCAGTTATAAAGTTGCTCTACAGCTGACATGCTTACCATTATGGGCTACAACTTTTACCTTTGCAGTATTTAATAACACGTAACCGTCATCAGGTGCAGTACATCTAGTTGCCAAATTTAAGGATTCCCATTTGTTGGTAACTTCTGTTGCATTTTTTCTACGTACAGTAGTTGTTTCGTCAGGATGTATCAGAGTGTGGTGTCTTTTACTGCACTTTACACAGCTTCTTGCCTTGCATGCAAACAGTTGTAACATAAATTATGCTTTCTTATTAGATCGATTCGATCGTTTAGTTTCTTTGTTTTAAAAACATCACATCGATATAAAAGATGGGGTACTTTGCACCCGCAGTATTTTTTGGCAGCTGTGCCTACTAGCGTTGCAGGTGACGAGGTTGCCTTTTGCTTACCACTCATGGCTTCCTAAGACTGAAATCTCGTCTCCAAGAACTCTAGTAGACTCTTCAATGGATTTAAGTCACGAGGGCAGGTTACAGATTGTTCATACAGCGTAAGAGTCGTTTTGTCAAGTTTTTTGGTTAGAATGTATACCAGAATGGGGTCCCAAGTTTCAGTTGAAATGCCGAGATGATTTAGTCCCATGATACATTCTGTTGTCACATCATGAAGTACTTTGATAGCCTGGCTTGATTTCTGATGCGATGCTGGTTGATTCAAAAATCTCTTGAGCAGTTCACTAACTAAGAGACGTTTGTTGTCATATCTGTTGCATAATATTTTCGATGCTGCTGTATAATTTTCCTTCGACGTGGGAAGGTGTTGAATTAATAGGTGAACTTCTCCAGTTAAATTACCCTTCAAATAATACATTTTTTGTGAATTATCAATTGGTTGATTATGCACCAGTTGAAAAAATAAATCTTGAAATTGAAGCCACTGCAGATAATTTCCATCAAATTTCGGAATGTTTTGTAATGTTCGGTGTATCGTTTTGTAATTGATGAAAATCGCAGGATTGATGATAAAATATATTATTTGAAAATGGGTCTTTGAGCGGCAAGTATATCTGCCTATATTTGCTCTTGTTGATGGCTAAAAAGCCGAACTGAAAAATGGCAATAAATGCCTACTAATTTCCGGAGTGGAAAAATGAAAGACTCAAGTTTGGAGTTCAAATCAAGAGTGAAATTTATTGAAAAATATCAATGCTTATATACTAAATTTCTTACATTAAAATCCAAAATATAACATTTCCTAGAAATACTACAAAATCATAATTAAACCTAAAATTACAAAATATTTGATTATTGATGGTTAATAATTCATTGACACTTATCAGATTACATCTTGTTGGGTAATGCACTTGAAACAATTTACACAAATTAATATTCTGCATAATATCACATTCTCAAATTACCTCAATAAATCAAATTGTTCAATATTCTTTAAAAGAATTTAATTTGTTAATTTTAAAAGAATTTATTGAGTTTATAATTTCACTTTTACTTAAAGGTCAAAGTACGTATCATATTTCTATTTCATAATATGAAGCAATGCAATTAAATAATTCATATTAACAAATTGCTTGCAGTTACATATTTTGTCACAACATGAGGTTACTTATAACATATGTGTTATTCCTCAATATGTTTAACAGGCACGTGTGGCTTCTCATATTACTAGAATATGATTTAGTATTATAGTGAATTGTATATTATACATTATAATATTACCGAATGATATTTTTGTGTAATTTTGTGTTTTGTATATTCATATGCATCACAGTTAATTTTTGGAAGTTTTACAGGTGCCCTACCCTGTGTTTCGGTAGCAGTTTTCATCGTGGTATTATCTTCAAGCCTCTCATACATCCTTATAACTGTACCTTGAATCCAGGCGTGTAGTTCCAAATAATAATCTGTATCATTATCCGGTAATTCTTCAGCCGTTGATTCTGATATGGATATTGCTGCAGAGTGTCAATCTGAACCTTATAGTATGCGTTGAATCTTGTTGAGTTTAACTCAGCTTTTATATCCTGTATACAATGCACAATTGTTTTCATTAAAGTCTTCTGACGACGTAGTAACTTTGAGGATTCGGTAGTATCAGTTATATCTGCCTCCTTTGATTCGGTGTCTTGTTGCATCGATGATGCTGATGTTTTTGGGACAAGTTTGTTGGTTTCATTACTCCCGTCTCGTGCTTTCTCTAAAAGTTTGTTTATTTGATCCTTGAACTGTTCAAATATACGTTTTGCGTTTTCAAAGTAATTTTTCTTAAAATAGGGATGTTCAGTATATATGGTCTCTCAGTCTCTAATAATTTCTTATGATTTTCGTCAAGTTTGTCTATATGTCCCCTATAGCTTGTAAACAGTCAACTTGACACTGCTCAGTTTTTCTAGAAGCGGAAATTCTTTTTTAAGTTCGTCCACTTCGGTTCAAGTTTACTCCCTAACTCAGATTGTCGCTCAAATACTTTATCCATTACGACGGGGTCACCAATGTTTAGGCAAAGGCTTTTAATTGCCGTACATATATAACGCAAGGAGGTTCTATACCACCTTGCAAATTAAAGCACAAATGCAAAATTTGTACTTTTTAAATATTCCCTAAATTTTCCTGGTACAAATACAATACCTGTATCAAAACTCTGGTTTATAAAAGTTAAATAAAATTCTCTAGTACAAATACAATATTTGTACTAACACCCTGTTTTAAAGTTAAAGTAATTTGTATTCAAGTACTAAACTTGAACACTCACCAAAGAGAAAAAAAATCACGAAGGAATAAAACAACAAGTGTATTATAGCCAGAATTTTAAGAGTTGAGGTTTCGTATTATACTAGAAAAACATTCGCAGAAAAAAAGATACTTACACACATGCGTTTTTGTTGTTGTAACACGTTTCTTCTTTCGTATATCTACACAAAAAAGATCACAAGGACATGTAAAACATGCGCGAAAAAACCTAATTTTTTAAAATTCAGACTATATATTCAAGTACAATACTTGAACATAAAATTCCAAAATTTACTGTCTCCTTGGCAGCCTCACCAAAGGAAAATCGAAGAAAAAGGCTTAAACTCATTGTAAAACAGCTACTAAATTCTTTATTGAATAGTTGCATTCTTTTATACAAAAAAATCGCTTACATATCAATATTGACCACCAATTTTTACATACAATGTTATTAGTAATTAATAATAAGGAAAAGAATAGTGGCATATTATTTGCAACAACAATTGTATACATATAAAATATTTGTAAAAATAATTTTCAAAGAGCATTTACCTCTAATGTAAAATTATTTAATTATTAATATTACCAAATATATGAAAAAATGCAAGTTTAACATGTGTGTTTTAGTTCACTGTACTGTAAGTTAATGCTGAATTAGCACATCCTTGTTATAAACAAATTTAGAGTTGCAATTTTAACTAAATTATAAAATATTTAAATGTACTTAATTAGCTTATGATACAGGGTGTGACTTAAAATTATGGTATTTTAAAAAATAGTAATTAGCTAATTGATTTATGCTAGTTAATGATATATTACAGATAGGAACGATTGTTACTGGTATGGTGGTGTGATTCACATACATTTTTTATTTCAAAATCATTTTTTTGCTTCTTCTAAAAATATCATCATTGTTTTTTAATAAATTTTCAAAAACCAAATTTTTTTTGTTTCTTTCAAGTCAACGTTCAGAAGAAAAATTATTGTTTGCACTTATTTCAGAAACAACCGGAACTTAACAAAATCACGCCAGATTACTTCAAAGTCCCTTTCACATTTAAATTGAAATACAGCAGCGCGTCGTTGAATTTCAATTCAATCAATGATCTCCGATTTCTTAATATACCAAAAGATACAATACACCAAAACAGTAAACACCAGCCGCAAATACACACACATCCTATTAAAGCAACACGGATTACCATCGCCATTAGAAATTCCAATTTAACCACTACACAAAAGTTTTACGAAATTTAAAATACCAAGAAAACTTATTTATATATTTTATTCCTTCCCCGGGAACCGGACAACGTATTTCGTAAAAAAGAAAATATATAAACGCACACGTTCTGCTACTTTTTTATTTTTGCTTTTTTTTCTGCTTGTATTTTGTTCAAGAAAATCCATATTATTGCTGTTCTAAATTTTTCTTCACTACAAATTTATACTTTGAAATTGAGTAATATTCTATTTTTAGTAATAATAATAATGAATGAATAATAATAGTTTTTTTTTTACATTTCGGTAGAACTTACCTATTTACTTTAGATAATATGTGGCTTACATTGTTATATTAATTATTAGCAAATTTTCATTTTTAAACTGCAGCATATAATATGTGTACATATATATATATTTTTCTTTTTTATAATTTTGTTCGTATATTAGATTAACAAATGAGCTAAATTGCTTAAATACCAACAAATATTACAATATTTGAAACTAAAATTTTTTTTATATGTTCATTTTTGAGTATGAATTGTCCATCCTCCTAAAAGTCCTAGCTATGTAAACTATAATAAGAAATTTATCAAATGGTTGATTTCAAAATGGATGACATAAGAAAGAGGGAAAAAAACACTTGGCTGACAGTTGTCAATGCCATGTTGAAAAAAAAATTATATGTATTGTAAACCTAACACACAACATCTCCATCTATTTTCTTTAAATAAATATATATTTTTGAATTTGAATAATTCTGTTCATTATTTTATTTAATATGTTTTCTCCAATTTGTGTACCATCAATAAATTATTGTATATGTTTTGTACTCACACACTGGAAGTTTTTCGTGTTTGATATAGAATATACAAATATTATTTTTTAATACTTCATGACGGTAAAATATTTTAATACAGTTAAAGTCCTCTAGCTCGAAATTTTCATATCTCGGGTTTTCTTTTTACACGATTTTTATAGGCCTTTTTTTGGGCTCCCTTAAAATTTCTATAGAAAAAATATCCTCTAAGTCGAAATTCCTCTAAGACGAAAATTTCTCTAAGTCGACATTTTTTTCAACATTCTATCGACATGTAATTTCTCTAACTCGAAATTATGCGCAGCACAAAATTGTAAGACAAAAATCAAAAGGGCTTCTATTTCATTTTATTTTTGTGTAAACATTTCCTATTTTTTTAATATATTTTTTAAAACACAAAAAAATAAGAAAATGTTATCTTTCATATATTATAAATATTTTCAAGTATGCATCATTTAAATATATTTTTAAGATTTTTAAATAATAAATTACATCTAATGGAAAAATAATGGAATTCCTATCCTTTTATTTCTAAAAAAATCTTTACTTTTGTTATATGCAAAACATTTAAATAAGGCGACAACGTAGTTTGTTTTCAGTATACACAGTCCAAGAGAAAATGGGTATTTCTTTTTAAACGATATTTAGTATATGTATTTAGGATCGAGAAACTATAATTGCATCAATGAAGAAAAACGTACACAAGAGGTGGCAAGAAAGGTTAAATATGTAGAGTTTATTATAATTTCTGTATATTATATTTTATTAATAACCACTTTTGAACCGCTGAGCGTACCGAAACCACGCCCACACCCTACGACGTCCCGTAACGCGGCCAACAGCCTGTCTTTTGTTTGAACCTCAAAGGTCACGCGTTGCCGAGATATTTGAAAAAAACTAAACAACTTTTGAACCACTGGGCCTATCGAAGCCACGTCCACATCCTACGACGTCCCGTGACGCGGTCATCAGCCTGTCCTTTGTTTGAACCTCCTAGGTCGAGCGAGGGCCGAGGTATGTGAAGAAAAACTAAATTACTTTTGAACCACTGGGCGTATCGAAGCCACGTTGACATCGTACGGCGTGCTGTGACGCATCCATCAGCTTGTCTTTTGTTTGAACCTTCTAGGTCGCGCGGAGGCCAAGACATGTATCGAACCCAGGCCTACACCATACGATGTCCCGTGACGCCGCCATCAGCCTATCCTTTGTTTAAACCTCTTTGCACGCGCGGGGGCCGAGATATGTAAAAAAAACTAAAACAACTTTTGAACCACTGGGTGTATAGAAGCGACGAGCAGACCATACGACGTCCCGTGGCGCGAACATCATTCTGTCCTTTGTTTGAACCTTCAAAGTCGCGCGGTGGCCGGAATATTTGACAAAAAACTAAAGAACCTTTGAATTACTGGGCGTATCACAGTCACGTCCACACCGTACGATGTCCCGTGAAGCGGCCACCAGCCTGTCCCTTGTTTGAACCTTCAAGGTCGCGCGAGGCCGAGATATTTGAAAAAAACTGAACCTCTTTTAAACCACTTTTGGACCACTGGACGTATAGAAGCCACGCTTACACAGTACAACGTCCCGTGGGCCGAGATATGTAAAAAAAACTAAACAACTTTTGAACCACTGGGTGTATCGAAGCCACGTCCACACCGTACGACGTCCCGTGACGCGGCCATTAGCCTGTCTCTTGTTTGAACCTTCTAGGTTGCGCTAGCGCCAAAATATTCGAAAAAAGCTGACACTCTTTTAAACCACTTTTGGACCACTGGACGTATAGAAGCGACGCGCAGGCCATACGACGTCCCGCGGCTCGAACATCAGCCTGTCCCTTGTTTGAACCTTCTAGGTCGCGCGGGACCGAGATATTTGAAAAAAGCTAACACTCTTTTAAACCACTTTTGGACCACTGGACGTATAGAAGCCACGCTTACACAGTACAACGTCCCGTGGGCCGAGATATGTAAAAAAAACTAAACAACTTTTGAACCACTGGGTGTATAGAAGCGACGCGCAGACCATACGACGTCCCGTGGCGCGAACATCATCCTGTCCTTTGTTTGAACCTTCAAGGTCGCGCGGTGGCCGGAATATTTGACAAAAAACTAAAGAACCTTTGAATTACTGGGCGTATCACAGTCACGTCCACACCGTACGATGTCCCGTGAAGCGGCCACCAGCCTGTCCTTTGTTTAAACCTTTTGGACGCGCGGGGGCGAGATATTTGAAAAAACTGAACCTCTTTTAAACCACTTTTGGACCACTGGACGTATAGAAGCCACGCTTACACAGTACAACGTCCCGTGGGCCGAGATATGTAAAAAAAACTAAACAACTTTTGAACCACTGGGTGTATAGAAGCGACACGCAGACCATACGACGTCCCGCAGCTCGAACATCATCCTGTCCCTTGTTTGAACCTTCAAGGTCGCGCGGTGGCCGAAATATTTGAAAAAAACTAAACAACATTTGAACTACTGGGTGTATAGAAGCGACGCGTAGACCATACGACGTCCCGTGGCGCGAACATCATCCTGTCCTTTGTTTGAACCTTCAAGGTCGCGCGGTGGCCGAAATATGTGAAAAAAACTAACACTCTTTTAAACCACTTTTGGACCACTGGACGTATAGAAGCCACGCTTACACAGTACAACGTCCCGTGGGCCGAGATATGTAAAAAAAACTAAACAACTTTTGAACCACTGGGTGTATAGAAGCGACGCGCAGACCATACGACGTCCCGCGGCTCGAACATCAGCCTGTCCCTTGTTTGAACCTTCTAGGTCGCGCGGGACCGAGATATTTGAAAAAAGCTAACACTCTTTTAAACCACTTTTGGACCACTGGACGTATAGAAGCCACGCTTACACAGTACAACGTCCCGTGGGCCGAGATATGTAAAAAAAACTAAACAACTTTTGAACCACTGGGTGTATAGAAGCGACGCGCAGACCATACGACGTCCCGTGGCGCGAACATCATCCTGTCCTTTGTTTGAACCTTCAAGGTCGCGCGGTGGCCGGAATATTTGACAAAAAACTAAAGAACCTTTGAATTACTGGGCGTATCACAGTCACGTCCACACCGTACGATGTCCCGTGAAGCGGCCACCAGCCTGTCCCTTGTTTGAACCTTCTAGGTCGCGCGGGGGCGAGATATTTGAAAAAACTGAACCTCTTTTAAACCACTTTTGGACCACTAGACGTATAGAAGCCACGCTTACACAGTACAACGTCCCGTGGGCCGAGATATGTAAAAAAACTAAACAACTTTTGAACCACTGGGTGTATAGAAGCGACATGCAGACCATACGACGCCCCGCGGCTCGAACATCATCCTGTCCTTCGTTTGAACCTTGTAGGTCGCGCGGGGGCTGAAAGATTTGAAAAAAAACTAAAACAACTTTTGAACCACTGGGTGTATAGAAGCGACGCGCAGACCATACGACGTCCCGCGGCTCGAACATCAGCCTGTCCCTTGTTTGAACCTTCTAGGTCGCGCGGTGGCCGAAATATGTGAAAAAAACTAAAACAACTTTTGAACCACTGGGTGTATAGAAGCGACGCGCAGACCATACGACGTCCCGCGGCTCGAACATCAGCCTGTCCCTTGTTTGAACCTTCTAGGTCGCGCGGGACCGAGATATTTGAAAAAAGCTGACACTCTTTTAAACCACTTTTGGACCAAAGGACGTATAGAAGCCACGCTTACACAGTACAACGTCCGGTGGGCCGAGATATGTAGAAAAAACTAAACAACTTTTGAACCACTGGGTGTATAGAAGCGACGCGCAGACCATACGACGTCCCGTGGCGCGAACATCATCCTGTCCTTTGTTTGAACCTTCAAGGTCGCGCGGTGGCCGGAATATTTGACAAAAAACTAAAGAACCTTTGAATTACTGGGCGTATCACAGTCACGTCCACACCGTACGATGTCCCGTGAAGCGGCCACCAGCCTGTCCCTTGTTTGAACCTTCTAGGTCGCGCGGGGCCGAGATATTTGAAAAAAACTGAACCTCTTTTAAACCACTTTTGGACCACTGGACGTATAGAAGCCACGCTTACACAGTACAACGTCCCGTGGGCCGAGATATGTAAAAAAAACTAAACAACTTTTGAACCACTGGGTGTATAGAAGCGACGCGCAGACCATACGACGTCCCGCGGCTCGAACATCATCCTGTCCCTTGTTTGAACCTTCAAGGTCGCGCGGTGGCCGAAATATTTGAAAAAAACTAAACAACATTTGAACTACTGGGTGTATCGAACCCAGGCCTACATAATAACCCGTCCCGTGACGCCGCCATCAGCCTATCCTTTGTTTAAACCTTCAAGGTCGCGCGGTGGCCGAAATATTTAAAATAAAACTAAAGAACATTCGAACTACTGGGCGTATCGAACCCAGGCCTACATAATAACCCGTCCCGTGACGCCGCCATCAGCCTATCCTTTGTTTAAACCTTTTTGAACGCGCGGGGGTCGAGATATGTAAAAAAAACTAAAACAACTTTTGAACCACTGGGTGTATAGAAGCGACGAGCAGACCATACGACGTCCCGTGGCGAGAACATCATCCTGTCCTTTGTTTGAACCTTCAAGGTCGCGCGGTGGCCGGAATATTTGACAAAACACTAAAGAACCTTTGAATTACTGGGCGTATCGCAGTCACGTCTACACCGTACGATGTCCCGTGAAGCGGCCACCAGCCTGTCCCTTGTTTGCACCTTCTAGGTCGCGCGGGACCGAGATATTTGAAAAAAACTGAACCTCTTTTAAACCACTTTTGGACCACTGGACGTATAGAAGCCGCGCTTACACAGTACGACGTCCCGTGGGCCGAGATATGTAAAAAAACTAAACAACTTTTGAACCACTGGGTGTATAGAAGCGACGCGCAGACCATACGACGTCCCGTGGCGCGAACATCATCCTGTCCTTTGTTTGAACCTTCAAGGTCGCGCGGTGGCCGAAATATTTGAAATAAAACTAAAGAACATTTGAACTACTGGGCGTATCGAACCCAGGCCTACACCATACGACGTCCCGTGACGCCACCATCAGCCTATCCTTTGTTTAAACCTTTTGGACGCGCGGGGGCCGAGATATGTAAAAAAAACTAAAACAACTTTTGAACCACTGGGTGTATAAAAGCGACGAGCAGACCATACGACGTCCCGTGGCGCGAACTTCATCCTGTCCTTTGTTTGAACCTTCAAGGTCGCGCGGTGGCCGAAATATTTGAAATAAAACTTAAGAACATTTGAACTACTGGGTGTATCGAAGCCACGTCCACACCGTACGACGTCCCGTGACGCGGCCATCAGCCTGTCCCTTGTTTGAACCTTCTAGGTTGCGCTAGCGCCGAGATATTCGAAAAAAGCCGACACTCTTTTAAATCACTTTTGGACCACTGGACGTATAGAAGCCACGCTTACACAGTACGACGTCCCGTGGGCCGAGATATGTAAAAAAACTAAACAACTTTTGAACCACTGGGTGTATAGAAGCGACATGCAGACCATACGACGCCCCGCGGCTCGAACATCATCCTGTCCTTCGTTTGAACCTTGTAGGTCGCGCGGGGGCTGAAAGATTTGAAAAAAAACTGAAGAACTTTTGAACTACTGGACGTATCGAAGCCACGTCCACACCGTACGACGTCCCGTGACGCAACCATCAGCCTGTCCCTTGTTTGAACCTTCTAGGTCGCGCGGGGACCAAAATATTTGAAAAAAACTCAACCACTTTTGAACTACTGGGCGTATCAAAACCATGTCCGCAGCGTACGACGTCCCGTGACGCGGCCATCAGCCTGTTCTTTGTTTGAACCTCCTAGGTCGCGCGGGGACGGAGATATTTGAAAAAAACTAAACAACTTTTAAATCAGTGGGCGTATCGAAGCCACGCCTACACTATACGACATCCCGTGACGCGACCATCAGCCTGTCCTTTGTTTGAAACTTCTAGGTCGCGCGGGGACGGAGATAAATTAAGAAAGGAAATAATAATTATTACGTTAACACTTTAGCTTTCATATGAACGGTGTAATGATTAGATTAAGTTATGTGTTGATGATATCACTGAGGATAGTTTATATCTAAAAAAATATAAGGTAGTTTGGTACTGAGAGGCAAAATAAATTGCCGATGCAATCCCAGTGTTCCTTTGGCCAAAAAGCCGTACTTGAATTGTAAGGCAATATAATGCCAACTTATTTGCGGAGTGTAAAAGATTTTTTAAATTCAAGGCAGTTCTGCCAACAAAGCCACGGAGTGTGGCAAATAAGAGACATTCTGTAAGTTCTACTTCAAGTCTGTTTATTCCAAAAATATTGTGGATATTTATACTAAATTTTTAAATTATATCTTATCTCCCTACCTACCTAGTTTATAATTTCTAATATAAATTTATGTTCTAATTTTAAATTGGTTATTTATGAAATTAAAAAATAAAATTCTATTGGCTAATTGATATATCATAAAATTCAAATAATTTTCAATTTACATAATTTATACATAATTCATTTCTTTTACTTTTACTGACATTCACATATCGCATACTTTCATTGCATTTAATTGTATAGCATACCTTAGGTATCAAATTATCATATAAACAATGTTTCTCACGATTAAAGAATTATTTTGCTTCGCTACGTCAATTTTCAAGTTTCTTTCATAGCTTTTACTTAATTGTAATATGATCCATTTTTAGAATTATTGTATGTAATTCTTAAACCATAGGTGAATACACTTAGAAGTTACTTAATAATTTTGCTTATCTTTTGATTGCGTCATATATATTTACGAGTATATGAATTATTTGGGTTAATTTCTTTTTATGATTCATGAATTTTAAATTACCTGTGTGTGATTTATAATTCTTATATGCATATGTGACATCCCTTACCGTCGGAAAAAAAAAATATATATGATTAGTATATTTTTTTTGTATTCACTAAACTATGTATTTTGCTATTATTTGTATTTGTTTTGTTATTCATATCATAGATTGTACATTTTGCATTTTAGCTTATTTATCTACTTAAAAAAAAAATTTTGTTTTGTATCATTATCAACTTGTATTTAAAATATTTTGTAAATGGAGTTTTATATATTTAGTCTAGTAAAATTTTACATATTATTATTATTTTTTTTTTTTTGGGATGCTCATTTTTGTTTTATTTTTTTATTTTTTTATTTTTTATTTTTTTATTTTTTATTTATTAGCCAATTTAAGCCTATTTTTATTTATTTTTTTTATTTTTGAATTTATTTTTAAGTTAACATTTACACCGTCTAAGCTAATTATTTCATAAGGTCCTATAAATGGAGGTTCTGATTTTTTCTTATTAGCTACTTTCAACGAAACTTTATCTCCTACTCTTACGTTTATAGGGCATTTTTATCTATATCATGTTTTCTTTTTATCTTCGTAACATCTAATAAATTTTTTGCAACTTTGTGTGGTTGCTGTAAACGGAATTTTACTTCTTGTGCATAATCTTCAAAATTGTAGACTGTAAATGTAGTTTCTCCTCTTGATTTACCTGGTATTCGTGCAATTTTTTCAAAAACTAATTCGTATGGTGACATGCCGGTGTCTGTGTGTGGTGTAATGTTATAACAAAATGTAAAATATGTATTCTATTCTGACCTCCTTTTTATATATTCTCTTTTTATTCATAATTAGAATCAGTTTCTGCAAAATTAATCCTCAGTTTAATGATTCATTATCGCTGTATTCTATTGTGACTTCCTTTTTATTAATAATTATTGTGGGCTTTCTATTTTTATTTTCAAAGTGCACGTTTTCATTTAACTTTTCAAATATTAGTTTCTTTAAATTTCTTACGTCTGAAATTGATGAACATTCCCATATTGCGAGACGGCCAGTCTCTGCTGAGTCTGTTCTTATAATTGCATTTGTAGGTTTATTATTTTGCGCCATGTTCCTCGTTATTACCTTTACATCATTTGCTGGTATCATGGCTTTAAGGGTTTCGGAATCCAATTTTATTCGTGATAAGGCGTCTGCATTTGTGTTGAGCATTCATTTTTTATATATAATTTCAAAATCATATTCTATTAAATCTAGACAAATTCGCGTCATTTTTGAAGAAGGATTTTTATGCGTGAATAGGCTGACTAGCGGGCGATGATCTGTCACTACTGTAAATTTTCTGCCATACAAATAAGGTCTAAAGTGTGTTATAGCCCAATGTATCGCTAGTAATTCTTTCTCTATTATCGGTTTATCAGTTCATGTTTATTTAATCTGTTGATATTGGAAAATTGTCTTTAACTACGTGAAATTCTTGAGTTAGCTCTTCATTTTCTATATATAAACTTGTTGTAATTGTTCCTAGCGAGAATATTTCATTATCTATTACCCCTGTTATTTTGCACGCATTTTCTTTTATTATATGGTCTTCATGTGCCATGTTTTTCTTGATTATAGATATATCCGCACAAGTGTCAATTAAAAAGCTGTTTAATTTTTTAGATACATTTGTTTTAACATTTATATAATTTGTTAAATTTTTGACATTTAACTAAAATATGTTCATTCGTTCTTTTTAATTTAATATCGTTCTTCGCCCTCGTCCCTCGATGCATGGGTTTCGAGGACGGCATTTCCGTTTTCCGAATTTAGCACATTCACTCTTCTTGTATTCATATTTTGGGAATACTTGTTTCCGTTTACGTTGTTTCTGTTATTTGCATTGTTGTTTGTCGCTACATTTCTGGTGTTATTTGTGACTGAATATCTGTTGCTGTTATTATTTGCATAGTGCCTGCAGTTGCAAATTGTGTTATTTCTCATGTTGTATGTTAAAGGTGTTTGTTTTCTTATTTAAATTTTTTTTTTGTGTATCAAAGTATACAAAAACTTAACTGGCGCAGTCGGTAGCATCCTTTACTGAAGAATAAGGATCCAGTGTTCGAATCTACTAAAATTAAAATTAAAATTCATCAATTTTTTTTTATGGTACTAATCGATGAAAAAAAAAAAAAAAGGAAAGAAAGAAATTTGTTTTTAAGTGAAAAACAAAGAAAAAAATTAAAATAAAACTAGTGAGTTACTATAAATAATATAAACGAAATAGTGAAAGAAAAATAAATATTCTGCATATATGAAGAGTTAGTGTTGAAATATTTCAAAAGATAATTAAAGAAATTTTCCATAAAACAATTAAGTTGATTTTTCGGAAAACTTTGTAAGTTAATGGTAAAAGATTGTGCAAGAAAAAATAGACAGAAAGTGTATTTCAACAACAGGAATTTAGAAGACAACAACATAATGGATGAACAAGCGATCCAACACCTAAAACAGATTATCGAACAAAATCAAAGAGAGATAGAAGCTTTACGGCAACAATTGAACCAAGAAGACAGAATTATTTGATATTATTAGATCAATAAATTATCAACTCAATGAACTGTATGAATTCGACAATAATAAACCCTCTAACTACAGACCGGATAATAATGATAAAAATCTTGTAGATATAGTGAAAGATATATTAAGAGGTAGTTATAGGATGAATATTAAATATAATATAACTATAAATGAAGTATTTAATGCTTTTGGTGAGTTAGGATTATTAGAAGAAAGCGATGTAATTCATTATAATCATAGAAGATTCTGTAGAGATTCTAGAAATAATATACAATGTAAGAACGTTAACCGTAGTGATAATAATACTAACAATCGTAACAACAATCGTAACAATCAAAATAAATATAGCTCAGAAAAACCTAAACAAAACGAATTACTTCAACGAGACAGAAGTACCTTTGACACCGCCAACTCTAGACAGTACAGACAGGAAAACAACACAAGACAAGGACAGGTTAACAAAAATTATTCTGGACAGTTTAGGAAAAATAATACCAGCTACAACAACAACAATAGCAACAATCCTATAACCCCTATGGAAATTGATAATACTCAACAAGAGGAAGATGTAAATTTTCAAAACGAGCCCCCGAAAACCGATTGCCGATAGTAACTCTCACCATTGATAATAAAAAATTTAGATGTGTTATTGATACCGGGTCCGAAACAAGTGTTCTGAATGAAGGAACATTTGCCAATTATCCTCAAACTAAACTCCCAAAACCCCTTTTTTACTCAACTCTGAATGGTATTTCATCAAGAAAGTATTCAATAAATTAAAAGATGCTGGTCTTAAAATACAAATAGATAAATGTAATTTTCTGAAGAAAGAGACCGAATTCTTAGGGCATACCCTTACTCAAGAAGGTGTTAAACCAAATCAAAACAAAATAAAAGTCATTCAAGAATTAAAGTTACCAACTACTACAAAATAGATAAAAAGTTTAATAGGAATCACTGGTTATTACAGAAAATTTATCAAAGATTATGCGAAAATAGCTTACTTCATCACTAGATACTTGAAGAAGGGAATGAAAATAAATCAGAATGATCCCAACTATATTAGTGCTTTTGAGAAATTGGAAAAAATAATCACGAAACATCCAATCTTAAAATATCCTGATTTCAACAAAAAATTTAAATTAGTTACCGATGCTAGCAACTTCGCTATCGGGGCAGTATTACTGCAAGATGGTCATCCGGTTTGCTATACTTTGCTTCTAGAACCTTGAACGATCACAAAAAAAATTACTCCACCATAGAAAAAGAGTTGTTAGCGATCGTCTGGGGTACAAAATATTTTAGGCCTTACCTATTTGGAAAATAATTTGACTTACAAACCGATCATCAACCTATTAAATGGCTTCACACAAAATATTCAGGGAAAGACATCAATCCAAGATTTCAAAGATGGCTCATATCCTTGGGAGACTATAACATGAAAATTGATTATATTAAAGGTAAAGATAATAAAATCGCCGATTTCCTCATTCGAATCAATACTGATACTAACGAGATTAATTCATTACAAAATGATATAAAAAATGAAAAATCAAAAAAAGAAACTGAAAATTTGAGTTTCAACAAGTTATTCCATATTAAAAGAGATTTAGATATAAAAAATGAAAAATCAAAAGAAGAAACTGAAAATTTGAGTTTCAACAAGTTATTCCATATTAAAAGTGATTTAGATATAAAAAATGAAAAATCAAAAGTAGAAACTGAAAATTTGAGTTTCTTTTAAAATCCAGAATTTGAGAATGTTAACGAAATGAATGTTATAGATGCAGTCTCAGATAATGCAACCATTCATTCACAAGAAGAAAACTACAAAGATCATATCCCAATTTTAGATACAATCGTAAATAGATTTAGAACACAAATAGTATTAAAAGAAAACAAAGAAAAAGAATTCGAATATATCTTTGGAAATAAGAGAATTTATGTTGAAACAAATGATTTAGAAAACGAAACCATTAATGACATACTTCGTAGATATATTACTAAAGGAAATGTAGGTGTTTATTCTGAACTAAACGATCATGAATACGACAAATTGCAACAAGCAGTAGTAAGACTATTTTCTAAAAATAGTAACATAAAATTCGTCAAATGTACTAGTTTCGCTATTGATGTAGAAGATAAGGAACAACTCAATAAACAGATAGCCCTTTTCCACAAAAACTAAGTAGGACATTCATGAATTGTAGCCACATACGAGGGAATCAAAAATAAAATTTATAACCCAACACTTAGAATTGCAGTTCATGAAATAATTAACAATTGCGATATCTGTGCAAGAGGAAAGTACGACAGAAATCCAATCAAAAATAAATTTCATTTTTCAGAAACTCCTTCTACAATCAACGAAATAATTCATATAGACACCTATGTTAATAGCAAACATTCCTTTATCAATTTTATAGGTAAATTTTCCAAAGACGTAATATGTCTTTATTTAGAAGACCGAAACTCTCAAACCATAATAGAAAAAATTAGGCAATATTTAACTATTAAAGGTAAACCAAAAAACTTTGTCTTTGACAACGAATTCAACACCAAAAATATTAAAGAATTTTGTATAGAAGAGAATATTGAATTTCATACAACAAAACCTAACAGTCATACCGGTAATTCTGACGTAGAACGTTTCAATAACACAATAACTGAAAGAATTTGGGTACCCAATTTAGAAGAAAAGCTTCCAATTAAATCACAAATGTTAAAAGCGGTCAGGTTTTACAACAATACTTATCACTCAGCGATAAAAGCCAGCCCCATAGAAGTCCAAGAACACAAAATAGACCCCGAAATCATTCACAAAAGACTACAAAACGTGAAAAACAGAACTATAAGCAAGAGGAAAGAAACTAGGGAAGACTACGAAGAAGAAAGAGAGGAAGGGTTTATTAAGAACTATAAATCAGTTAGGCATAAAGAAGAACCTAAGTTTAGAAAATATAAACTTAAAGGTATTGATGAAAGTAATATCAAACGTCCTTTTAAATTTTCAGGTAATAATATTACTCACGATCCTGTGGCTACTGACTCCTCTAACAGAACAGACTCTGTTGATCAAGAAAGTTAACTCTGAACTAGGTTATGCGGAAATAAAAGTCGATGAGGTAGAATTCGTGAGCAGCTTTGATATAGTTCTACATGTTATAAATTTAAAAGAAATTCTAACGATAACCAATAAATTAGAAGAAACATTTAACTCTTACGATCTCGGCATCAACAAAGACATCGCAATCCACCAAATAGAGCATATAAGAAACCAAATTAAAACACTCACCCCACAAAGACATAAACGAGGACTTTTTAACTTAGGTGAAACCAGTTTAAAATGGATATTCGGGATAATGGACGACTATGACAGACAAAACATTGAAGAACATTTAAATAATGTTGTAGACACAAATAATCATCAAGTTATTAAAACAATGAACCAACAAGTAAAAATTAAGGAAAACTTTAACAAAACTTTTACTCTTATAAAACATACAATAGAAGCAGACAGAATTAAGTTAAGTTCCAAAATAAATAGTATAGAAAAAGGACTACATACAGAGGGACTATTCCTAGAAAAAATGATAAAAATAGATTTCATCAGAAGACAGGTAGAAAACATACAAAACAATATTGCATCAGCTAGACTAGGTACACTACATCTAAGCATATTGACGGACGAAGAAATACAAGAATACGACATCGACTCAAAAAAACTAGAACACATAAGATTAGGAATAGCAAAATATCGTAACGAATCCATCATAATCGCAATTAAAATTCCAAAAGAATTTAGAAAATACGATAAGAAACTTTTTATTCCAATAACTAACTAAAACCAAAAACAAATAGATCAAGAACTAGAATTCACGAGTTAAGTTTTTGTATATATTGATACACAAAATTTAAATAAGAAAACAAACACCTTTAACTTAAGTTAAAAAAAAACTTTATTTAACTTTAGGAATATAAATTCTACAACGAACTCTTCAGAGTCGTTCTTACGAAATTGAAATTGGTCTTAAGGCTAACTTTTAATCTTACAATAATCTATTATCACACTTCGTATAACAAATTCTAGAATATTAAAAATTATTATAAAAATTGTTACGATTGTTGTTACGATTGTTAGTATCAGTGGCGTCTCGTCCAGGTGTTCAAGGTGTTCACAGAACACCCATATAATCTAAAGCAAATTAAAAAAAAAAATTGAGAACGCCAAAATAATTTTCATAACTTCAATAGTAATGTCCATATAAAGCTAGAGTGTTCTATTATAATGTAGAACTCAGCCTCACATTCAGTGATGTGCATTTGAAGCCGTCCTCGTTTCGTAAATAATAAAAACAATATAAATAATATACAACCAGGGTGTGAAGCTCTGATGTAGAACCCAACCTCATTTAGTATTATTTCTATCAAAATGTATTGAAGTTCTACTCAAGAAGAACTTTAATACTTTTTAATCCTATGCATAGAAAGTTGAGGCTTTGCTCTCGTACTGTAACAATACAGTTGTTATGTTATATAATGAAGGTGTTCAATTCTGAAGCAGAACCCAAGTTACAATTAGACTCAATGTTATTTTTAACAACCTTGCAACTTTAAAAAATGTACACTTTTATATTATAAAGTTGGTTCTGTAAAAAGTTCGAACAAACTTCAAAATCAAAGTCACACCTATAGACAAAGCCAAGCCAAGTGAAATATTGAATTAAAAAATTGTTTGTATGAAACGTCACATATTTTTCACATATTGAATTATTTTATTTTATTATTTTGCCAACTTTAAACTTTAACTTCTCGTGCTGTATTGCACCGATTTGAGTCAAATAAAATGCAATAGGTCAGAAAATAGTTCAAGAATTGAAATGTACACTTTTTTTAAGGATCAGCATATTAATTAGGAGAAAAAAATAGAGAGAAGAAAAAAGGTATTTGTCTAAAACATGACTTTTATTGTGTTTTATCCTATAACTTTTACCCTAGTAAACGGATTTTCATCATTTAAAGTTTTTATAATATTAGACCCTTCAAAAAATATCCTAGCCAAATTTCAGATTTCTAGTCCTACGAAAACATACATGTCTAAGGAATTAAAAAATGTAACATTTTGATATTAAAAATGGATGAGTGGGTGTATAATTTAAATTATAACGAAGTGTTAAAGCTTGTTGAATAGACTCAAAGAAGTTAAAAAACATAAAGGAGATTCAACAAAGTACTGACTTTGACAAAAAGCACCTTATTTTTTAAAAATGTACATACTGCCCTAATATTTTATTGAAATAAAAATTGAAGCTGAAATTTTTAACTGTTTATTTTGTAATTTTTTTGATATCAATGTTGACTGTTTGTTTCGTAAATATGTTGTTATAAGAATAAAGAATTATTTTTAGTATTTTGTTTCATACTTTTATTGTAAAAATTTTTTTTTATTTAGGATAAATTAAAAATATTTGTACTGCCCGAATACTTTGTTGAGCTACTATATAACTACATATATATGTATATTTAATTTCTTAAATTTTCTCAATTACCCTGTAGCACACCCAGGTGAATAAATCACGAGACGCCACTGGTTAGTATTATTATCACTACGGTTAACGTTCTTACATTGTATATTATTTCTAGAATCTCTACAGAATCTTCTATGATTATAATGAATTACATCGCTTTCTTCTAATAATCCTAACTCACCAAAAGCATTAAATACTTCATTTATAGTTATATTATATTTAATATTCATCCTATAACTACCTCTTAATATATCTTTCACTATATCTACAAGATTTTTATCATTATTATCCGGTCTGTAGTTAGAGGGTTTATTATTGTCGAATTCATACAGTTCATTGAGTTGATAATTTATTGATCTAATAATATCAAATAATTCTGTCTTCTTGGTTCAATTGTTGCCGTAAAGCTTCTATCTCTCTTTGATTTTGTTCGATAATCTGTTTTAGGTGTTGGATCGCTTGTTCATCCATTATGTTGTTGTCTTCTAAATTCCTGTTGTTGAAATACACTTTCTGTCTATTTTTTCTTGCACAATCTTTTACCATTAACTTACAAAGTTTTCCGAAAAATCAACTTAATTGTTTTATGGAAAATTTCTTTAATTATCTTTTGAAATATTTCAACACTAACTCTTCATATATGCAGAATATTTATTTTTCTTTCACTATTTCGTTTATATTATTTATAGTAACTCACTAGTTTTATTTTAATTTTTTTCTTTGTTTTTCACTTAAAAACAAATTTCTTTCTTTCCTTCTTCCTTTGATGAATTTTAATTTTAATTTTAGTAGATTCGAACACTGGATCCTTATTCTTCAGAAAAGGATCCTACCGACTGCGCCGTTGAAATATTCAATAAGTCCTACTATTCCACCACAATACCTTTATCCGTGCAAAATAGAGAAATAGACTTCAATATTGTTTATGAAAGACTGATAAAACAAAAGGAAAATGTCATTCGTAAAAGAAATGAAAATCGAGAAGAGTATAAAGAGCATAGAGAAGTTGGTTTTATCGAAAATTATAAGTCATTTAGGCACAAAGAAGAACCTAAATTTAGGAAATATAAACTAACTAACGTTCATGAAAGTAACATAAAACGACCATTCAAATTAAAAGAGTACCAAAACGATCAACCTTAGGACAGTACTGCTACTGAGACTCCTACTGCTAACACCAACGGCGACCCACCAAATCATGACGATTGAAAAAATAGAAACAGAATTGGGATACACAGAAATTAAAATAGACGCTGTTGAAATTGCAGACAAGTTCGAGATAATCTTACATAGTGTCTATCCTAACGAAATATTAAATCTAACTCACTACATAGAATCAACAACAAATTTACTAGATCTAGATGAACAGAAAGTTATGATACATAATAAAATAAATAGAATAAAAAATAAAATAAAGACACTTATACCGTACAGACACAAAAGAGGAATCATAAATCTGGGAAGAACCATTGTTAAACGGATTTTTAGCACAATGGATGACGACGACAGGCAAAATATTGAAAATCACTTGAACATTATTGATCAGAATAATCATAAATTAATTAGTAATTCAAATCAACAAATAAAAATCAACGAAAATTTCAATAAAACTTTCATGCTATTAAAAGACATAATTGAAGCGGATAGAACCAAAATAATAAACAAACTAAATAACCTTAACTTATACAAACGAAGATCATCTTCAAAGATAATTTTCTAGAACAAATGTTTAAGTTGGATTATATAGAGAAACACGTCGAGCACCTCCAAGACAATATTGCTTCAGCTAGACTAGGACTCTTACACCCAGACATACTGATTGACAAAGAGATAAATAACTATAACATTGACTTTAACAAATTATTTAACATCCGTTTAGCCGTTGCAAAACATATAGATGGCTCAATAGTTTTTGCCTTTAAAATTCCTGTCCACAACTTTAAAACCAATAAAATTCTTCTTTTACCAATTACAAATTCCAAACAATAACAAATTGACTCAGGTCCTGAATACATAATAAGAAAAAATAACATAACCTTTACATATTCAGAAGAGAAAAATCTCAAAGAATTGGTCAAAAGTAAAAATTGTGTTTATCAAAATAAATGCCAATTTATTTCTAAAAATGAAGAAGAAATCTCATTATTCGAGGAAAATATAATTGTTATTAATAACATTAGAAACGGTAAGCTGAAAAGTACTTGTGACGAAAGAATATTACTACTTAAAAGCAATTACTTTATAAATTTCAACAATTGTACTATAAAAATTAATAATAGAGAATTCAGTAATAATGTCAGGATATTTACACAGAAATTTGTAATCCCAAATAATGAAAATTTTTTATATAACAGGAAATAGGAATTTTTTTATAATTCTTTTCTCACAGCAATTTTACTTATGTAAAATGAGAACCTTTTATGTAATTAATAAAACTTTATTTTTTCATAATTCTTTTCTCACAGTAAAATAAGAACCTTTAACGTAACTAATAAAACTTTCTCACAATAACAGCAAAATAGTCTTTTTAATTTAAAAATAGTATTTTTCGGAAATTAAATATTTTTACGTGTAAGCAATTTTAAAGAATTGTAAAATTAACTTTATTGTAAAACAGAATTTTAGGAATCGGTCAAAATCTAAATTTTGATCAAAAAAGTCGTTAATAAATATATTTTTAAAAATATATTTTTGGTGTTTTATTTTTTTACTTAAGTAAAAGGATAAATTCATAACTCACGGGGGCCGAGATATTCAAAAAAAACTAAACCACTTTTGAACCACTGGGCGTATCGAAGCCACGCCCACACCATACGATGACCCGTGACGCGGCCATCAGCCTGTCCTTCGTTTGAACTTCCAAGGTAGTGCGGGAGCCGAGATATTTGAAGAAAACGAAACCGCTTTTGAACCACTGAGCGTTTCGAAGCCACGCCCACACCGTACGACGTCCCGTGACGCGGCCATCAGCCTGTCTTTTGTGTGAACCTCCTAGGTAGCGCGGGGGCCGACATATTTAAAAAAAACTGAACCATTTTTGCAACACTGCACTATGGTATTCACTAGAATTCAAAATTTGATGTGTTTTTTTTTTCAAGTCTAAAATATCTCGTAAAATTATATTGAACAGTGTTAAGAACATTAAAATCATATAAGTTCATTCAACTTTTTTTATGAATTGTATTACTGCTGCTAGCAGTAATGACGTCACAAAGGTTGCTTATGTTGAGTGTATCACATTTGTGATTTGACTGTTGAAAAGTCGACAATAAGTTCTAAAGTGGATATTTTCAAAGTGAGTAGTGGAATATTTTTGTTTCAAAGGTGGATGCTGATAACGAAGGTATGTATTTATGTTAATAATGTTAAAATTTTAAAATGTTATAATTTCTGCCAATAGTGTGTGTTTTAAAATTGAGTTGAAATTTCCAATTCCAATTACATAAAAGTAAAAAATATTTAAACTTTAAAAAAAACGATAGCATATGGTAGAGAAAGTAATGATTGACAATTATACTAGTGATTCTCCTGCATTAGAATCATTTATTTTTGCCTGCCCCTATCCTGCCTCCTCAATTAAGTTTTTGTTTTTTTTTCATGAAAATACACATTTCAAAATAACGACCTATTGAATATTTGGAAAGACGGAAAAAATGAAAAGGAAAAAACAACTGCTGTACTGAATCATGTGTTGAGTGTTTTCAAAGAAAATGCTTCTCCATATTTGAATACCACCCAAATAGCAGAAAAAGTTAGAAAATTATGCAGAAACCTTCAATTAAAGTGGCAGGGAGTGAATAGAACTTTGTGTAGATTTAAAAAAAAAATATGAAGAATGGTTAAATTTAGAAACTGATTTTGAAGAAATAGAAAAAACGCCAATAACAACAACACGCTCACCCGGTCGTCCACAACTTTCTTTTGATCAGAAATCAACGCGATCGAAAAGAAGAGATGCTGCAGAATTATCCAAAGAAAAAGAACATGAAAGTTTGTTAATAGTTCAAGCAGCATGTGTAGCTGCTCGTTACAAAGGAGAAACAGATCTTGCTGCAGTATTGAAAGAAACAGCAAAAAGTCCTACACGTCCCTCCAAAAAAGGAAAAGTCATATTTTCGAAAACCAAGGAGCAGTTATTGTATACACCAGAAGAAGCGCTAGCACTTATTCTGGATAATAACCTGAGCAAACAACAATACCTCAATTTACGACATGGTGCAAAAATAAGAAATAATATATATCCAGCCTACGAAAAGATTTTAGAAGCCAAATTAAAGTGCAGAATTAGAGAATTAAGTAAATGGCAAGTGAGCGGTGAAACAAATAAAAAAATGTTGACCGAACGGAAATCTTTAATTCAAAAAAGATTTTGGGAGAAAATGAGTTTACGTGTAGACAGACCAGAATGCAATGGAAGTGGTAATACAAACGATTGAAATACTGCACGTCGAGCTTTTTAGCAGCCAGAACTATTTTCTGAAATAACAAACGTTAATTTAGATTTGATAAAAAATTTAAGAATTATTTTAATTGCTTTAGTTTGCCAATATCCTTAAAATTTAATAATATTTGAAAATTTTTGTTTCAGGACGGCAAGGTTGTATATGGACATTTATCCGTATGGAACCCTATGACAGCAACAGTACATAAAGTAATCATACATGAGAAACAAATTTTAGCCAACACAGTACTAACTGCAGGCTATTTTGGTGAAGATGCCGCTGAGTCAAGAAACAAATTTTATAAAAATGATAGAGAATTCCACGCTAGGAAAAACACACGTGCCAACAACCTTCAGGATGTCTTCA
Organism: Bombylius discolor; assembly: GCA_939192795.1. NCBI lineage: Eukaryota > Metazoa > Arthropoda > Insecta > Diptera > Bombyliidae > Bombylius > Bombylius discolor. Next base: position 22,906,494 of record OW584240.1, on the reverse strand, counting down.
ATAGAGCAGTAGACATGTCAGATCCAGTTATATCGAGTATTAGCCTTAAAAGTCGGTTAAAAAATAAAAAGCAATTGAAACTACCTGCAGAGGTAATTGAATTATTAAACGACCCTGAAGAAGAACTCTACCATCCACATCAACAACAGCAGACCTAAACAGAAGTAATTCCGATGACGAATCTACTGAAGAAGACGAATCTGGATCTAGTTTATATTTAAATTTTAAAACCCTTGATGATCTTCAATTAGAAGCAGAGCTATTGTAAAATTTGTTATAATATTCATTTATTCTACTTATTTATTATAATATGAACGATCTTAGAAAAAAGTGATATTATTAATTTAATATTTTTAAATTAGTTTTATCGAAAAAAATAAATTATCATTATCAAAAATTTTAAAAATATTGTGTTTTTAATTTTGGCCAGAAATTTTAATGTCTATACCATTGTGCACTGGGCGTATCGAAGCCACGCCCACACCATACGATGGCCCATGACGCGGCCATCAGCATGTCCTTTGTTTAAACCTCCTGGATCGCGCGGCGGCCGAGATATTTGAAAAAAACTAGACTGTCCTTTGTTTGAACCTTGTAAGTGGCCAGGACCCGAGAAATTAAAAAAAACCAGAACAACTTTTAAGCCCTTAGACGTATTGAAGCCACCCCAGATCCTATGACGTCTTGTGACGCGTCCACAAGCCTGTCCTTTGTTTTAAAACTTCTAGGTGGCCAGGAGCCCAGATATTTACAAAAACAGTGTCACTTTTAAGTGCTTAGATGTATCAAAGCAACGCCCACACCACACGACGTCCCGTGACGCGTCTATCAGCCTGTCGTTTGTTTGAACCTTGTAGGTCGCGCGAGAGCCAACATATTTAAAAAAAACTAAACAACATTTGAACCAGAGGGCATATCGAAGCAACACTCACACCATACGACGTCCCGCGGCTCGAACATCATCCTGTCCTTCGTTTGAACCTTGTAGGTCGCGCAGGAGCCGACATATTAAAGAAAAACTAAACAACATTTGAACTAGAGGGCATATCGAAGCAGCACTCACATCATACGACGTGCCGTGACGCGGCCATCAGCTAATTCTAAGTTTTAACCTCCTAGGTCACGCGGAAGCCGATACATTTGAAAAAAATAAACAACTTTTGAACAGGTGGGCGTATCGAAGCAACGCCCACATTCTAGACGTTCCGTGTCGCGGTCATTAGCCTGTCCTTCGTTTGAACCTTGTAGGTCGCGCGGGAGCCGACATATTTAAGAAAAACTAAACACCTTTTGAACCAGCGGGCGTATCGAAGCAACGTCCACACCATACGACGTCCTGTCACGCGGCCATCAGCCTATTCTATGTTTAAACCTCCTTGGTCGCGCGGTGGCCGAGATATTTGAAAAAAAATATACAGCTTTTGAACCTGTTTGAGTTCATAAAATAAATAAATTTACTATGAAAATGATATTGTAGCTATTATGTAACATTTTATGTATTAAATACTCAATATATTATATATAATTTAATTATATCTTGAAAAAGTTTCATTAAATAGCTATTGTTTAAGTTCATAAAATAAATAAATTTATAATGTGAAATTATATTTTGGATTCAAATTTGTATTTAGTTCATAGAATAGATTTGTAAGAGGTTGAGAATTGGATAAAAAAAAAAAATAATAATAATAATAATATATATAATATATATATGCACGTGTATATAAAAGCGATGCTGAATTTGTATGCGACGGAATAAATCACGTCGGGGTCACCAAAACAATGTTCAAAACTCCTTTGTTCTGTTTCCCAATGTTGCTCGATTGATTTTATTTTAATCGAATAAAATTGAGAAGATTGTTCTGCATCAAAGATGATGCAAGAGCATCAAAGGCCCTTATGTGGATAAAATTGTATCTAGAATTACACTTTGTTTTTTGATTAATTTAGCCAGCTGGGAATCGTTGTTTTTGCACGATGCACCTGGATTGGGCTGCTTGGCAGCGGCTCCTGTTAAGGTGAACTGGTTATTAGTTTGTAATCCATTTCCACCTGTTGGAATTTTAGGTTGCTTTTCGGTAGATTTCAAAGGTTCTTTGGTTGTTAACATTTCAATTCTGCTTTGGATATCAGAATCTATAAATTCAAATTGTTGCCTAATGATGTCATAATACCCCTTTGCAAAGTAGGGATGGGTTAACTCTTGAGCATGATCTACTCGTATTTGAAGATCAACTTGCTCAAACGAATCCCAAAGCTGATGAATGTAGTTTGATTTTTTTTGCAGGTAATCAATTGTCTTACGGGATGATGCATCCTTTTTGTAATTACTGACTACGCGTTGTATTTCAGTGCCAGTTTCTTCTTGCTGTGCTGTAAGTTTGTTAAGCTCCTCCATGACCAAAAGTATTAGATTGAAAAAATTTGTAAGAGGTTGAGAATTGGATAAAAAAAAAAAATAATAATAATAATAATATATATAATATATATATGCATTTGATGGTGATGATGTGGTAACTGCACACTTATTAATCTGAAATTTAGAAATTTTTTGTTAATTAATAAAATTTCATAATTTACACTTACACAATTACATACCTAGATATGTTTTTTATCCATACGTAATGAGATTTTTCTTCTTCTTATATGAATAATAAATTTATATGAATTTCTTTTTCTTTAGACGTTGAATAATACGGTCCAATAATTTTATTATCATCCAATCCAAATACAGTTATACTGATTTTTGGATTCAGCATTTCAAATTTATAAATATCAGATACTTTTAGTGGGAACTCTAGTCCAATAAAATCAAGTTCAGCCTCATTTTTCAAAATTATTTTTTCAGACTTTATATTCTCAATCTGATACGATGATGATCTTTCAGAATTTGTTTCGACTGGATTCATTGCAGATATTACAGCCCATTTAAAACAATACTCGTCCTCATTCTTTACATTGATGCAAGCTTTTTTATTTTGTATAGATTTTGGAAGTGATATATACTGAGATCCTCTTAAAGGTCTCCATTGATTAATATTAATTTCAACATGAACAATTCTTACTAGAGCCCAACCACTATCTCTTTCTTGAAATTCTTGCATTTTTTTATGAATTTTTCCAACCATCTCTTCATAAACTGAGCATAAATCTTCAATTTTCTGTATAATTGACATACAAGATTGAAAAGATTTAACTGAAAGTGTGATATCATCTTCACCATCATTTCCTTTTGTAATTTTTATATATTCACAAAATAATTCCATATTAAACTTGAATGATAAATGTTTATCAAGTAGATTTCCTAAAGCATTTAAAATATGATCTTTTGATGTATTAAAGAATTTCAAGACATCTAATACACCTTCATCTTTGTTTTCAAGTATATATGTTTCAACTCTTTCTTCAAAAGCGCTTTTGATTACCTTTAAATTTTCATTTAGAGGCTCAGCTGAATTTTTTTTGTGTATGTTTGTTCTTAAATGATATGACCAATTCTTTGTCGGAATATCTTTTTGACATGCATCACAAAATTTTGTTATCGCTATTGACTCAACTGGATTTTTTACTTCAACCGTATGATTCTTTCTTAAATGAGATAATAAATGATCGCTCCTTGAGAATTCCTTTTTACATACTACACAAGAAAGTTTGTCGATGACAGAATCAGAATGGATCTATTTTTTATGTTCTAATAATTTGTCTTTCCTACTTAAATGTTTCTCACAAATATCGCAAATTACACGTTCACCATGAATGCTATTAACATGTCTTTTTAAAACTGATTTTGTTGAAAAATCTTTATTACATAATTCACATGTAAACTTCATTTTTTAATATAAATTTAACTTATAACACACACACACACACACATCCAACTAGAATTTCACAATTTGATGAAATCCTTATTATGAAATAAAAACATTAAAACATCATATAATACTATTTAAAATGGAATTCGCATTTGTTTATTTTAGGATGGAATTTTGCAAGCTTTGCAAAAATATACATCGCATGTGTCGGTAATTAAATAAATTGCGCGTGGTGGTACTTACACAAACATGTCTCAACATGATTAGCACTGATAAAGCACATGTTAATCACGTTCTATACTTTCAAAACAAACTTCGCATACTTTTAGGTTATGACGCCATTTTGTAATAAAAAATTTGAATACTTTAAAGTGACACACCACAACCAAAAAGCTTAACACCATCAAAGCTATACCACATACCACAAACATAATCCACATACCACAAAAGCTACACCACATACCACAACCTACACCACATATCACAAAAGCTACACCACATACCACAACCTACACCACATACCACAACCCAAAAGCTCAAAGCTTTCAAGCTCTCACCGTATATCTCAACCCAAAAAGCTCTAAAGCTCATGACGTCATCAAAAAAGCTGTGCACAAAACCCTACTTGAGTTAGAACCGGCATATATACACTACTTTCTAAAAATATCATCATTGTTTTTTAATAAATTTTCAAAAATCAAATTTTTTTTGTTTTTTTCAAGTCAACTTTTCGAGCTATTTTTTCATACAAAAATCACTTTTTTTCTTTTCAAAATATGTATCAGATTTTTTTTAATTAAAAGAAAAACATAATGAAAATTCACAAAAATTAATTTGCATTTTCCTATCTTAAAATATGCAGAAGAAAAATTATTTTCTGTACATTTTTCAAAAACAACCGGAACTTAACAAAATTACGGCAGATTACTTCAAAGTTCCTTTCACATTTAAATTGAAATGCAGCAGCGCTGTTACGATATCACCAATGAATCATATCATAACTATATAAACATTCTGTAATCTATAATTTTCTTAAAACAATATAAATATTTTTTAGAAAATTAAAACCATTAAAAATCAATAAATAAATAATATGTTTTTTTTTTCTAATAAACGAATATAAATATTTTTAAGAAAATTAAAATCATTAAAAATCAATAAATAAATAATTTGTTTTCTCTAAAAGAAGAATATAAAAACAATGAGTTCTAATTTGAATTGCTTTTAATCATTTTGACAGTGTTATAGAAGTTTTCAGAAAATAATTGTTATTTTGATATAATAGTGAATTCATAATTTAAATTATACGTTTATATTTTATAAAATAAAATAATAAAAAAAAGGTGTTTAAGCTAAATTAATAATCGTGTCTTCTAATTTAATTGTTTTTTTTTTTTCATTTTCATAATACTAGAACAAAATTGGCGCAGTAGGTAGGATACCGAAAGTGTTAAAAAAAAATTTTTTTTTTTTTTTTAAATTATATTTATAAATTTTTTTAAAAAGAAAATAGAAAAAAATCATATGTGTTTATCAGTATATAATTGAGTGAATATCAAATTTATACAGTAGAATACTATAAATATATGTGTAGCACTTTTCATAATAATGAATTAATTCGGTAAAGAAAATATAATATATATAAATCATAGAATATGCGTAATAACAGTAATATTTAAAAAATATCTATTGCACATAAATAAAATAAATATATATATACAGGGTGTTTCTGAGATCGTGTGCCAAAGTGAACATAGTGGTAGATCTCGATGAGAAATGAAAAAAATCGTATGGGAGGGCGGGGTCTATTCTCAATGGTTACCGAGATATTCAAGGTCAAAGAAATTTTTTTTCAAAAAGTGACTGGGTTCACTTTTCGCAACATATTTCAGCGCTCGCGCAATGTAGAGAGCTAAATAAAAGTTATTTGTAAAGAGAACCTTCAGACCTTTCAGAAAATGTCTTTTATGAAGTTGTATGTCAAATGGTTCAGAAGTTATTGTAACTCAAAGTCAAAAAATTTTGGAAAAAATTCGTCATTTTTTTGTTCAAGGTCGAATTTCTCGAAAATTTACCTTATTATTTTTTTTATTTTTTTGGCTTAAATGAAAGCCTATGTTGTCTACTTTGATATAGTTTTTGTTTTATTGTATTATCTTTATTCGTTCAAAAGTTATAAACCAAAATGTAAAAGCAGTTTCTTCAAAATTCCTTAATTTTGTACTTGTTTTTCATGTTTTATTCATTCACGTCAAAGCGCATGTCCAGAAGTACAAAATTAAGGAATTTTGAAGAAACTGCTTTTACATTTTGGTTTATAACTTTTGAACGAACAAAGATAATACAATAAAACAAAAACTATATCAAAGTAGACAACATAGGCTTTCATTTAAGCCAAAAAAATAAAAAAAATAATAAGGTAAATTTTCGAGAAATTCGACCTTGAACAAAAAAATGACGAATTTTTTCCAAAATTTTTTGACTTTGAGTTACAATAACTTCTGAACCATTTGACATACAACTTCATAAAAGACATTTTCTGAAAGGTCTGAAGGTTCTCTTTACAAATAACTTTTATTTAGCTCTCTACATTGCGCGAGCGCTGAAATATGTTGCGAAAAGTGAACCCAGTCACTTTTTGAAAAAAAATTTCTTTGACCTTGAATATCTCGGTAACCATTGAGAATAGACCCCGCCCTCCCATACGATTTTTTTCATTTCTCATCGAGATCTACCACTATGTTCACTTTGGCACACGATCTCAGAAACACCCTGTATAGTATGTATATATAAATTGTGAAAGTGATATAAATGCTTAAAATACAACCATATACAACCCATATCAAAAAAAAAGAAAAATAAAATTTATCAGAAGAAAGAAATTCATCAGAAGAAGGAAATTCATCAGAAGAAGAGTCATCAGACGAACATCCAAAAGTTTCAACCCAAGAAGCAGAAAAATCCAAGGTAAAAATGACAACTATTGATATAGATCCAATTAAATTAAATTTTAATAATTTTTATGTTCAAATTTCGGGATTAGAGAAACATATAGAGATTTAATTTTTGAAGCCAATAAAATAGACAAAAACATAAGTATTTCAAAAAAATATTATATTTTAAGTAAAATTCTAAATAAATTGAATATAAAACACGAATTAAGTACTGAGAAATCTAATTATTACAATCCAAAATCAAATGAAGAATTTATTTTGAGTATTTTTTGTGAATCAATCCCTCCAAACGCTAATTCAATCATTATAAACAAAAGTATTAAAAGTCTAAGAGAAGCATTTATAACACTCGAGGAAAATTATCAAATTAAAACAAGATAGGTCCTTAAATTATAATAATATAAACTTTTGTAGACAAGAAAAATTTCATTCTTATAATAATTCAGGTCAAAGTAGGTTTAACCCTAATTATAATAATAATAATTCAACACAAAGAAGAATAAACCCTAATTATAATAATAATAATTCAACACAAAGTAGAATAAACCCTTACAAATTCTCAACCAATGGAAATAGATAATTATTAAACAAATTTTCAAATACCAGCCTCGGAAGACCACTACCAATTATAAAAACTTCAATTCTCAATAAAGATTTAAAATTTTTAATCGATACTGGTGCAACTACTACTACTGCACAATCGAAAAAGAATGTCTAGCCATAGTTTGGGCAACAAAATACTTTAGACCCTATTTGTACGGAAGAAAATTTCTAATCAAAACAGACCACCGACCATTAGTTTGGCTTAATTCATTAGAAGAACCTAATTCAAAACTGGCAAGGTGGAAAATAAAACTAAATGAATATAATTATACTACAGAATATCTTAAAGGTAAAGAAAATCAAATAGCAGACTACTTGAGTAGACTCGAAATAAACGCAAATGAAAATATAGAACAAACTAGAACTGATAATACAACAATACACAGCGGCATTGAAGAAAATAGGGATCATATTTCAATTTTTAAAAAACCCCTTAATTGCTTCAAAACACAAATTCTAGTCGAGGAGAATAATAATAAGAGAATCTAATGAAATAATTTCAGCAAATTAAGAATTCATACCAGAAAAAGGTATAATAGGAATTTTTTGTGAAAATGATGCTTTATATTTAGACATACAAGATCAATATGTTCAACATTTTGGTGGTCAAAGTAACATTAAAATTTTAAGATGTATGAAAAATTTAATAAATTTAAAATTTATGACGAAAAAATTAAAATAATTGAAGAAAAACACGAAGAAAGAAACCATAGAGTATTTAGAAATAAAAAACGATTGGTACTTTCCAAAATTACGCGAAATAATAAGACGATATATTAATAATTGTCAAGTTTGTCAAGAAGCAAAACATGACAGAAACCCCGAAAAAATAAAATTTGAGATATCTGAAACAGCAAGAAAACCTAATGAAATTTTGCATGTTGACATATACATACCTACACAAAATGAATATTTTCTTACTTTTATAGATAAATTTACGAAACATCTATCTATTTTTCCTTTAAAAGATAGAAATAGTGTTTCAATATTAAAACAAGTAAAGCTTAGAATTGCAATATTAGGTAAACCAAAAAAGTTAATATGTGACGGAGAATTTAATACACTTAATTTTAAAGAATTTTGCAAAAAAAATAATATTATATCACATTTTACTACACCTTATGTCAAAACGGGTAATTCAGATGTTGAACGTATACATGGTACTTTGAACAAACACTTAAGACTTTTTAATGCAAAAAAAGATACACTTATACTTTCAGAAAAAGTAATAAAAGCATTAGAAATACATATATAATGATACCATACATCATTCAACAGGAAAAAGACCGAATGATTTCATCAATAATAAATTAGAATTAAACGAATTAGATAAAATTGGTGATAAAATCCTTGAAAACAAAACAAAAATAATAAATAAACTAAATAATAATCGTAAAGATTTTTCAAAACCTAATGTTAATGATGAAGTTTATTTTGAGGTAGGTACTCCTAGAATACAAAAAAAATTGAACCCTAAATACAAAAAAGTTAAAATCAATAAAAATAATAAAAATCAATATTTTTCAATCAAACGAAAAATTCACAAAAAACAATTCAAAAGAAAGTTCAAATATCAAGGAGAAAATATCTCTTTACAAAATCCTGTTGAAATTATAATAGATTATAACAAAATAATACATATTATTAATCTAAAGAGTTATACTAACATTCTAAATAATATTGAAAATTCGATTAAAGAAAATTATAAGATCTTTAATGATAATCACCTATACAGTATGTTAATGAATTCAATAAACAATAGTAAATTTAAACTTGATACTATATTGCCACATAGTAGACAAAAACATGGACTAATTAACATTGGTCGTAATGCATTAAACTGGTTATTTGGATCCATGGACAATAATGACAGGTTAGAAATAGAAAAACACTTAAAAATTATAGACGAAAATAATCACAACCTCATAAATGAAAACAATAAACAAATAACTATCAATACACAATTGCAAGAACAATTAGAAATCCTTGCAGAAAAAATAAATAAACATCAATCTCTAATTAAAGAATACACATATAATATAAGCAATGAACAAAAAATACTAGCAAAAAATGTACATAAAATTCAAATTTAAACAGATATAATGTTATTAAATGAAGAAATTGAAAAACTACAAGATAATGTAGTATTTTCAAAATTAGGAATATTAGGGAGAAATAGGTATTTTAAATTTAGAAGAAATTAGAAAATTAAACAACAAACTAGCCTTTGTCATTATGATACCAATATTTTCAGAAAGTGAATATTTAAAACTCCAAATACTTCCCATTCCAAATTCAAAAAAATATGAAATAGATATTAAAAAACCTCAATATATTATATCACAAATAGAAATCATATACCTATGATGACAACAACAATATAAATGCTAAAGAATTAAATAAAAGCAATAATTGTATTCAAAATCTATATAAACAATCTTACGAAAAATGTTTAATCAAAATAAATAAAAGCCCATCAATTACAGAACAAAAGGAAGGATTGATATTACAAAAAATTTATTCATGACAAATCTAACAAACACATGTAATAATTTAAACTATAAAATACAAAATAATAATTTAATAACTTTCACAAATTGCGAAATAAAAATAAATAGTACAATTTACAAGAATTAAAAATATTATTTTCAACAGAATCTTTTATTACCATTTATATATTAAACCAGAAAATATTAATTTGACCATAAATTTAGAAGACTTACATTTAAGACTAATTAAAAATGAGAAAGAAATCGAAGAAATAAAATCTACAAACAATATAAAACACAATATATCTTATATAAGTATTATCATAATAGTAATAATTTTTATTATAAATATTATATGGTTATATTTAAGAAAAACTGAAAAAATTCAAATCACGAATATAATCGATACTCAGGAGAATATCGATTTAAGGGGAAGGGTGTTACGATATCACCAATGAATCATATATAAACATTCTGTAATCTATAATTTTCTTGAAACAATATAAATATTTTTTAGAAAATTAAAACCATTAAAAATCAATAAATAAATAATATGTTTTTTTTTCTAATAAAACAATATATATTTAAGAATATTTTTAAGAAAGCTTAAATCATTAAAAATCAATAATTTGTTTAGTCTCATAAGAATATATGTAAATATTTTTAAGAAACTAAAAAATTACTAAAAACAAATAAACATTTTGTTTTTCTCAAGAAGATAATAATAAAGTCCAAAATAATAAGATAAGAATTAATATGTAAAATCAAATTAACAAGAAGAATATAAAAACAATGAATTTTAATTTGAATTGCTTTTAATCATTTTGACAGTGTTATAGAAGTTTTCAGAAAAGAATTGTTATTTTGATATAATAGTGAATTCATAATTTAAATTATACGTTTATATTTTATGAAATAAAGTAATAAAGAAAAGGTGTTTAAGCTAAATTAATAATCGTGTTTTTTAATTTACTTATTTTTTTCTTTCATTTTCATAATATTAGAACAAAATTGCGCGTCGTTGAAATTCAATTCAAGCAATGAGCTCCAGTTTTTTAATACAGCAAAAGATACAATACTCCTTAACAGTAAAAACCAGCCGCAAAAACACACACATCCTATCAGAGCAACACGGATTACCACCGCCATTAGAAATTCCAATTTAACTACTACACAAAAGTTTTACGAAATTTAAAATACCAAGAAAACTTATTTATATATTTTATTCCTTCCCCGGGAACCGCACACAGTAACAGCAACGCGATAAAAAAAATAAAACGTCTACCTATATCGCATCACACCTACTTGCACTTACGTTTCGTTCTGCTACTTTTTTTTTTCTGCTTGATTTTGTTCAAGAAAATCCATATTATTGCTGTTCTAAAATTTTCTTCACTACAAATTTATACTTTGAAATGGAATAATATTCTATTTTTAGTAATAATAATAATAATAGTAGTTTTTTTTTTTACATTTCGATACAACTTACGTATTTACTTTAGATAATATGTGGCTTACGTTGTTATATTATTAGCAAAATTTTAATTTTTGAACTACAGTATATAATATGTGCACTTATATATATTTTTTTTCTTTTCTATAAATTTGTTCGTATATTGAATTAAAAAATGAGCTAAATTGCTTAAATACCAACAAATATTACAATATTTGAAACTAAAATTTTTTTTTAATGTTCATTTTTGACTTTTGAGTATGAATTGTCCATCCTCCTAAGAGTCCTAGCTATGTAAACTATAATAAGAAATTTATCAAATGGTTGATTTCAAAATGGATGACATAAGAAAAAGGGGAAAAAACACTTGGCTGACAGTTGCCAATCACGCAATTTCCACGATACGTCAATTGCTCTATCCATCAACCATCAAGCAACGATTTCTCGGCGATCGGGGTGAGGCAAATTGAGGGGTAGCACATCACTTGTGTACCAAAAATTTCATCGAGCAATTTGACATTTGCTCTATTCCTTTTTCGTAATTTTTTCAACTCTGCTTTATTTCTTCTTCGATTTTATGAAAGCAGTATTAAAAATCGTTACTTTATAAAGAGAAAAAGTAAATTCAAAAAGTGAAAAAAATTTATTTTTTTCGAAAGTGATGAAACATTGAAATAGGTGAATAAAATTCTTTTTTTAATTTTAAAATTAAATAATTTTTTTATATTTTTTATTTTTCAAATAAAAAAACAATATTTTAAGTAATTTTTTTTTTCAAATTACTTAACGTTTATTTAAATGTAAATATAAGAATATTCGAACAAAAGAAAATTTTAAAGAAGAAGCATTGTCTGTCATTTTGCTGCATGGATGATTGCTGGACTGTGTAAATGCAAGAGTACATCACGCAGCAAGTTCAAAGCAAAACGCAAAAAACTCGTCCAGCAATTGCTGTATCGTAGAAATTACCCCAATGCCATGTTGAAAAAAAAATTATATGTATTGTAAACCTAACACACAACATCTCCATCTATTTTCTTTAAATAAATATATATTTTTGAATTTGAATAATTCTGTTCATTATTTTATTTAATATGTTTTCTCCAATTTGTGTACCATCAATAAATTATTGTATATGTTTTGTACTCACACACTGGAAGTTTTTCATGTTTGATATAGAATATACAAATATTATTTTTTAATACTTCATGACGGTAAAATATTTTAATACAGTTAAAGTCCTCTAGCTCGAAATTTTCATATCTCGGGTTTTCCTTTTACTCGATTTTTATAGGCCTTTTTTTGGGCTCTCTTAAAATTTCTATAGAAAAAATATCACACATTTTCTATTTTTCTAATATATTTTTTAAAACACAAAAAAATAAGAAAATGTTCTCTTTCATATTTTATAAATATTTTCAAGTATGTATCATTTAAATATATTTTTAAGATTTTTAAATCTTCTTGAACTTCTTGAACGGTCTTTTTTGACCTTCAAAATATTGTTAAAATTGACAAACCCTACTAAATATTGATAAATGAACGGTAGGTCTTTTCAATATACTTTAAGAATGTAACAATTTTATTTTAATAATGTTTCATATTGTATTAAAATTTTAAAATTTAAAATAATGTTTTTACGTGTTTTTGTGTATTACTCGAATAATCTACGTACTTAAATTAAGGATAATAAATATTAATTTAAGAATGCGATCATTCTTGTTATGACACGTTCAGAATAAATCATTTTTATTCGGAGAATATTCCGAGTCAAAATAACACAATACAATCTATTGTGTTTTAGAAAGGCGTAATTTTTTTTTACAATTTTGTTAGTTCGTTAGTTGATCAATTGGCGTAGACGACTTTTCTTAGTGCTGCTCTGTAAAAAGAAATAATTATGGATTCATCTAATTCAAACATTATAATCAAATAATAAGTGCTGTTATAAGTGAAAGTGATTTATTAAATTTTCCAATTGAAATTATAAATTCAGAAACAAATAATCAAAATAATATTATTAATACTAAAGATGACAAAAAACTACACGGTTTGCTAATGCAATTTAATTTAGAAGAACTTTATCCTACATTAAAAGGTATTAAATAATAGAATGAAAAGTTTGAAAAATATAATAAAAATAAGAAAGTATGTTTTATATTTTTAGTTGCTAAAGTTACATTTCGAAGCTTGCCATATCTATCAAAAGCTGATGATATCTTAAAAGCAGTTTCGGATATAGGTTTACAAGCCGAATTTAGAGAAAAATTATTTGTGTGGCGCAAAAAAGTGGTAAAATTCTTTAAATTTACTTCAAATAACGTAAAGTCGCATGAAAATTATGTGTTTTTAGTACAATTTTGATGACTCAACAATCTCGGTAAATTCAAAAATTGATTTCTGGATTGAAAAAAGTTCAAGTTGCACAGATGCTCAAGAATATTCATCTTCTTGCTCATGCCTGGTAAAATTCTTAAGGTTTTATTAAAAATTTGGAAATTACTTTTGAATATTTTTAATTTAAGGATGTGAGATGTCTTTTAGAAAATAATGTCACAGGACAAGCAATCATTGATTATCATAAAACTAATTCAAATTTGAGTAATAAACACCGGGATGATAAATTAAGAATTATTTTTGAAACTCTTAATGCGAAAAATTTATCTCTCAAACCTCAAAATTTTGAAAATATAGTAGACCAGATTGTTCAAATATTTCCTGAAGAGAGTATAGCTTAAGAGTAAGTGTACATAAAGTGCTTGGTTGGTTGGACGGTTATTTATTTTTATACTTCGTAGTCTTACTATTACGTTTCGAGAGAAAGGAAAAAAATCCAAGAGGAAGGCTTTATGATCGATATAAAAATTGCCGCCACAAACTAAAAAAATTAAACTCAACTGCTGAAAAAGAAAATATAAGTGAAAACAGTAGTACATCTAAAGACGACAGTGCTTCTGATCAACAAATACTCTATAAAACTTGCTCGTAGCTGTGACAATTGGGATGAAATATGTGAAAATTGGGCCAAATCTTTTTCAATTCGACAAAAGGATCTTCTTATTTTAAAAGGTGTAAAGTTTTTAGAAGCTTGGCCAAAATTATCTGATAGCAGAGCATCGGATTTAGTAAGTTTCACCTTATAATGGTAAAAAGATTAATTCTCTACATGCAGTAGTCTTCATACATTTTTAGTTAATTTTTTTTCCAATCTTACTATAAAAATTTTTTTAATTTTTATATATAAATATCGACTTTGATTTAAAATATACTAACAAAAAGAATCTTCTCTTTACAAAATGGGATAACTTCAAAAAAAGGTCCAGATTTTAATGGTGAAAAATTGCGTAATTCTGTTTATAAAAAAATTTTCAGCCAGCACAAAAGCGCAGCTAATATTGGTAAGTTTCAGAATACTAATGTGAATATTAGCCGGAAATTATTAATATGCTCACATTTCATTTTCAGATTCAAAAGACATCTTGGCTTGGCGACCATACTGAATATTATAATTAAACCAACTGCAAAATATAAAACAGCACCAAGAAGTATTAGAAAAGCTTCTATTGGAGACAGTCAAGAAAGCTTTACTTTGCATTTAAATTGTATAACAATTATTATACACAGGTGAATAATTTAATAGATAAATATTATAATCTTAAAGGAACTATACAGCCATTTATGATAGTAGTTGGAGCAGATATTGAACATCTTGTTGATTTCTATGTTTATTTTGATAATAATCTATATAAAACTTAAATATTCATACAGTGTCTAGATCTAGCATTCAAAATTTTCCTTGCATACAATTTAGAATACCCAATTGCTTCAGTAGGTCCGTGGACGTTCATTTAAAAATTTTTTTATGATATACATTTGGAAAAAGATTATACATCGCCAGTTTTAATATCAATGCTAAATCATTGTAAAAACAATTAAATATATACTGTTGCAATGTTGGAAGAACCTAAAATAGACAAAATAAAAATTGCATTAGTAAACTTAATTAAAATTATATTGAAAAGAAATTACCTTTTGATCAGATCCAACACAGCATCTCATCGTCCTATTTTCCTGGTAAGAAAAGATAATTAATACACAAATAATCAAAAAATTGAATAATAAGTTTAGATTTGATGACAACAGGCTATAAATAAAAGGAACTTCCAATTAAACACCAAATTTTTATAAAATCAGTGCCCAAACCAGAAGCCTCTATTAAATACAGCTAATCCTAAAAAAGAAATAAATAAATAAAATAAATAAAATGATTAAAGGAGGTAAAAGGACAATAAAAGGAAAATAAATACAACACAAAAACAACAAAGCACACACTTAAAATTCTTTTTGCAACAACAAAAAACCGAGCACAAAATCACTACACAAAAACAACACTACATGAACACAACAAAAACGATGGGAAAAAATCAATAAATTCGCGAATTTTCTACAAAGAGATTGAAGATTTTCCAGTGAGAGTAAAGGAATTCTTTTACTTCACTGGAAATCTAACAAAGAATTCCATAGAAAATTCGCGAAAAAGAAAGACCACCAAAAACACCCACGATAGTTTTACTTTTCAAAGTGTTCAGTGTGGTGATTTATAGCGATAGTTTTTTTTAGTCAAATTTTTTTGTTATAATCACTTTTTTTTTGGAAGTTTTTTTTTCGTTTTCTTTTTTTTTTTCACAAATTTTTTTTTTTCACATCACTTAATTTTGCACAATACAGGTACGTAATTTCTTTTATTTCTTAACTTACCTTATTTTTCTTTTCTCTTATTTTCTTTTTTTTACCTTTTATTCCTTCACTTTATTTTTAATTTTATTTTGCACATCTTCTCCACCTTTATTTTATTTCATTCACTTCACTTTAAATTTTGTTTTTCACATATTTTCTTAAAACACATTTTCTTTTTCCTTACACATTTTTTTTTACCTATTTTGTTTATACACTTTCACACCATTTTTTTTTCCTTTTTCTTTCTTCTATTTTATTTTTTTTCTATTTTTTCCACTCTTCTATTATTATTATTATTTTTTTTTTTTTGAATATTTTATTATCATTTTAATTTCACCCGTGACGTACTTTTACTCGAAAGATTAAATTACAAGTTAATTCGCGAAGTGTACTTCTGTTTACATTTTTCGGCCATATGGACATATATTAGAACAAAATTATCCGTCAAAAATACCAGGGTTGTCGCAGTGTCTAAATGTGTGATTAACCTAATTTCAAAGTTATCAGGGTTGCCTTCTCATAATTTTTTTTTAGTTACCCCTAGGCTAAACAACCACATTTCTCACTTCACTTCGACACACGTTTTTTTCTTCGTCTACTTTTCCTACTGAGCTCTATTCATTCACTTTCTCACAATTTCATTTAATAATTATTGATTTTTGTGCTTAGTTCCATTTTCTTCTTCTTTTATTTTATTTTTTCTCTACAGTTTTTCTCTTTTGCTGCCATATTTTTTGTAATAGTTACGCACGTTTTTTTGTTTATTCGATTACTTTTTTAGTTTGCTATATAGGAATTGTAAGATTGTAAATTCTTTCTTTTTTAATAAACAATACAAAATTTTGTTAAATTATAAACAGTGTGTTTTATTTCATTTTATTACAGCTCTGCCCCTAACCTACATTCTTCTTTGCTCTTTGTCTTTTCAAAAATCCCTTTCGGACGCCTTATTTTTCTTTTCTTTCTTTTTACCTTTTTTTTTTTTTTTGTAAAGTTTCTTCTTCCTCTCTCTTGGGGAATTATTTTTTTGCTCAAATGGCCAATTTTGTAACATTGGTGTCAAGTGTGTTGGCTGCGACCGTTTTTCGAAATAGAAACCTTGCCACAGGCATCCTAACTTCGGCTGTTCTAATAAAACCAAACTTTTTGTTACTTTTCTTCTCAACTTCGGCAATTTTCATTTCCACAAATGTCTCCCTCTAGTAGTAGTTCAGACGCGGGAGATGACCGATTCGCTGTCCTGGCAGAAGCATTATCCAGCCTTACAAAGCAGGTAAAGATAATGTCTTCCCAGTTCCTGTAAACGCAGCAGCTGCTGAATGATACCGTGTTACCACTAATCTTTGGCGTAGCAGATGGTGATTCAGCGACCCCGAGGCCCAACAATATTTCGGAGCTGGCGAACCTGCCTACTCCCCCTCCCATCGCTCGTGGCTACACAAGTGGCGCTGCGGAAAACCCTCTTCCTCCCGTATTCGGGCACCACGAACCCCAGAATTTCGGAGTTGAGTTCTCCCGTGTGGTTGGACTCGACCATCAGGACCCCTGCCCCTCCGGCCTTTTATTTTGGGGAGGGTACCTCCGGGATGTACGGAAGCCGTTAATCCAACCGCATCCGCCAGAGTTCACGCCCGGGTTAAGATCGACCTGAGGGAATACGATGGTAAGGAGCCCTGGCAAGGATAGAAGAAGCGTTTGGAGGTCGTCGCCAGGGCAAACGGCTGGACAAAGGAGGACTTGGCGGTATACGTATCGGCCTATTTGACAGCGACGGCCGAGACGTTTTACCACACGCTACCGCAAGAGGTTAGGAATAGCTTCACCCTGCTAGACCGCGCGCTGGATACTAGCGCTAGGTGGCTCACACGCAGTGCTGCCACCGATCCCAAAAGGACAAGGAATCGGCGGTGGAATTCGCCACCGACCTCGAGCGGCTGGTGGACCTGGCATTTCCAGAATGCCCCGAGACCGCGAAAAGCCGTATCGCGTTGGGACAATTTACAAGCGGATTGGCAGACGCAGAGATACAAACTAGGCTGAGGGAGGTCGACCCAGGTACCCTACAAGCTGCCCTAGCGCTGGCGACTCGTTTGGAGGCCAGTAGGGACGCCACTCGGGCCAGCCGGAGGCACTTTTAGGTCGCTCGGGCGTCTGTGTCACCCAGGCGTGAAGGCACAAAGAAAACCAAGGAGCCGGGAAACGAGGATCGCTCAGCTTAAAGGAGCCGAAGCTGAGCCCCGACCCCGTTTCCAAGGCTCCAGCCACATCCTCCGCGGCCCGGGTCACCGGTCACATAAAGTTTAACAACCAAACGAAGTTGTATGGATTTATCGTTTGAAGCGACGGCCAGGGTGAAGTCTTCCACAAGAAGGACCTCGTGGTAGACAAATCGTCCAGCTGGGATCCAAAGGAAGGAGACCTAGTAACCTTCGAGGTGAAAGCGACTACCAAGAGACCGCGAGCGGTGAAGATTTCGTTGGATGCCAAGCCGAAAGATAGCTTGCCACCACCTAAAACCTCACCAGCTGCTGCCGCACCCTCCGTGCCTACAACACCTTCGACGTCGTCAAACTGCCTGCCGCTGAGCCAGTAGGGCCTTGCTCAGTGGCGAGAAGTGGCGCTGTTATAAAAATTACAGTCGCCGAAGTTTCCAACAACTTTAGGTTACCCGGTCGAGTCAACGGAGGCGACTGTAGGATAACAGTCGATACAGGTGCCACTTAGACCGTCATCCATCCCATCACCATTACCATCCTCTGCAGTCATCCAGAGCGTGACAGGTGAGATTTCACCTGTAAAAGGAAAAGCTGCTATGCTAATTTCCTGTCGAGGCATTTCCTTTGACCATGTCGTTTACGTAGCTGATATACACGATGAGTGTATATTAGGAAAGGACTTCCTAAAGCGTTACAGATGCATCCTTAACTTCAGGAAAAACATCTTTCAGGTAGACAACGTTACCATTCTGTTGAAGACTGAGGAGCCCTTGTCTGCGGACGCTTGTAGGAAGATCGAGCTGAACTTTCCACACCTTCGTAACCACACCACTTTTCAGGGCGAACTGAATAAAGAGGTTGAAGCCTTCCCAGATCACATCCCTTCTTCCTTTGCTGATCCGGAAGAGTTCAACCCTTCTACTCCTACTGGGCGCGAACTCTTTCCAGCTCATTTCTACCTTTCTCCCTTCGAACTGGAAAGGTTCAGTCTCCTTCCTACCCCTGCTCTCCTTGAAAGTCTTACTGGTAAAGACTGGAAACACCTCCTGGATCACCTTTCTCCTACCCCTTTCGATCCAGAAGTGCTCATCCAATCTGCGGTAACTGCGAGCGAATCTTTTCCAGCCTACTCCTGCCTTCCTTCTACCAGACTGGAAAGGTTCCAACTTACTTTTTTATTCATCACAATTAGGTGTGGAAGGTTCAGATACTTCTCGAGCCAAGTTCGCCTTCACTTCGATGGGTTCGAATTCGCTCGAACTTTTTCCTACTTCTTCCAAGCGCCCTCGGCAACTGTCCCTCAGTTGAACTACCACTTTGAACGTCGCTACCAACCTCTGCGGATGTCCATTTCTAATATAAGTGAGCTACCAGACGAAATACAAAACCTGTTCGTTTCTTCTAGCAACGGTTTAGACTCAGGTCAAAGCAAAGTCCTTTGGAAACTTTTAGCAGACTTTTCCGATGTGTTCTTTATTTCCAGCACCGACATTGGTCGTACGACGATTCTCCAACATCAAATCGACACTGGTGCTGCGAAACCCATTAAACAACAACCACGGAGAATACCCCTGTTTCGCCGTATGGAAGCTGAGAGATTGATTGCAGAAATGCTGGAGCAAGGAGTTATCCGACCATCTACTAGCCCCTGGAGCTCTCCGGTGGTGTTGGTGGCCAAAAAGGATGGTTCGCTTTGGTTCTGTGTGGATTATTGAAAGCTCAATGACGTCACTAAAAAAGACTTTTACCCCCTACCCCGCATCTAACTTACTTTGGAAGCCCTTGGTAGTTCCTCTTGATTTGCCTCTTTGGATTTGGTGTCTGGATACTTCCAAGTGGAAATGCACCCAGAAGATCGAGAAAAAACTACTTTTAGTATAGGTTCTGGCTTATACGAGTTCAACGTTATGTCCTTTGGTCTAACTAACGCCCCAGCTACTTTTCAGCGCCTGAGAGATGTCCCATATACGGTCACTTTAGGTTATTTGGATGATCTTTTGGTACATGCTACATCTTTTCCTATCCTTGTAAAAAACCTGGCGGAGGTATTCCAGCGTCTTCGTCGCGCAGGTCTCAAGCTCTCTCCTAAAATGTGCCATCTCTGTCAGAGTAAAGTCCAGTTCCTCGGTCATACTATCTCTGAGAAAGGATTGGCAACCGATCCCGAAAAACTTGAAACTGTTAAAAGTTGGCCTGTTCCAAGCTCGAAAAAGGACATCCAATCCTTCCTCGGTTTATGTGCGCATTACTGACGGTTCGTGAAAGACTTCTCTACAATCGCTAAGCCTCTGACTGCCCTTACGGAGAAGAGTGCGAAGTTCCTGTGGACGGAGGAATGTCAGAATGCGTTCGATAGCCTGAAAGACAAACTGGTTTCGGCCCCAATACTTTCGCAACCTAACGACTCAGATCCGTTCATAGTTGACACAGATGCAAGCCACCTGGCGTGGGGAGCAGTTCTTTCACAAGTTCAAAACGGTCAAGAGCGCGTTATAGAGTACTACAGTAAAACGTTCAGTTGCCCCGAGAGAAACTACTGTGTAACGCGTAAAGAACTGCTCGCTGTCGTCAAAGCCATTTCACATTTCCGACCATACTTGCTCGGTAAAGCTTTTCTTCTACGAACGGACCACGCTTCGCTTCGTTGGCTCATGAATTTTAAGGAACCTGAAGGACAAATTGCTCGCTGGATTGAGAGGCTACAAGAGTTCAACTTCGAAATCCAACATCGACCAGGAAAAAGCCATGGCAACGCCGATGCAATGTCCCGACGACCGTGTGAATCCGTCTCCTGCAGCTACTGCCATCGCCTCGAGGAAAAGGAAAGTGTAGCAGTCAGGTTGCTTCAGGTTGTAGAAGACATGTCATGCCTACAGGATAGAGATGATTGTTTAGCACAGGTGAAACGATGGTTAACGGATGGGGAGCGACCCGCTGCAGAAACCATCAGCAACTGTGAGCCAACCGTTAAGAGCTATTGGGCTATGTTTTCATCTCTGGTTCTTAAAAATGACGTGGTCTACCGACAGCTTGGAGTGAACCTGCAGGCAGACGTGATGGCACAAGTGCACGACTCACCAAGTGGAGGACATCTTGGTATCGACAAAACCAATTCAAAAGTTCGACAACGGTATTACTGGCCCGGGTACTCCACAGATGTTCGAAATTACTGCTTACGTTGCGTGGTATGCCAACAAAGAAAAGGTCCAATACAGTGGCGTCTCGTGACTTATTCACCTGGGTGTGCTACAGGGTAATTGAGAAAATTTAAGAAATTAAATATACATATATATGTAGTTATATAGTAGCTCAACAAAGTATTCGGGCAGTACAAATATTTTTAATTTATCCTAAATAAAAAAAATTTTTACAATAAAAGTATGAAACAAAATACTAAAAATAATTCTTTATTCTTATAACAACATATTTACGAAACAAACAGTCAACATTGATATCAAAAAAATTACAAAATAAACAGTTAAAAATTTCAGCTTCAATTTTTATTCCAATAAAATATTCGGGCAGTATGAACATTTTTAAAAAATAAGGTGCTTTTTGTCAAAGTCAGTACTTTGTTGAACCTCCTTTATGTTTTTTAACTTCTTTGAGTCTATTCAACAAGCTTTAACCCTTCGTTATAATTTAAATTATACACCCACTCATCCATTTTTAATATCAAAATGTTACATTTTTTAATTCCTTAGACATGTATGTTTTCGTAGGACTAGAAAGCTGAAATTTGGTCAGGATATTTCTTGAAGAGTCTAATATTATAGAAACTTTGAACGGTGAAAATCCGTTTACTAGGGTAAAAGTTATAGAGTAAAACATAATAAAAGTCATGTTTTAGACAAATACCCTTTTTCTTCTCTCTATTTTTTTTCTCTTAATTAATATCCTGATCCTTAAAAAAAGTGTACATTTCAATTCTTGAACTATTTTCTGACCTATTGCATTTTATTTGACTCAAATCGGTGCAATACAGTACGAGTAGTTAAAGTTTAAAGTTGGCAAAAAAATATATAAAATAATTCAATATGTGAAAAATATGTGACGTTTCATACAAACAATTTTTTAATTCAATATTTCACTTGGCTTGGCTTTGTCTATAGGTGTGACTTTGATTTTGAAGTTTGTTCGAACTTCTTACAGAACCACTTTTATAATATAAAAGCGTACATTTTTTAAAGTTGCAAGGTTGTTAAAAATAACATTGAGTCTAATTGTAACTTGGGTTCTGCTTCAGAATTGAACACCTTCATTATATAACAACTGTATTGTTACAGTACGAGAACAAAGCCTCAAATTTCAACGCATAGGATTGAAAAGTATTAAAGTTCTTCTTGAGTAGAACTTCAATACATTTTGATAGAAATAATACTAAATGAGGTTGGGTTCTACATCAGAGCTTCACACCCTGGTTGTATATTATTTATATTGTTTATATTATTTACGAAACGAGGACGGCTTCAAATGCACATCACTGAATGTGAGGCTGGGTTCTACATTATAATAGAACACTCTAGCTTTATATGGACATTACTATTGAAGTTATGAAAATTATTTTGAAGTTCTCAATTTTTTTTTTAATTTGCTTTAGATTATATGGGTGTTCTGTGAACACCTTGAACACCTGGACGAGACGCCACTGATATGCACGTGTATATAAAAGCGATGCTGAATTTGTATGCGACGGAATAAATCACGTCGGGGTCAACAAAAAAATGTTCAAAACTCCTTTGTTCTGAATAGGGTAAAATTTGTGAAATAAACTGTTTATTGATCTAAGGCTCATAAACCTTGACCAGTTGCTGCCTGTATATACGGCTCTTGATACCGCTGTACAAAATTGTTGTAGGAATTGAGTTATGTCACGATCAGTGCTTCAAGCAGACTCACTTGAAGATCCTAATAAAAGTCTTGGTTCACTGTCAGAAAATAACTCATAATTTATTGTTAATTTACATGGCCTTTTATACAAAAATTTTCATTACATTGCAAAATTACATACTAGAATAGAAAATGTTTAAACAAAATTAACAATAAAAAATTTACCTACTATTAATAACAAAAAAATATTAAAAAATATATTAAATGAACATTCATGCACGTAAAAATGTAAAAGCTCAGCAATTTTACTTTTCACATTTATAAATTCTCATAAAAAATGTACTGGACTTAGTAAACAAAAGTATCAAATTTCGTCTGGCAATTTGTTCGTTAAAGTTACTTTTTGTTGATATAAACAAATTTAATTAGAATAAAAATTACAATATTTTATGAAAATAAAATTATGAACTAATTATGAATTTTTGATAAGTAAAAATATGAAATATAAATAATATGAAAATTATGATATTATTAAGTATAAAATCTCAACACATTGTATTTTCATTCACGCAATGTGCTGAGTATGCACATTCCTTTGCTGAAGATTTGAATTGTATGTTCATAAAATAAATTTCTAGTTCTACATTGTATCTTAACTCACACAATATGCTGAGTACGCACATTCCTTTGTTTAAGTTAGATTATTGGCCAGACGTAATATGATGTTTTGTTTATTACATTGAAGAATTTATATAGGAACAAAATATGATATGTTAAGAATTGATGTTAGCAAAAAGAAATATGGAATGTTAATTTAGCATTGTAAGCATTTATGCATTAGTACTTATCAAAAATATTCTTATAGAATTATACATTTTCCCCTACTTCAAATTTAAGTAATAATATTAGAATTAGAACATATAAAAGGATAAGATTTGGAAATAAAATTTATTCTTAAACAGTGAGTCAAGACTTTTATTTTTTCTCTAAGTGAGTCTGCTTAGAGCACTGTTTATTTTTTTTCTGATTATAGCGGTAACAAGTGCCGTTTATAATATTATTCACATGAGTTAAGGTTTATGTGCCTTAAAGCTCCATCTAAATCTTATATATCAGAGTAAAAGAATTCTGATCATAATTTTGGTGACTCCGACGTGATCATTTTCATAATTTTTCATAATTTCAACGTAATTTTATTAAAAAAAAAAAAAAAAAAAAAAAAGGAAAATTTTATTTAGGTATTTCGACGTGAATTTATTAAAAGATGACACTCAATCAATTAGCGGCGCAACAGGAGGAGACTGGCAGCGGAATTCAGCGACAGTACACAAATTACAAAAAGGATTCTGCTTCCAGGAAAACATTGGACTATTTACAGAAGAAATTATCAACCATTGACGATATGTCGGACAACTTTGAGAACATCGACATTAAAATTCGTACTGAATTTGAAAGCCAAATAGATCATCTTTATTTCACTAAGAACTACTACGAGCTCATTCGTGAAAAATACGAAGAAATGAGACTTGATGTAGACACTAGAATTAAAGATCTACAAAAACAACAGCGTGAAGACGATAGTTTATTAAATTTCAAATCACCTATGCCCTTGTCGTCTACAGGAGCATTAGCCTTTCAAAATTTTCCTTTAACTTTACAGATTCCAACTAACAATGACACAAATTCAATAGGAACTCTCCCTAAACAGCACAAAGCAGCACCAAATCAGTTTATCACTCTCAAAGGACATGACCAGCTATCACGCATGATACAAAAACATAATACTATTATCAATAACATATTAGCTACACTACAAACTTTATTAACTGACAATGTACCTCATTCAGAACAATTTTACTTAATTAAAATTAAATCAATTGAACAACATTGGGAAATAGTGCAGAAATCTCATGAAAAAATATGGGATATACTCGAAGAATTGGATCCTACAGTTTATGACATAGAAGAATTTTATCGCAATGAAGAGAAAATACAAAATGGTCTTATCAAGCTATATGAAAAATCTTCATCTTCCGTGTCTCGTCCACCAACAACACCAATTACAACGAAACAAATGATGAAGCTACCCAAAATAGATGTACCGAAATTCGACGGTGACTATCTAAAATGGAGACAATTTCGTGATTTGTTTTCAGAACTGGTACATAACCAACAAATTCCACTGTGTCAAAAAATGTGGTATTTGAAGTCAAGTATCACTGGTGACGCAGAGAAATTAATTCGGCACTTCACAATCTCAGATGCAAACTACAGTGCAGCCTGGTCTGTTATTAATGAACGTTATGAAAATAGTCGTTTATTGACCACTGCACTATTAAATAAACTAATGTCTCAACCAGTATTACATAATGAAAGTGCAATGATGATTAAAGGTCTGCACGATACAACCCAAGAATGTCTTCTGAGTCTGCAGAATTTAGGCATTAACACCGAAACATGGGATCCTTTAATATTACACATGTTAATTAAAAGATTAGATCGATCAACTCACGTGCTTTGGGAACAATCGCTTAAAAACCCTAGAGCCATACCTACATTAAAGGATTTTATGGCCTTCTTACGAACAAGGTTTTAGTCTCTAGAAGCTTTAGAAAGCAAATTCACTAAGTTCAATTCAGAAGACCTTCACAACAGAGGCAAAGGTATTTCGAAGGCGTTAGCTTCAACGGCTGCACCAGCATTAAAATACATATCCTGTAATGAAAGTCACTCATTGTTCCTATGCCAAAGTTTCCTAAAATTGCATCCAAAATCTCGCCTAAACTTAGTACAAAAATTCAAACATTGTGTAAACTGCCTTAAGCCTGGCCATCGCACAGCCAATTGCCCGTCTAGAAGCTGCACAAAATGCAAGGGTAAACACAATACGTTACTTCATTTAGAAGCCGCGGTTAAAAATGAACCTTCAAAGTCATCACAATCATCAGCTACAACGTCAAACAATCAACCTAAAATTAATGATGCTAACAATCAAGGCATATCACTAACTTCACATTCTCATCACTCTCAAAACAAATATACCGTTCTACTTGGAACTGTTGTAGTGGATGTAATAGACAAATGGGGTGCAAAGATAGCATGTAGGGCCGTACTGGACTCTGGCTCGCAATTAAATTTCATAACCACAAAAATGCTTCGAAGGTTAGGTTTAAGGGGGAACTCTGATACTTTACAAATTGAAGGCATAGGACAACATAGGCAAAAAGCACAATTGAAAGTCAACATAGAAATTTCATCTCGAAGAAGTGGTTTTTCCACCAGAATAGAGGCACATGTTCTACCAAAGATTGTTTCACCACAACCGCAACATCGTTTAGACACGACAACATGGCCAATTCCGGGAAACATCGCTCTTGCAGACGTGAACTTTCATCAACCAGGGTCAATAGATCTACTCATAGGAGCAGAAGTATTTTTCGCAATTTTATCAGTGGGGCAAATTAAGATGGCTGAGGACTTACCGATTCTTCAAAACACCTTACTTGGTTGGACAGTCTCTGGTAAGATATCACAATCCAAGGATACGCTATCGTCGGCAATTTGCGGAATAAGCAGTGTGGACGAAGCACTCAATGATCATATCGAAAAATTCTGGCAGCTAGAAAAAACAAATAATCAATGCACACTGCAGCAGAGATGCGTTGCGAAAATCATTTTGAAAAAACTACTTGCAAAACATCAGACGGCCGATTTGCCGTACGACTACCTTTCCATGACAACCCTAACTGTCTAGGCGATTCAAAGGACATTGCTCTACAACGATTTAAATCAATGGAACGAAAACTAGCCAAAAGTGAAGAACTAAAGGCACAATATGTCAATATTTATGCAAGAATCTTTAACGCTTGGACACATGGTGGAAATCCGTAGTGACAACATTCAAAAGCCATATTATTTCCTTCCACATCACTGCGTAACAAAGCCGGATAGCTCAACGACTAAACTCCGCGTTGTATTTGACGCCTCCGCAAAAACTTCAACCAATGTTTCTCTAAGCGATATTCTTTCAAAGGGGCCAACGATACAAGATGACGTGTTCAGCATATTATTACGTTTTCGACTTCCACTATATGTACGTATTTACTGCCGATATAGAGAAGATGTATAGGCAAGTCTAGATACATCCCGAAGATCGCAAATTCCAATTAATTTGGTGGAGAAATGACTCCAGTGAGCCTCTAAAGTGTTACCAACTGTCCACGGTTACCTACGGTACAACCAGCGCACCGTATTTGGCCATTAAGTGTTTGAAGTGTTTAGCTGATGAACAGATGAGTAACTTCCCTCTAGGCGCCGAAATTCTCAAACGAAACTTTTACGTCGATGACGTACTGACTGGAGCCGATAGTCTAAAAACCGCCTTAGAAATGCAGTCTCAACTAAAAACCATCCTACAGTCCGCTGGCTTCAAACTTCGTAAATGGTGTGCCAACCATTCTCGACTTTTAGAGTCTATTCCATCAGTCGATCAGGAAGTTCAATTAGACTTCAACAGTCAAGACGAAGAAAAAATCAAGACGATGGGCCTTACGTGGCTACCAAAAACAGATTCCTTTGCCATCAAATGTCCAACGAAGAAGGACAACAAAATTACTAAAAGAACAGCAGCATCAGATATCGCACAGATATTCGATCCATTAGGGCTTGTAGCACCTGTAGTGGTACTCGGCAAACTATTTCTACAAACATTATGGAGATTGAAGTTGGACTGGGACGCTGCACTTCGCCAGAATCTCCATGTAACATGGATGAACTTTCAAGAAGGTTTAACAATACTTCACAATATCAAAATTCCTAGACACGTCCTCGCTAATCAAATTCCAAAGATAAAACAAATTTACATTTTTTCTGATGCATCGGAACGAGCCTATGGTGCTGCTGCATATATCAGAACCATTAAGCCAGATAACATTATAGCGGTTCGTTTGTTATGTGCCAAATCAAGAGTCCCCTATTAAACAAATTACTCTTCCAAGGCTTGAGTTGTGCGCAGCAAAATTAGCAGCTGAATTGTGCCAACGCCTCAAGGAAGATTTACCATTAAATTGCGAGACCTTTTTATGGACAGATTCCACAGTTGTACTAGGATGGATCAACTCAAATTCATCAAGTTTTCACACTTTTGCAGCCAACCGCATATCTACAATTCAGCAGCTTACGTCACCTCAACAATGGAGACACGTCTGATCCGATAAGAACCCAGCTGACATCCCCGGAAAATTTAGCCAACAATAATTTTTGCTTTTATGGACCTAAATTTCTTCACGGTGATGAGACAATATGGCCAACAACACCTGAAAAGTTGGATACTTTTTTGGAACAAAGGAAAATGCAGTCCACTAACACAAACGAATTCTGAAAGTTTATTGGACAATATTAATTTTAATAATTCATTTCGTCGTCTGCAACGTATTCTTGCACATATTTTCCATTTTGTACACAACCTACGGAAACGAACACTTAGCAGCTCTAAAACCTATCCTAATGCTTTAGAATCAGAGAAGGCATTATATTACATCATCAAGGTAATGCAACAGCTAGAATTTAAGGACGATTTTGCACATCTACAGAAATTTGGAGAAGTCTCGAAGAATAGTTCCATAAGCACCTTAACTCCTTTTATTGATGAAAATGGCATTATTCGAGTCGGAGGTCGTTTGGAGGCTTCAAGC
Source organism: Bombylius discolor (assembly GCA_939192795.1). Lineage (NCBI taxonomy): Eukaryota > Metazoa > Arthropoda > Insecta > Diptera > Bombyliidae > Bombylius > Bombylius discolor. The sequence continues at coordinate 22,877,707 of OW584240.1, read as the reverse complement.
TTAAGTTTCGATGCAAAACATCCGATTTTATTGCCTTATGCACATCCATATACCAAGGCACTTATCAAGGATCTCCACCATGAAAATCTTCATCCCGGCCCTCAAACTTTGTTAGCCATCACTCGTCAAAAATTTTGGCCTCTGAAGGGAAAGATCCTCGTACGCTCTGTGGTAAATCATTGCATTAAATGTTCCCGATCTAAACCTAAATTACTGTCACAGTTAATGGGAAATTTGCCTACTGATCGAGTACATCCAGCTCGACCTTTTGTCAATTCGGGAGTGGATTTTTGTGGTCCAGTGTGGATTCATTTTAAGGTCAGAGGAAAACGTCCTCAAAAAGCTTACATAGCAGTATTTTGTTGTTTTGCGAGTAAGGCAGTCCACTTGGAGCTGGTCAGGGATTTGTCCTCTAACGCATTCTTGGGCGCGTTAAAACGTTTTGTCGCAAGACGCGGCCACTGCAAAACTATTTACTGTGACAATGCAACAAACTTCGTGGGCGCTAAGAACCAACTCCAAGAAGTACAACAAATGATACAAGACAAGGCAACACGTGACAAGATCGTAGCTGAATATTCCCTAAAGGGTACGGAATTTAAATTCATTCCGCCTCGAGCACCGCATTTCGGAGGTTTATGGGAAGCTGCTGTCAAATTAGCAAAACATTTCCTGCAGCGTACTGTAGCTTCAGCTTCCCTCACTTATGAAGAATTAGAAACAGTGGTTGTGGAAATAGAATCCATTATGAACTCCAGGCCGATTACATCGATGTCCTCAAATCCTAACGAGCTAACAGCACTCACACCAGCACATTTGCTCATCAGGGAGCCTCTTACAGCAAATATAGATCCACATGCTCAGCCATTAAATGTTCCACTTCCAACACGCTGGAAATTAGTCAGCCATTTGAAGAATGAATTTTGGCGTAGGTGGTCACACGAGTACTTGAATCAATTACAGTAACGGTATAAATGGAAGGAAAGGTGCCAAAATGTCAAACCTGGAACTATCGTGATCATCAAAGACGATAACTTGCCACCGATGAAGTGGCCATTAGGGCGAATCCTCAAAATCATCAAGGGACAAGATGGCCTTGCTAGAGTAGCTGAAATATAAACAGCCACAAACATAACGCGTCGTCCAATACACTACCTACAGAAGATGAACATAGTACACCATTATCGAACAATCCTATTTCAGACAGTTCTACAGCAACACAACAAACACCCGAGGACAACAATGATGATGATAACAACGGTGAACAAGGCTCAAGTCAAAAAGGCCCTAGCACATCTGACAATGTAATGTCAACTCCAAGGAAAAGATCGCGCTTATCCATGGGGTCGGCCATGGTCACTTTGCTGTTCACATGCGTATTACTACCCATCACACATGCAAATCAGGTAGTCACATCACCCTTTAAGTCAAATCCTGGCATATATTTTGAAAACTTAGGAAGCACAAATATTGTCACTAGCGAATGGAACCTGATTGTATATCAGGATTTAAATTTATACTGGAACGACCTGGAAAAACTTCAAAACTGCAGCCGTATACTTCAACAAACTTGTTTACTTATGCATAATTCTGGACATTGTACTAGAATATACGACCAAATTAAACGCATGATAGAACAGCTTCATCAAAATAATGAATTATTAAGGTCAAACCACGCACACAGAACCAGGCGAGGAGCATTAAACATTGTGGGCAACATAGCTAATGCGCTGTTTGGCGTACTAGACTCTGAATACGCGAAGGAAATGTCCTCAATCATCACGAAAATTCACCGAAATGAAGAGCACATCTCGACTTTGGTACATAATCAAACTTCTTTTCTGGATGCAACCATAAATCTCATTCAAAAAGAACATCAATCTGGGCGAAATGAATTTCATCATATAGAAGAATTCTTTAATAAAACATCGCTTCAACTCAGAACTATTGAAGCAGAATTATATGAAGACCGAGCAGCACAAGCGTTCACCTTTATCACAATTCAAACGATGCTTGCCGTGTCAAATTATCAACGGATACAAGACAACATTTTAGATATTCTAGTTGATTCTCACCAAGGCAGAATTGAATTGGAACTATTGATTATTAAGGGGAACTTACCTACTTCGTTGAAATTACCAATGCAAATCAGTGAAGTCCTGAAGTTTTACAATATAATATCTATTGAAGGCGGAGTCACCACAAATCATATCATCTTTAAATTGAAACTCCCGCTTTTATCTACAGAAGACTTTGAATTGTTCAGACTTATTCCTGTTCCAATAAAAATAAACCAAACATTTGCTGCCATTAAACCATCATTTCCATACCTCATTGTTAATTTACATTGTGATCAGTATTAACCTATGACTGAACAAGATTTGCAGCAGTGTATAAGCATCAATATTGACAAACATATGTATATGTCCACAACGGATTCCGAAACACCAGAAATCGTCAAAGTATTCAAATGATTTCAGTTAAACGCAAGACATTCAACGCCCGGGAGGATGTTTGAGTTCATAAAATAAATAAATTTACTATGAAAATGATATTGTATCTATTATGTAACATTTTATGTATTAAATACTCAATATATGTAATTTAATTATATCTTGAAAAAGTTTCATTAAATAGCTATTGTTTAAGTTCATAAAATAAATAAATTTATAATGTGAAATTATATTTTGGATTTAAATTTGTATTTAGTTCATAGAATAGATTTAGTTATAATACATTGTATTTTCATTCACGCAATGTGCTGAGTATGCACATTCCTTTGTTTAAGTTAGATTATTGGCCAGACGTAATATGATGTTTTGTTTATTACATTAAAGAATTTATATAGGAACAAAATATGATATGTTAAGAATTGATGTTAGCAAAAAGAAATATGGAATGTTAATTTAGCATTGTAAGCATTTATGCATTAGTACTTATCAAAAATATTCTTATAGAATTATACATTTTCCCCTACTTCAAATTTAAGTAATAATATTAGAATTAGAACATATAAAAGGATAAGATTTGGAAATAAAATTTATTCTTAAACAGTGAGTCAAGACTTTAATTTTCCTATAAGTGAGTCTGCTTAGAGCACTGTTTATTTTTTTTCTGATTATAGCGGTAACAAGTGCCGTTTATAATATTCTTCACATGAGTTAAGGTTTATGTGCCTTAAAACTCCATCTAAATTTTATATATCAGAGTACTTTTACTCTGATCAGAACCAGTCGGCGTATCGAAACAAAGTCCACACCATACGACGTCCCGTGATGCGGCCATCAGCCTATTCTTTGTTTAAACCTCCTTGGTCGCGCGGGGGCCGAGATATTAAGAAAAACGGAACCACTTTTAAGCCACTGCACGTATCGAAGCAACGCCCACATTCTATGACATGCTGTGAAGCGATCATTAGCCTGTCCTTCGTTTGAACCTTGTAGGTCGCGCGGGAGCCCGCATATTTAAAAATCATAACCACTTCTAAGCCACTGCACGTATCGAAGCAACGCCTACATTGTATGACATGCTGTGAGGCGGTCATTAGCCTGTCCTTCGTTTGAACCTTGTAGGTCGCGCGGGAGCCCGCATATTTAAAAATCATAACCACTTCTAAGCCACTGCACGTATCAAAGTAACGCCCACATCCAATAACGTTCTGTGACGCGACCACCAGCCTGTCTTTTGTTTGTCCCTTGTACGTGGCCAGTAGCCGATATATTTAAAAAAACAGAACCACTTCTAAGCCACTGTACGTATCGAAGCACCGCCCACATTCTATGACGTCCTGTGACGCAGTCATTAGCCTATTCTAAGATTAAACCTCCTAGATCGCGCGGGGGCCGAGATAGTTAAAAAAAATTAACCACTTTTGAACCATTCGGCGTTTTAAAACCACGCTCACACCATACGACGTACCGTGGCGTTCGTATCAGCCTGTCTTTTGTTTGAACCTCCAACATGGCGCAGTAGCCGAGATATTAAAAAAAACGAAATCACTTAAAAACAACTGGTCGTATCAAAGTAACGCCCACATCCAATAACGTCCTGTGATCCAGTCGTTAGCGTATCCTTTGTTTGAACCTTGTAGGTTGCCAGGAGCCGAGTAATTAGAAAAAACAGAACCACTTTTAAGCCCTTAGACTTATTGAGGACATGCCCACATCCTATGACGTCCTGTGACGCGTCCACAGGCCTGTTCTTTTGTTTGAACCTTGTACGTGGCCAGTAGCCGATATATTAAAAAAACAGAACCACTTTTAAGCCACTGCACGTATCGAAGCAACACCCACATTCTATGACGTCCTGTGACGCGGTCATTAGCCTGTCTTTTGTTTGAACGTTGTACTTGGCCAGGAGCCGAGAAATTAAAACAAACAGAACCACTTCTAAGCCCTTAGACGTATCGAAGCACCGCCCACATCCTATGACGTCCTGTGACGCGGTCATGAGCCTGTCTTTTGTTTGAACCTTTTACGTGGCCAGGAGCCGAAATTATGAAAAAAACAAAACCACCGGACGTATTAAACCCTCGCCCACATTGTCTGACGTCCTGTGACGCAGTCATTAGCCTATCCTTTGTTTAGACCTTGTGGGTAGCCAGGAGCCGAGTGATAAAAAAAAACAGGACCAGTTTTAAGAACTTAGACGTATTGAAGTCCCGCACACATCCTATAAAGTCCTGGGACGCGGCCATCAGTCTGTCTTCTGTTTGAACCTACTATGTCGCGTGTGGGCCGAGATATTAAAAAAAACAGTATCACTTTTGAGTTCTTGGACGTATTGAAGCCACGGCCACACCATATGACGTGCTGTGACGCGGCCATCAGCCTGTCCTTTGTTTGAACCTTGTAGGTGGCCAGGAGCCTAAATAATTAAAAAGCAGAACCACTTAGACATATTGAAACCACGCCCACATCCTATAACGTCCTGTGATGCGGCCATCAGCCTAAACCTTGTTTCAAAGTCCTAGGTGGCGGAGGATCCGAGATTTTTAAAAAACGGACTTAGTTTGAAATCGTTGAAAGTACCGAAGCCATGTTCAAACTGTATGACGTCCTCTGACGCGGACATCTGCCTGTCCTTTGTTTGAACCTACAAGATGGCGCAGTAGTCGAGATAATTAAAAAAAACAGAACAACTTTAAAACCACTGGTCGTATCAAAATCACGCCCACACCATACGACGTCCTCTGACGCGGACATCTGCCTGTCTTTTGTTTGAACCTTGTAGTTGGTACAGGAGCAGAGATATTAAAAAAACAGAACCACTTTTAGGCCCTTAGACGTATTGAAGCCACGCCCACATTCTATAAAATCCTGGAAACGTCCATCGGCCTGTCCTTTGTTCAATCATCCTAGGCGTCGTAGGAGCCGAAATTTTAAAAAACACGGACCCAGTTTACAACTGTTGGGCGTCTCAAAGCCAAGTTCACCGCATATGACGTCCTGTGACGCGGTCATTGGCCTGTTGTATTTGAACATCTTAGGTGATACAGGAGCCGAGATATTTAAAAAAACAGGACCACTTTCAAACCACAGATCGTATCGAAGCTACTTATACATCCTATAACGTTCTGTGACGCGGTCATCAGCCTGTCCTTTGTTTGAACCTCCAACATGGCGCAGTAGCCGAGATATTTAAAAAAAACGAAATCAGTTAAAAACAACTGGTCGTATCAAAGCTACTTATACATCCTATGACGTCTTCTGACGCGGACATCTGCCTGTACTTTGTTTGAACCTCCAAGATGGCGCAGTAGGCGAGATAATTAAAAAAAACGAAATCAGTTAAAAACAACTGGTCGTATCAAAGCTACTTATACATCCTATGACGTTCTGTGACGCGGTCATCAGCCTGTCCTTTGTTTGAACCTCCAAGATGGCGCAGTAGGCGAGATAATTAAAAAAAACGAAACCACCTTAAAACCACTGTTCGTATTCGAAGCTACTTATACATCCTATGACGTCCTGTGACGCGGTCATCAGCCTGTCCTTTGTTTGAACCTCCAAGATGGCGCAGTAGGCGAGATAATTAAAAAAAACAGAACAACTTTAAAACCACTGGTCTTATCGAAATCACGCCCACACCATTTGATGTTCTGTGACGCGGACATCTGCCTGTCTTTTGTTTGAATTTCCAAGATGGCGCAGTAGCCGAAATATTTGAAAAAACGAACACAATAAAACCACTGGTCGTATCGAAATCACGCCCACACCATATGACGTTCTGTGACGCGCAATCTGCCTGTTCTTTGTTTGAACCTCGTAGCTGGCGCAGGAACCGAGATAATCGAAAAAACTGAACCATTTCAAAAACCACTAGAAGTATCGAAGCCAAGCCCACACTATATGATGTCCTGTGACGCGTCCATAAGCCTGTTCTTCGTTTGTTTTTCCTATGTGGCGCAGGAACCGAGATATTAAAAAACACGGTACCACTTTACAACCACTGGAAGTATCGAACCCACGGCCACAACATATGACGTACTGTGACGCGGCCATCAGCCTTTCTTTTGTGTGAACCTTTCAGGAGCCGCAGGATCCGAGACATCAAAAAAAACGGAACCATTTTAAAACCACTGGACGTATCGAAGCCACGCTCACACCAGAATTTTTGTATTTTTAAAGTGTTCGTCAAATTTCATCCATTGTGGAGAAAGTTGACCCTCTATAATATTAACTATTCCAGCTAATAGTTTTGAAGCACAATAGTGTACTGTACCACAGGAGCTATAATATCACTACTGCTTAGCCTTGGTAGCCTCCTCCTGCAAGTATATTGACCGTGACAGCGAGCTTCAAGATCGGAGGAATATAAGTAGTTTTAAAGCCACCTCTAATATTATCACTGTCTAATATTTATTTATATGCTTCTTTAGACAAGCGGTATCTATATAAAATTTTCATACATTTATGTAGATGCATTTCATAGCGAAAATATTTATATATTTACTCAAGTTCACTTGAACCACTGAGTGGATTGGAACAATCCCTTAAAATTCTTCCTTGAAGTCGTGGTTAATATATTTTCAGATTTTTCTAACAAAAAATGACGGCACAGAATAATTTGCAAAAATATGCCAATTAAATGCAATTGATAAATTAATACTTAATTCAATTACACACACTGAGAAAAATAAGCGTGGTTAAAATAAAGAAATCTTGACATTGAATCAAAGATTTTGTTGAGATTTCATACTTAATAATATCATAATTTTCATATTAATTATATTTCATATTTTTACTTATCAAAAATTCATAATTAGTTCATAATTTTATTTTCATAAAATATTGTAATTTTTATTCTAATTAAATTTGTTTATATCAACAAAAAGTAACTTTAACGAACAAATTGCCAGACGAAATTTGATACTTTTGTTTACTAAGTCCAGTACATTTTTTATGAGAATTTATAAATGTGAAAAGTAAAATTGCTGAGCTTTTACATTTTTACGTGCATGAATGTTCATTTAATATATTTTTTAATATTTTTTTGTTATTAATAGTAGGTAAATTTTTTATTGTTAATTTTGTTTAAACATTTTCTATTCTAGTATGTAATTTTGCAATGTAATGAAAATTTTTGTATAAAAGGCCATGTAAATTAACAATAAATTATGAGTTATTTTCTGACAGTGAACCAAGACTTTTATTAGGATCTTCAAGTGAGTCTGCTTGAAGCACTGATCGTGACATAACTCAATTCCTACAAGAATTTTGTATAGCGGTATCAAGAGCCGTATATACAGGCAGCAACTGGTCAAGGTTTATGAGCCTTAGATCAATAAACAGTTTATTTCACAAATTTTACCCTATTCAGAACAAAGGAGTTTTGAACAGATTTCAAAATTTTTCTTAAAGCAAAGATTTTTTAATCAATTCTAAATAATTTTATTTGAAATAAGTATTTTTATTTCAAGCCGAAGAAATTAATTTATCACAAACCAAAAATGTGATAATTAGACTGAGAACTAGTTTTTCATCAAACTAAAAATATATATTCTTTGGTACAAGAATACTATGATTTGATAATAAGTTATTTTAATCATATATTAAAAAAATGAGTACTTGATTTAAATAAAATATTACATTAAATTTATGAATTTTCGACTTAATTTGGTGTAATATTTCTAATACATAGTTATTTGATTTAACGTAAAATTTCATAGTCAGAAAATTAATACGATTTTGTTTTGTGTAAAATATCGTCAAGTTTTTTTTAAAATAAGTTAATTTCAAATTAAGTCAGGAAAAAATTTCTTTGTTTTGTACTTATCTTGAACTAATGAAAATAGTCCTAAATTGAAGATAATGCAGTTTTTGGTTTATGTAAAATTCTTTTACGTTGTTATCACACCAATGTAAATTAGAATTGAATTAAGAAAAAATGTTTTTGTTTTTACAACGCATTTACTTACTAATGCAGAGTAAAAATTCTTTGTTCATTCAAATATAGGATTTTGTGCTGTTAAGACGGTAGACAACATATACGTATATGTAGGTAAATACTTTTTTTTCAAAATTGTGAGTGATTTTGTTTGTGTTCTAAATAAAAATTAGTGAAGAAAATTAAAATGTGAAAGAAAAAAAATGGAAAATAATGACAATAATGAGTTATTATCTCAGGTTTTAATTGATATGGAAAATGTGAATAATGAAAACATTAATACAATACATACGTCACAGATAAATACAGTGAGTGATAATAACATAATACAAAGTGATTTCATAAATGTAATTGTACAAGATGATTTTTTGGAACTACTTAAACAATTAAAGGGTGAAATTTTCTACAAAATTACCACGGATTTAATTCTGAAAGTCTGAAGTACGTGACGCAAGCACACTTAAGTGAAATTTGCCCAAAATCTTTGTATGGTTCTCGAGTTATTTTCGAATATAATCTTCGTGCTTGGCAAACACAACAGGTATGTCTATATGCGTATGTGCATCAATTTAAAAAAATCATTGTTAGGGATTTTGCACTACCAAGATTTAGCGCAGTGTTGGGCGTATCATTTAATTATTGTAAACAAAAATAACTTAAAATGTAGTAAATCTACAAAAAATGTGTTAAACATGTGACAAAACAAAATACAGCAAAATAAATATGGAAAAAATTGTACAGTGCCACATAATTATTTAATGTCACTTGTATTTCTTTATTATTTATTTATTTAAACTAGGCTAATTATATAAACTTAACCTTACTTATGCTAAGCCGAGGCGTCTGAGGCCATGTCGGCTGTACAGAGTTGTATTAATCCTAAACTTAAAGTCTAACTTTACTTAGTATCTAATTTAAATTTAATCTTAAGCTAGCAAGATCGTAATACCGAGTTCTAGATATACATTTATACATAGGTTCAAAGTGAATTATGCTAAAATATGTCTATACTTTGTTTTATACATATATACAATTATAATGTTTTAGTTGATTATTCCTATAATTAGAGTTGGTAAGGAAAAGGATGGTGTCTCTTGTTATTTTATGCAACCAGCACGGTGTTTGGTTATTGTAAAGTTAAATTAGTAGGTGGGCAGGATCTGCTTCCCTAAGGGACTGTTTTATGATGTTGATTAAGTTCGTAGCTTTTTTGACATCCAGATCGAGATTGAGGTGGTTGGTGTCAGGGGAGAAGGGCAGTCCTTCTCGCAAGAAGCGGAACCTGAAGAAGGAGCATTCTTTGAAGAGATGGCTAGCCGACACCGGTATTTCACTGTTGCAGGGACATTCTGCTGGCTGTGTTTTGTTAAAGATATGCGCTTTGGCCGCTAGAAAGTGTCCAGTTTTTAGTCTTGCCAACTGAATACCGATGTGCCTAGGCATCCCTTTTGGGGTGGGTTCAGAGGGCATGAGTGAGTGGGAAAAAAGGTAGTTTCCGGATGCATTTAGGCGTAGGTTCCTTGATTTATCGAGTCGGCAGAGCCTTTCACGTTTGAAGGAAGCGTAGTCCACAGGCACTAACTGAGTAGGCGCGCGCGAGCATGCCATTTTAGCTGCTTTGTCGGCTGCTTCATTACCTTATATCCCAACATGTGAAAGGCACCAGATAATGTGGATGTTTACATTGTTATTCAAAATGTGTCTGATGACTACATTAATCGCGCATTTATTCATTGGGTTGCGAATAGCTTTAACGGCCGACATGGAGTCTGTGGCAATTGAACATTGCGTGGTTGCATCTTCAAGAAGCTTGCAGGCTTCAAGGATAGCAACCTTCTCTGCAGTATACACAGAGGTCCATGGGGGAAGACCCTTAGTGCATAGGATATGCTTTTGGGAGCTCACAACTGCACACGTGACCGAAGAGGTCGTTTTGGATGCATCCGTTTAAAGGGTTTTCTGGAAGTTTTGGGATTGGATGTATGCCAAGAATGTTTGTTGTCTTGTGATGGTGTTGGTATGATTGATGTTAGTGTTTTGAATGTGTATTTGACGACCAAAGCTCTTCCACGGGGGGGTTTCAGAGGCCATGGGGAGAGGATCAGGGGGTTGGATTAAGTCTGTAGGTATCCGCTTTATAGCTCTGCTCAGGCACGAGTCTTTAAAGCTTGCAGTTTGGGACGGTTTAGGAGGTCGGTGATTGTCTTGTGTAGGGGGGCTTTGGGATTGTGGATATTTTTAAGAATGACGTTAGAAGAAATTTTGTCGTATCTATCTGTGATGTTGTCAAACTGAGCTATAGCAAGGAGACTGCCAATTGGTGTTGTTCTTAAAGCACCCGTGGCAATTCTAGCGCTATTGTTGATACATATTTGTAATTTCTAACTGAGGAATTTATAGGAACCTCCGAAGAGACAGAGTCCGTAGTCAAGCTTTCCGTAGGTAAGAGACCTTGCCATCTTGGTCGCTACCTCGATAGGAAGGCCAAATTTCCTATTGCAGGCAACTTTAAGAAAATTATTGGTCTTCTTAATGTTGTCGGTCAGCTGTTCTACGTGTCTGTTCCATCGAAGGGTGGGCGTGAAGAAAATTCCTAGTATCTTGACAAACGGCTTAAAGGGTATGGTATTGTTTGAGATTGAGATGCAGTTCTCTCTACATGTTCTTTTCCTGCAGATGTGCAAGGGATCTATTTTTGCAGCTGACAATTTTGCACCATTTTCTTTTCACCAACTTACTACTACCTGGTAAGCTTTTTGCAGGGAGTCATTGACCTTAGGCGTGTAACCTGAAGCATGTAGGATTATATTATCTGCATATATATGAGCATAAAGGTCTGATATGCTTTGGATTCGGATAGCTAGGGAGCAAATGTATACATTAAAGAGGGTTACTGAGAGAGGTGAACCCTGTGGTAGACCGTGGTTGAGATATTGTATCTGAGAAAAGTGACCCTGTACTCTGACGGTGATTCTTCTATTGTTAAGGAAAGATAGGATGGTCTCCACGAAGCACCTGCTAACTTTCCATTCGCAAAGTTGGTAAGCTATACAATGTTTTAGGACCCTGTCGTATGCTTTGTCAAGGTCAAGGGATAAGAGGGTGGAGTGTTGTCTTTTACCTAGCGCGCATGCGAGGTTGTGTTGCAGCTCGTACAAGAGGGACAGACATCCTCTTGTAGGTCTGAAACCTGTAACCACATGTGGGAGTTTTTGTTCTGCAAGCCAAGCGAGTCTTCTAGCGAGAATCTTTTCAAAAAGTTTGGAGAGGGATTTAAGGAGAGATATCGGCCTGGACTGTTCGGGAGGTAGGCAAGGGTCTTGTACTTTTGGAATTGGTATAACTATTGCTAATTTCCATTCGAGTGGAAATTGACCAGTAGTTAGGAGCCTGTTGTAGATGTCGATCAAGAGTTGTTTCCACTCTACAGTAGCGTGTTTGATCATTCCAAAGGAGATTTTGTCGAGGCCTGGAGAAGGACTCTTGAAGTTTTTGAGGGTTTCCTTAAACTCTTCGTGAGTGATTTGGTTAGAGAGGAGAGAGGGATCGCATTTGACATATTTCGTGAGTCTGTCATTACCAAAGGACAGCATAGCTTCCCTGCATTTTTGGTCTAGTTGTTGTATGTTGATAATGTCGTTGAAGAAAAATTTGGCAAGTTTATCTACAATTTCAATTGGGTCGTTGATAAAGGTGTAGCTATTTGCAGGGTAATCAAAAATTTTTAGTGGAGGGGAGTGATTAAAGTTTTGTCTACCAAGGATTGACCTAACCTTTCGCCAATTTTCCTGGTTTGTGCTATCCGGATTGATTGAGTTTACGAAGTCAATCCAGGCTTGTTTTTTTGCATTTTTAATATGTTTTTTTAGGAGTGCTGCAGTTTTCCTAAAAGCTATTGCATTCTCGATGGACTGGTGTCGTTTGAGTTTTTTCCAAGCGGAGTTTTTCAGCCTAATTAACCTTCTGGTTTCCGGGGTGAACCAGATGGTTGTGCTTCTTGACGAGGGCTTGGAAATTGGGATACTAGAGTCGGCTGCAACTCTGATAGCTTTAGTTAAGAGGGAAATTTCTTTATTAATATGTTTGATTTGAGGATGTTCACGTATGAAAGATGAAAGAGTGCATTTGAACTTATCCCAGTTAGCACTAGATTCTAGGAATCTAGGGATATGTTTGCTACTTGTAGAATTGTAGTTGGATGTGATGAGTATGGGTGTGTGGTCGCCACTGATGGGAGGCAAGGTGCGCCATACGAAATTAGTGGCTATTTCGGGGGAGCATAGGGTTAGGTCTCTGTGTGTGAGGGTACCACGTGTGCTTGCATGTGTAGATGAACCACCGTTAAGGACAACTAACCGTGAACTTCCTATCCAATCTTCAATTTTCTTGCCTCTGTGGTTCGCAGAGCTTAAGCCCCATAAGGGACTGTGAGCGTTGAAATCACCGAGGAGGAAAAGAGGATCATTGGCACCTTGAATCAGGGTGTCGAGATCATTGGTAGGGTTTACACGCTCGTTTTCCATGTAGATATTCATCAACTTGAAACGAAAAGGGTTGTGTAACTCTACAACAATCGAAGGGTTGCTTGTGTCAGTCGGGGATCTTGTAAAGTGTATACTGCTCTTGATCATAACAGCCATTCCACTCTTTCGAGCCTCGTGGACATTATGGAGAAGAACGTTGTATCCTTTTCTGACAAAATCTCCTTCTGATGCAGCCAGATGTGTCTCTTGAATTGCTATGACGTCAGGGCTGTGTTTTTTTATGAGCAGATCTAATTCACAGTCTATTCCAGAAACCTGCCATATTCCATTGGAGTATGACCGGTTTGTGAAGTTGACCCAGGTTGACTTGGCGACTATTGGGGTGTGTTGGTTGCACTTACAAGGTTCTACAAAACTTCTTCTTCAGGAAAAGAGTCTGATTGATCCAGGACATAGTTGATGATTTGATTGGCTGATTGGGATGGGTGGAAAATAGTGTTGGGTAGCTCTTGGGATTTTTGCATGTTTGAGTTATTGGTTTTATTGTTGTTTGAAATATTATTGTTTTGAGGTAGCGGTGTGTTTGGTAAGTTTTGGACAGCGTTAGCGTTATCGTCCGTGCTGGTTGGAATGGGATTGTGTGCTTGTTTAGGGTTGTCGTTAAAGTTGGTGGTTTTGATAGGGTTGTTTTTATGCTTTGTAGGTTGATTTACTAGGGGTGATTGGTCAATTGTTTTACTAATATTATTTGTTGTAAGGTTTGTCTTGGGATGCAATATTTCGGTGGGATCGTTGGTTGTTTCTGTTGGGGTGTTATGACTAGTGCTTCTGCCTTGTTCTGAGCGGGGGTTAGTCTTGTTAGTGGGAGTATTGTTAGAGACATTATTCCTAATTACCTCTGCAAAACTACCGCTGTTCAGACCATTTGGGATGCTGTTTGTATTTGTAGCCAAATCAGGTTACCTTCTGTTGGCTTGCACGTAGTTCGGGTTTATCTGATGCCAGTATTTCGTAGCCTCGTAGTTCGATAGGTGCCTGTCTATAGCTGTTTTCCTGATTTCCTTGCGCCTGATGAAAGAAGGGCAGTTTCTATCATACGTAAAGTGTCCGTTAACCTTACAGCCGCAGCAGTAGTTTTTGATACATTCATGCGACCCTTCTGGTGTTGGGCTGTTACAGCCTGCACATCTTGTAACATCAGGACATCTGTCTGTATGGTGGTCAAAGGTGTGACATTTGCGGGATCTCATAGGGTTAGGGTACCATCTCTCTACTTGGAATTTTTGGTAGAGGGCTTTAATGCTCTTTGGTGGTTCTAAACAGTCGAAAGAGATTATGATTCTGCCAGTGTTGACTTTTCTATCGTTGATCATTCTTTTAAGATGTCTAGCCTCTATGTTGTTCCATTTCTCTTTTTCTTGATACTTGTATTCGTTTAGTCCTTTTACAATTGCTTCAGGTTCCAGAAATTTAAAAATTGGAGCATATATGGACCCTTTAGAAAAGTTCAGTCTGGCATCATATTCAAAAGTAACCGCTATTCCAGCTAGAGTTGTCTTATCGCTGCTTGCAATAAATTTTTTAGCATTGTCGCTGTTGTTCACAAGTATGATGATATCGCCGTTATTGGTAGTTTTCAGTGTCTTAATATCTCTGGATATTTTCTCAAGTTCCTTTGAGATGACAAAAAGATTGCAGGCACTCAATATCGTTTTCGTGTCAGCTGCTTTGACAAGGATGTACTTGGCCCCTAAGTTGTAGGAACTGTTGAAACTAAAGAGTTCTGCCGGTGTAGGGTTCATTAGGGTGCTTTTTGTACTTTTCTTGTTCTTCCTTTTAAGCGTCTTAGGGGATACATTGCTATCTGGTTGATTTGTAGTAGTAGTATCACACATGTCGAGTATGTTGAATCTGTTGTTGGCGCTTGTTTTGGTCGAAAGTTCACCCTCCTTTATGAAGGGGTCACTCCGACGCCTCTTCCTGGAGGTCAGCGATCTACGTGTTGACGTAGTCTATATCACTTGGTGATAGGTCTGTAATTAGCACTATGTCTATGGTAAACTATAATAAGTAGTTGACATTCGTCAGCTGTATTGGTTGAACCAAAACGCCACTTGGTCGTATATACGGATCGAGATGGTATGACCAAAGAGGTTGAACAGGTGTTTGTTTATATTTTCACTCACTCACTATAGTTATATCAGCATTTCTATAAAATCTATATTACAATATAAAAAGTACATTCATTCATGTTGTGTAACCCTTTTTCCAAGAAATGCGATCAAACATCTTTTGTTGCATAAAACATATTCATTAGCTAAGATAATCATAAATCATGCCAATAGCATGACATATCCTTACCCTTAACGGTTGTTATCCCTTAACCCTTTTTCCAAGAAATAAGGAAACTATAAATTAAATCATAAAGCATAAATTGCAGTTTATGTAACGGAGTAGTAATATTTTTATATACCGTTAGCCCTTAACCTTTTTATCCGTTTTCTAAGAAAAGGAGAAATTACTTGTTAGATTTTAGTAAAACTATCATTACCGATAGAATGCAACAAAAGCCATGAAATACAAATTTAATGTTTGATCCCATTTCACACACATATGAAATTTACTAAAAGAAAAGTATAAATAAGAACTTATTAGAAAATAAGAACTGAGATACATTTTAGACTTAAATAAGTTAAGATCTTGTATATTAATATAAACTATATATCGCTGAATAAATTAGTTTTTTTTTTATTTTGAAATTCGAGTTTCATTATTGGCGCAGTCGGTAGGATATCTCAAAAATATCGTGAGATATCCCTTTTAAAGAAATTCAAAAAAAAAAAAAAAAAAAAAAAAATCTTTTTCCAGCAAATGATTATAAGTTTGCTTGAAATCGTTTTTAACAAAGTGATATATGTACAAGTGAAAAATAAAACCAAATTAAAAATAAGTACATATTTTAAAATTATTATATAACACACAATTGCGAAATAATATGTTATTGTGTATATGTGCAAACGAGATATATATTAATTTATAAGTATCAAATCTATTCTAACGTTTTTTTTTTATTTTGAGTACTGTGAAAAATAAGAAAATAAATTGAAAAAAAAAAAAAAAAAAAAAAAAAAAAAAAAAAAAAAAAAAGTGAGAGAGAACTTTATGTGGGTGTCCCAATTAAAATCAACAAAGAGTGAAGACATAAGGAGTCCTTCCCTCACAACAATTACCTGCACAACAACATCAAATACTATCTCAACAACAACAAAAGCTACAATGACAACACCAACAACAACAAACGCAACAGGTATGTTAACTTTATCAATAGATCCTCTTAAATTCGTGGAAAAATTGCCAGAATTTAGCGGCAGAACCGAAGAATTAACAACTTTTGTAGATGCAGTAGATGACCTCATGCCAACCTTTTTAAAATATGACACAAATTCCCAGAAAATATTATTTACTATAATTAAGTCTAAAATTATTGGTAGGGCTAGAACTGTTGTAGAGATTCATAACCATATAAAAAGGTGGGCAGATTTAAAAGAAGTCCTCTATAACAGCTTCTCAGACCAACGTACTTCATTTCAGTTATATGATGAATTACGTGGAATTAATTTTAAGAATAGCACCTTAAGTTTTTATAATGAAATTCAGTGTGTACTTCGAAATTTAAATAATAAAACAAGTATTGAGTGTAGAAATTCAAAGATATCTGAAGTAGACACACAAGAAAAAATTAAAAATAATATACAAATAGGGCTCCAAATTTTTAAAAATAAAATAACAGAACCTATGAAATCTATATTAATAAGTAGGGATCCTAAGTCTTTAGAAGAAGCACTAAGAATTCTTAGTGATGGTGGCTACCTTTATCAAAACTCAAAAAACATAACAATGCAATATAAAAGTAAAAAAAATTACCATAATCAGTATCCAAGTAATGTAACGCACCCTCAAAGTTACCAACTTTCACGTAATGTTTATCAACCTCAACCTGATAATAAATATAGGAATGGGGGAAATTATAATTCAACTTTTTCAAGAAATTCACGGTACAATAATAACCATTTTAATCAACGGAATAATTTACCCCCTCCTGAACCTATGGATGTGGATCCATCCACGAATTCTAGAACATATTTGTCAAGGCCTGTGGAAAATTTTCCCTTGATTGCCTCGGAAACTTCAGATCAAAAAATGAATTACCTTATATAAAAATCGAAAATAAAACAAGGCCTTTAAAGTTTATAATAGACACTGGCGCTTGTATGAGTATTATTAATGAAAAAATTTGCAATCCTAAATATATATTTAAGACAAATCCAATTACGCTAAAAACTTTAAAACATTATATCGTATGTGACAAACTGGTAGAGATTCCAAGTTTTAAAGAATTCGGTGATAAACAAACGTTAAAATTCCTAGAAACTAATTTTCATGATAAATATGATGGTCTCATAGGAAATAACATTTTATTAGCCCTTGAAGCTAATATAGACTATAAAAATAAATGCATATTAACAAAGCATAAAACTCGAATCCCATTATTCTTCAATGAAAATGAAGAAAGTCAATATGAAACATATAATACTTTTATCGCTAATATCCAAAATCCATATGAAATTGATAAATTAAAAAATAACATATTAGGTGAACTTAGAATAGGACACTTAAATGAAGAGGAAAAAAATATCTTAATTCCGATTATCAAGGAATATAAGAACATATTCTTTTACGAAGGTTCAAACTTAACTTTTACCCATACAATTAAGCATGAAATTAAAACTAGAAATGAATATCCCATATATACACGCACATACCGTTATCCTGAAATACACAGAACAGAAGTAGACAAGCAGATAAAGGAAATGCTTGACCAAGGTATCATTCGACCAAGTCAATCTCCTTATTCATCTCCAATTTGGATAGTTCCAAAAAAACCAGACGCATCCGGGGAGCAAAAATGGAGAATTGTCGTCGACTATAGGAAATTGAATGACGTCACTATAGACGATAAGTTCCCTATTCCAAATATTGACGACATTTTAGACAAGCTAGGCAGATCATTGTATTTCACTACACTAGATCTCGCAAAGGGATTTCATCAGATTGAAATTTTAGAACATGATATCCCGAAGACCGCTTTTAGTACCAGCAATGGTCATTATGAATTTACAAGAGTTCCCTTTGGATTGAAAAATGCCCCCTCAACATTTCAAAGGCTTATGAACTCAGTGTTAGCCGAACACATAGGTAAAATCTGTTTAGTGTATCTTGATGACATAATTATCTTCAGCTCAAGCTTAACTGAACATGTCCAATCTATCAAGAAAGTATTTCAAACTTTGAAGAAAGCAAATTTAAAAGTGCAACTTAATAAATGTGAATTTGCAAAAAAGGAAACTGAATTTTTAGGCCACATTGTAACCACAGACGGCATAAAACCTAACCCTAATAAAATCAAAGCCATAGTAAATTTTCCAATTCCGAAAACTACAAAACAAATTAAAAGCTTTCTAGGTCTAGTTGGTTTCTATCGAAAATTTATTAAAGATTTTGCAAAAGTAGCCAAGCCATTGACTTTGAGATTAAAAAAGAATAGAAAAATCAATTTTCAAGATTCTGATTACAAAGAATCTTTTGAAACTTTAAAATCATTAATTCTAAATGACCCTATCTTAAAATATCCTGATTTTTCCAAACACTTTACCTTAATAACCGATGCATCTGACCATGCGCTGGGAGCAGTCCTCTCTCAAGAAGGACATCCTCTGTGCTTTGCAAGTAGAACTCTAAATGACCATGAAACTCGGTATTCTGCTATCGAAAAGGAATTATTAGCCATAGTGTGGGCCACTCAATATTTTAGACCATATCTCTATGGTAGGAAATTTACAGTCAAAACCGATCATAAACCCTTACAATGGCTTAGCAACCTAAAAGAACCGAATTCCAAGCTTCAAAGATGGAAAATCAAACTAGAGGAGTATAACTTCGATGTAGAATACATCAAAGGAAAAGAAAATGTCGTTGCCGATGCATTGTCGAGAATAGAAATTAATAGTAATGAGATTCAAGAACAAATTTCTACAGCTGCTACTATACATAGTGCAAACGAAGACAACCAAAGACATATCCCTATATCAGAACGTCCCTTAAATATATATAAAACTCAAATTATAATAAAAAGAGGAAAGAAAAACCGCACTGAAATAAAAAAAATTTTCAATAGAAAACGTCTCATTTTTACAAGTATTGAACCCAATGAGAAACACTTTTTATACATACTTAATAACCACATGCCTAAACGGGGACTCGTGGGTATTTATATTGATGAGTTAGATTTGTTTAAAATATTTCAAAAAACTTTCATTAAATGGAGAAATGAGAGAACTCCAATTAGAATACACAAAGTTTCGAAAATATTACACGACGTTAACGATCGGTCAGAACTTCATGAAAGAATACTCAAGGAACACAACAACAATAATCACAGGGGCATAAATGAAGTATACGTAGAACTAAAAAATTTCATATATTTTCCTAAATTTAAAGATGAAATACAAAGGGTGATCAATAATTGCCACATTTGTAATCTTGCAAAATATGAACGACATCCAGTTAAAATCCCATTTCAAAACACAGAAACTCCGGACAAACCTTGCCAAATAGTTCACATGGATATTTGGTTCTATCGAAAAGATAAATTCTATCTCACACTTATAGATAAATTTTCTAAATATGCACAGGTAATTCCCATTAGATCAAGAAACTGGATAGATCTTAAAAATGGATTAATTCAATATATAGGAATAGCTGGTAAGCCCCAAAAGATAGTGACAGACAACGAAAAAGGTTTTGATAGCTTAAATCTACGAAATTTTTTCAAAAACGAAAATATACAGATTCATTTTACCACAGCTGGCTTACATACAGGAAATTCCGATATTGAAAGATTCCACAATACCTTGAATGAACACATAAGGCTCTTTAAGGTTCAAGAAGCAATTAATAAATGCCCGAATGAAGAAGACTTAGTTAGCTTAGCATTAAAATATTATAACCATACCTATCATTCTAGTACTGGACAAAAACCTATAGATTTTCATACTGGCAGAATCTCTCATGAAGACTACGCGAAAATCTACGAAAAACAAAAATTAATCAAAGAAAACAGAATTGAATATCACAATAAAAATAGGAAAGAAGAGAATTTAAATCCCAAATATATTAAAAATTCACAAAGAAACAATAAGCTAGATCCGATAAATATATCAAAAGTATTTACTCCCCATAATGATACTCACTATAAAGATCCCAGACATAAATTAATTTATAAATCACAATTGAGTAGGAAAAAGAAATATCAATAATAACGAAACTTTCTTTCTTCCCTAGGTTTTATTCTTTTAATACTGATTCTACCAACCCTCCAACAATTTATCGAAATAACAGAAATTAATAATGGAAATGGGTTTACCCTAATCCGACTTGATGAAGTCAAAATTATCCAGAATTATACCAAGATAATTCATCAAGTTAATTTAACCGAACTTCAAATTACCATCAAATCAATCGAAAACACCACTGTTAATACGTCATTGCCCATCCCACATTCTCTTAAATATAAATTAGAAAATCTAAAAAATGAATTTTCAAAATTATTTCCTCACAAAATAAAAAAAAGAGGACTGATAAACATTTTGGGTAGTGCGTTACATTTTATTGCCGGAACTATGGATGCTGATGATGCTCAAGAAATAGCAACTCATTTTAAAGCAATTGACGAAAATAACCACGAGGTTATAAAAACCTTAAACAATCAAATAAAAATCAATGACCAATTGTCCAAAGAAATGAACAAAATAACAGAACACATAAATACCCAACAAACCCTAATTCAAAATAAAATAAATATTATGGAAAAAAGTTTGTATGGATTAGATATTAAGTTTGAAGAAAATATTGTATTTAGTCAACTAAGTGAAAATATTGATGTACTAATGAATTATGTTCAAAATATTAAAGAAATAATATTGTTAAGTAGGCTGGAAATATTAAGTAAAGATATCTTAACGTACGAAGAGGTAGAAACCTATAATATTAATATTGAAAAAATGAAATACATTAAATTCAGTGTAGCACAAATAACTAACCTTATACTTTTTATAATTCAAATACCAAATTTTGCAAATCAAAAATTCTTTAAAATGTTAATAGAACCAATACCAAATAGAGACAAAAATTATCAAATTGTAACACCATATGAAAAGGTTCTAATAGAAAATAAGAATGTATATAAAATACCAGAAAAAAATAAAAATGTAATTAAATATCTACAACCAATAGGCGATAAATGTGTAAGTAATGTATTCAAAAATGATCTCATTAATTGTAAATTTGAGCTCAGCAATAAAAAAGAAATAAAACAAATTACAGAAAGTATAATTGTAACAAAAAATATTAATATAACAACACTATTTCACACATGTAATGATCAATATGAAATAAATATTACTAACAACAATATTATTAGATTTGAAAATTGCGAAATAAATATTCAAAATGTAAAATTTGAAAATAAAATCTCAACATACATGGAGAACATAATATTACCTAATACAATAAAAAACATTCAATATAAAGTGTTGAATAATTATACAATAGAAAAAATCCATGTACAAAATATTGAAAACATCAAAGAAATAAAAGAAACAAAAAGTCAAAATATAAAATCACATTATGTAAGTATAACCACTGATACATTAATAATTGTTAGTATTATTATAATTACGCTTTATTTGTATTTAAAAATAAAAGAACCAAAAAATAACATAAACATACGAATCCCCGATCACAGTACTCGCCAGGAGTCGAGTCTTAAGGATGGGGAAGTTATATCAGCATTTCTATAAAATCTATATTACAATATAAAAAGTACATTCATTCATGTTGTGTAACCCTTTTTCCAAGAAATGCGATCAAACATCTTTTGTTGCATAAAACATATTCATTAGCTAAGATAATCATAAATCATGCCAATAGCATGACATATCCTTACCCTTAACGGTTGTTATCCCTTAACCCTTTTTCCAAGAAATAAGGAAACTATAAATTAAATCATAAAGCATAAATTGCAGTTTATGTAACGGAGTAGTAATATTTTTATATACCGTTAGCCCTTAACCTTTTTATCCGTTTTCTAAGAAAAGGAGAAATTACTTGTTAGATTTTAGTAAAACTAACATTACCGATAGAATGCAACAAAAGCCATGAAATACAAATTTAATGTTTGATCCCATTTCACACACATATGAAATTTACTAAAAGAAAAGTATAAATAAGGACTTATTAGAAAATAAGAACTGAGATACATTTTAGACTTAAATAAGTTAAGATCTTGTATATTAATATAAACTATATATCGCTGAATAAATTAGTTTTTTTTTTATTTTGAAATTCGAGTTTCATTATTCTATTGTTAATTAATTAGTTACACTTGAACAGAGAAAGGGTTTTAATTTAAGATAAAAGTTTGGTTTGATTACCCAAAGGTGAACACTTAATATTGTATTTCTTAATTTTTAAATGAATTACTAGGTTGTGATACTTGAAAAATCACTGTATTGTAAGATTATGGTTGAGGTTATACCTCACCATTTAATATATTTCCGTCCTATTGGTTTCACTTTCAATATTCAATAGATTTATCCAATACAACAAATATTTATATATATAGCAAAAAACTATTAAAATCACTATGTAAAGTTAATAATATTGTACAGTGAGTATACGTTAATATTTTTGAAATTAAAAACGTTGGAAGAACATTTCTTTATTATTGTCTAAAAATAATAACGATTTCATACAGTCGCTCGCAAAAGTGAGAGCACACCTCTCTTGAAAATTTTTTTCGTGAATATAAGTTTAATTTTTATTAAAATAAAAAAAAATAGTATACTAAATATAAGTATGGTATACATTTTATTCACTTTTATAACATTTGTTGAAAAAAATTTAAAATTCATTTAAAAATAACCAATTCAATTCAAAAACCATGAAAATCCTGTCGCAAAAGTAAGAGCACATTTTTAAATTATTCTAATAATTCCGTTGTTTTTTTATTTATTACTTTGTAAATCCTCCTTTGTTCTTAATAACCTGTTCTAATCGCCTTGGCATTGACTCCACAAGTTTTTTTTTTAAATTCGATGGTATCTTTTCCCATTCGTCTAGCAAGATATTTTGTAAAGATTCTTTGGATGTGATTTGATGTTTCCTTGTATTTCTGTCCAAATACTCCCAAATGTTCAATGGGGTTGAGGTCTGGAGATTGTGGTGGATGATCCAATACTTTTAGAGTGTTGTACAGCTACCATTCTCTTACTAAATAAGAGGTGTGCTTTGCATCATTGTTATGTTGAAAGATCCAATCGTCATTTAAATTTTAATGTCTTACGCTTTCTCTTAAATTACTTTGTAAAATGGTTAGATAATCTTCCTTCTTCATTATAAATTTAACAAAGAAAAGATTTCCAAATCCTGATGCTGCCACGCAGCCCCAAATCATCGCAGAACCTCCATTCTTTGGATCAAGTTCTGAGTCCAGAACGAATATCCAAAAATTTTGTATTTTTCAGCATAATCGAATATCTTTTTCTTATTAATTTTCTTGGTGTTCTTGAACGATAACCACATTTGTGTAAAAATCTTCGAATTGTATCTACAATAACGGGTTTTAAAAGTTGTTTATTTTGATTTCTTAGTACCGTCTTAGAACTTGACTGTATAATTAATACAAAAATATAGAAAAATAACACATATTTATAAATACATATTTAAGTTTTCAAGTATAGCTTCTTTCAAAAATTCAAAAATAGAAGCAACTAAAACAAAATCGATTTGTGTAGTAGGTATATCATTTATAGTGGTGTTAGTAATCTTTGCGCTTAATCTTTGTAATGTATATAGGTACATACATATGAATGTTTTATAACATAAATTTTATGTAATTTCACTTATAGGGCATAGTTACTACGTTTAATTCTCCAACTCCTTCTTGTTCTCCTACACTATCGTGTTCATCAAGTTTCGAGAACTTTTGCGAAGAAGACGATTGCATTGACAAAGTATACATACATAAATATATATTTTAATAAAATTATAAACATTTAAATAAAAGTACCTATTTATTCTAACGAATAGTATTTTAGATTGCACCAAAACATTTAATTAGTACTGTTCTCAATAAAAGCATAAGAGGGAAAAATATATTAGAATTTTACAAAAAAGATAATTTTTTGAATGATAAATATAGGAGAATTCTAGGCGAAATAGTCATTGAAACCCTAATACACAAAAAAATACAAGCTAATCCTAAATTTTTAAAAAAATTTGTTGAAGAAATTGTAAAACTTTTTCCATCAGAAGTTGAGGTACTTTAAATAGCAATAATTAAAAAATTAATTGATCATATAAAATTATAAATATTTAAAGGAAACCTATTATATCCGAATTCTAAAACGCCGCCCTGGCGGTATTCTGTATGTAAGATATCATAATGTTTTGTCAAAATTAAAGTCAGAAGGATTGGCTGTACATAAAAAATCAAAAGCGCAGAGTACATTATCATTTTTATCCATTTCATGTGATGTAGTCGTGGAAGAATCCTCTGAAATATCAGGTAATTTATAAAAGTTGTATGTCACAAACTTTTATGCTATATACTATATATACATATTTTTTTAGAAGAATCAATTCGGAGCGAAAAAGAGTGGTTGAAATATAATATTGAACCTTTCGACACAGTGTTGGACAAGTGGAAATTAACTTTAAAATATCGTTGCAGTACTTTAAAAAAACAAGAAACAATTGTTGACATATTGGACGAATGGCCCACTTATAAACAGTCTTTTGGACATCATTTGGTAAATATAATATGTGCATAAATTTTACACATTTCACGTTTTCTTACATTTTTAATTTTTTAAAGATAGATACAGATTTCTGTACCATATACACAGAAAAACAAGACAAACTTTATCAAAATTGGGAAAACTTCAGCAATCGTATTTTGCCACTAATGAAAATTAAAATAAAAGACGATTATAGTAAATCTCTATTAACAAAATACTTTAATGATGACAAGGAAAAAAATCTTGGTATTTTTCTAAATTATTTATATTTCAAATTGAATATTTAATTAAATTTTAAATTTACTGTTACAGATGTTAAAAATTTGGTTATTTTTATGCTGTTGCCTGCACTGATTGTTCCAAATTCAAGAGTTTCAACAGGTAATTTAAATATAAAAAAATGAAAAAATTATCAATTAATGATTCTAGGAATAGATTTATTTTACATGTAAATACTTTGAATTATTTGTATGTTAAAATTAAAGAACTGGTAGATTTAAGTTATGAGAATAACACAACGGTGCAACCCATTATTTGCATTATTGGGCACAATATTTCTGAAATTACGGAATTTTATGTTTATTATTTTAATACATATTATAAATTACAAAACATTATGAAATGTATGGATATTTGTTTTAAAATTTTCCACGTATTCAATTTGAAATATCCTTCGGAATGTAAATTGGTATGGAATTTAATACAAAAATATATATATGATATTCATACAGAATACGATGAAAAAAATTCAGCTTTATTAACATTATTATCAGATATGAAAAAATAATAAACAATGACAGTTTTTTGTTTTAATGTAAAAATGAATTTGAAATTATTGAAAAACTTTTTGTTCATCTAAAATATTATCATAATCTGTCACCAAGTAGTGTACATGAATGTGGGTATCCTTCTTGTAAGCAAACATTTACAACATTCAGATCTTTTGCCAGGCACATGAGATCTGAACGTAATACTTTGCAAACAAAAAATGTACAGCAGAACTCACTTTTTACCTCAAGAAGTACTAGTTCCACTATTCCATCTTATTTACAAAATTTTCCTGGCACAAATCCTAGTGCTCATGTTATCGATACTAATCAACACCAAAAAATGAAACTTAATAAACCACTTTTAAAAACTTCTGCTTTTGAGTTTTCTTTTAAATATTTCGGAAAAAAATATCTTTGCAGGAAGGATGCTTTAAACATTCAGTACGATATAAAAAATATAATAACAAGTAAAATAGTAGATCAAATTCAAGATAATATAATAAATTATGTTAAAGACGATAATACTCGTGAAATTCTTGAAAATTTAATTGACTTTTGTAGAAATCCATTTGAAGAAATAAATTCAAAATATAAATTTTTACAAAAGCTTTGTCGCTTAGACTTATATGAAAAATTTAAAATAATTCATATTGATAGTTCAATTCAACCTATAGTTTCAAATGAACGTAATACAATTAACGAGAAATTAACAAGTGGTGTAATATTCCCTTTGAAATTTCAATTCAGAAAATTTTTTGAAAGTACTAATGTTTTAAAATCATTTTTAAAATACGCGAATAAAATAAGTGTCGGTATTACAAATTTCCTTGATGGTCATGTGTGGCATAAAAAAGTTAAAAATATTGGAAATAAAACTGTTATTTCATATTTTTTGTACTTTGATGATTTTGAAGTAAATAATCCACTTGGCCCACATGCATCTTCTGTTCTTGGCGTTTACTATTCGTTTCCAACAGCGCCTTTATCCTTGAGATATAAATTAAAAAATATATTTTTAGCTGCATTTTTCAAGTCAAAAGATGTAAAACATTTTGGTAATGATAAATGCTTTTATAATTTAATTGAGGTTATAAATGATTTGGAAACCAATGGAATAGATATTAAAATAGAAACCGGTATTGTGCGAGTACATTTTAAATTGTCTTTAATTTTAGGTGATAATTTGGTACTTAATAATATTCTTGGTTTTGCCGGCTCATTTTCTTCTACATTTTATTTAAGATTTTGTAAGTCTAACAAAACATCATGTCGATCTCTTGCTACGCAAGATGATAGTTCTTTAAGAACAAAAATTAAATATGATGAAGATATTCAAATGAAGCAATATTCCTTAACTGGTGTAACAGAAAATTCTATTTTTAATAAGATTACTAGCTTCCATGTGACAGATAATTTTGCAGTAGATATAATGCATGATCTTTTTGAAGGAATCTTGGTATACGATATGTGCCACATTATCCAATACTTTATACATCACAAACTGTTTGAATTAGATACTCTCAATTACAGAAAAAATTCTTTTCCATATGGGGAAAGTGAAATTGGGAATTTATCACAGTCCATATCAATAAATAGTTTAAAGTCATTTAATTTAAAGTTGTCCGCTAGATAAATGCTTACATTTGTTCACTTCTTCCCTTTAATTATTGGTGATTTAATTTCAAGAGGAGATATTTGTTGGGATTTTGTAATAAATTTGATAGAAATGTTAGACTTGATTCTTTCATCAAGTTTTAATTGCGTAATATTAGCAAAATTGAAAGAATGCATAATTTACCATAATTCTCATTACGTAACATTGTTTAATGATACTCTTAAACCGAAACATCATTTTTTAACTCATTATTGCATGATTATAGAAAATTCAGGTCCTCTAAAGTATCTTTGGACATTTCCCTTGAATCTAAACACAGAGATTTGAAAATGTATGCTAAAAATATTACATCACGAAAAAATATTCTAGTGTCAATGGCATCAAAATTTGCAATTAATTTTTCTAATAATATTTATAAATTTGAACATTCAATTTTTTTAATCACCAGTAAAGGATACTCGATTGTTCTGTCTCCGCATTTTAAACGTTTAAAAAATGTATGTACTAGTAGTTTAGATAAAGCATTGTGTTATGAATCTATAGAGTTTTGTGGCACTATATACAAAAAAAATTATATCATTTTCTGTAACAAAACAAAATTCTTGACTTATGAAATAAGAGAAATTGTACAGGTTGAGAACAAAATATTATTGTTTTGTCAAGAAATTAAAATTAATAAGTATGATAGACATATAAGTAGCTATGTTGTAGGAGAAAAAATTGAAAATTATACTCTTAGAAGCATTATATGTTATGAATATCCGCCAGTACATATTTATAATTTGCCTACAGGAGATAAAGTTGTAAGAGTAAAAAATGCATTTTAAATTTTTATTTTATTTTTTTAATTTTATTTTTTTAATTTTATTTTGACTCAATTATTTCTTAATTTAAGTGAATTTTAAGGTAAAAATATGTATTATTTAAATGTAATAAATAAATGAATAAATCAAAAATAAAAACATTTCATTATTATTTCAAAAACCTATATCATTCTGTCAATAACAATGTCCTGTGGAAGTTTTACTAAATTTCAATAAAATTTAAAATTTGGTTACTTCAAATTGAAAATGAATTACATAGATTCAAAGATCTCTTATTTTTATTTTTAATAATTTTATTATTGATCCAAAGACAAATGAAGATATTAAATCATGATCGATAAGTTTCGAAAGAAGGAAGTTTTTCATTGCTTTAAGAAACAAAACATTCCTTCGATTTAAGTAAAACAGTTTACTAATTTCTAACACATATTACATAGGCTCCAAATCATTATTGATTTTCATTATTTTAACTATATATTATTATTAATTCTATATAAATGAAACTTTTTCACTTTGCTCTCAAATTTTTTAAATTTCTAAACAAACTTTTGATAGCTCGTACTTCGAAAACAAAACGAAACTCGATGTATCGCCCCAGACAAGAAGGTTTCGTTTAGGAGTTTCAACTTCAACTAAAAATAGATTGAACTACCAAATGTAGTGTGTGGAATATCTATCCAATTGGGTCGTGAAGTAGTAATGACGTGGTTTTGACAACTCGAAGTTATGACTTCACGTCGTTGTTAAAACCGTTTATGTAGACTGTCGACGTCCTAAAGTCTACATTCTGTTATGACTGAATAGAGTTTTAATACAAGTTTTTAGATGGTTATATTTTGTAATAATTACTATTCTACAACTTTAATAGAACTTCATACTGACTTGTATAATTTTAAAACATTTGTTTGTAATTGTGGAAAAATTATAAATGAAATAATTACATATACATATGTATGTATTAATAATATTGGTAAATAAAACATACATATACATAAACTTTGTCATCAAAAATTTTTTAAGTGTTTGCATATTTTTATAAATATCTACAATTAATATTCTATTTTTAAATAAATACTTTTTAAGGAACATATTTTACGAAAATTATGAATATTATAGGTCACTATTCGTATGCGGTTGGTTTAATATTTACCGTGAAATAAGTAATTTTAATTCTTGAAAAACAAATGCCCCTTTGACATATTTAATAATTATACATATAATTTTAAAATTTCTAAAATTTTTAAAAATAATTGAATTTTTTTTCAGAAAAAATATACTTCCAAATTCATTTTTTATAATCAATATGTGCTTATATATGCAAAAATACAATATTATTTACATATTCAATGTATATGTTCTTATTTTTGCAATTTTATTTTGAAAATATTTTTCCAAATTTGTTTGTCCATTTTTGTTAAAATTTTAAAAACTGTAAAAACTTTTTTGTCACAAAAGCAATAGGGTTATTATACTTATATTAGCATTGTGTTTAAACTTAAATAGTGGTGACAAAGATTTGATCATCTTTGTTCAATAGGTGTCTCCATCATTCACTTTTGTACTTTTTCATATAAATTTTAAATTTAGTTTTTTAACTTTGAATTTCTGTTCTTTTTTTTTCTGAGAAATAAATGAGAACATTTGAGAGTAAGAAAAAAATTATTATTCATCATATCCATATGTTCATGATTCATGAATGACTTTTTTTTACGTTGTTTTTGTTTCTCATTCATATATTTTACTAGGAATGATTTTTCAGCATAAATATTTAATACATATGTATGTACATAGGTCGGTAGGTATATGACAACAAAGAAATAGAATTATAATTGCCGTAGTACCTATACATATACATGTGTATGCTAACGAAGTGAAATGAATGTATGTTATTTTTACTATTTTGATATTTTTTTAATGTCGTTTTCATTGGTTGGATATCTATATGTACATAATTATATATACCAGAAAGGGTATAATACATATGTATGTACATATGGATGTGAACTTTATATGAAATGTATGAAAAAATTATTTTTAATTTTGAATAATTTCTCATGCATGTACGTAGGTATAAATTTTTTTTTGAATTTATAAAATTTGAGCCTCAATTAAAATATGATCCTTTTGAGATAGGACCTTGAAACTTCACCAATTCCTCCATTGGAGGGTCCTACGTACACATCCCAAATCCAAATTTTCAAATCCTAGCTCAAAATCGGTAGAACAAAATAGCCTTTTTTTACAAAAACAAAATTGGCCGTGAGTATAGAAATGTACCTATACCGTACATTTTAAATGGAAATTAAAAATTTTTTTTTTCAAAAAGGTGTATCTCATCATCCCTTGAACCAAAAACCGTAATTTTTTGACCCTAATATTTGTTGAAGTGTCCTCTATGATCAGTCCGTGCGATTTTTGTGTACTATTTTTACTTTTTGAGATAAAGTGCAAAACAAGGTAAAGAGACGAAAAATTTCCATACATTTGCGAGACCAAACATAAATTTGACTTAAATTTCAACTTCAAAGATCTGTATCTCAGCATCCCGTGGACCAAAAACTAATATGTCTATACATAAAGATTTATCAAAGTGTTCTCTTTAGCATTGTCCTAAACAGTATTGTTGTTCTGAGCAAAAAATGTTGCATTTTATTATATTCAAATTAATTTCCGTGGTTTTATGTTTGATACAATGTAATTTGAGTTCTATTGCAGGGATCTTTTTGGTGTCAAAAGAAGTTCTGTAGAAAATACTGTGCAAAAATTTTAAATCAATCAAATCACAGGGTTCAGATATTTAAATTTTAGAAACGAGTGTTAAAAAAGTATGTTATCGTGGGAAAAGAAAATTAAAACTTGACCAGGATATTCTATGGAGGTTTCAAAACAAAACACATTTCAAATGATAACAATATGTTTCTCATGATCAAAGAATAAAATGGACAGAAAAATCAGTATTTTAAAAATTTATGAAAACTGACTTTTATTCTTCACCTTTTGCTTCTTTGCTTGGTCAATAATCTGAAGTAGATGTTCTTCTATCTACTTTGCTTTTTTATATTACATAAATTGATGGATTATTATGAATAAAATGTGTTTATTTTTTCAGATATTTTCTTTAATGACTTTTTCTTTATTATACATGAAATAAAAAATATCAATTTTTCAAATACAAATTCATTTTATGATTTTGTATATGAATATTTATGTATGTACATATATTCAGTATTCTACAGAATAGAACAATTTACATACATACTTAAATAATTTTTAAACAACGGTTAACATTTTTTTTTAACACATTGATAATAAGTAATTAAAATTTTTAAGTTGTCATAATGACTCATAGTTTTTTTAATATACTTTTTTGACCAAATAATAATAAGAAGTACCTACATACATTAGAGTCTGTATATGAAATATGAAGATCCTTTTTCAAAATTTCAATAAAGGTTTATTACTTTAAGTATGTAATTGTTAAGTGAAAGATTTTCCATTTTAAATTTATGATTTAAGAATCCTATTGTTTTAAAATCGATTTAACGACCAACTGTCCTCAACCTTTTTGTTTTATCCTATTTTAATATTTTGAATTATATGTACTATAATACCTAATAACCAAAACAGTATAATATATAAATCGGTTAAATTTTATATACCGTACACCTATTTTTCAAGCATATACCTTTCCTAAACGAATATATTTTTTTTATGAATGTATTGAATGAATTTTTATGAATGTATTATACTATATATACATACACAAGGTGCTTGTTACTTTATTTTAATTTTTTTCAATAAAGTAGAGAAGTAATTTGTAATATAAAATTGTAGACATAAAAATAAATTTAAAATAAAAAAAAATTCTATATGACCCTGTACATTTTTATGACAAATATGAATAACCTGCACCAAATTTCATGAATTTGCTATAAATATGCACTTATTACTTTATCTTAACATGTTTGAAATTGTTACTTGAAACTATCAATTTCAAAAAATTCAAACTTATTTTTTTAAAAAAAAAGAAAATTTGAAAAAAAAAAAAAAATAGAAAGTGCTAGGCAGTGATAATTTTTAAATTTTGAATAATTCTTTTCAAAATCTATTTTTTTATATCAATTTTAAAGAGTGGTAGAAAGTGAGGACTTTTAAATTTTGAATAATTCTTTTCAAAATCTATTTTTTATATCAATTTTAAAGAGTGGTAGAAAGTGAGGACTTTTAAATTTTGAATAATTCTTTTCAAAATCTATTTTTTTATATCAATTTTAAAGAGTGGTAGAAAGTGAGGACTTTTGTATTTCCAAAAATATTTCTTATAAAAAATTTTAAAAAAAGTGCTTAGTACTGAAAATAAAGTTTTCAGAATATGCATATAAACACATATATTTTCTAGATCGAATTGGAAATATAGTAAGTATTATATGTAATAAAAATTTTGATAATACTACATACATATATACATATTTACATAGTATATAGTTGTGAATAACTTTTTTTTAAATTTTTAGTGATTTAAATTTTTTCCACTTTTTTCTAAGATTTCGAAAAAATCGTCGACTATTTTCCAAAGTTTGAGTTTTACCATTTTATTTTAATTTGTTTTGTTTTAGACTGCTAATATGGCATATATTAGACATTGTGTTTATCCAAATTGTTCTTCTTCCTATAAATCAGGATCATTTTTAAGTTTTTTCAAGTTTGCTTCTGATAACAGAAAAGATTTGTGGGTATTACACTGTGGGGGAGAAAAATTTAGAAAAAGTATTGAGGGGTTAAAAAATGTTTTCATATGTCAAAATCATTTTAGAACAGAGGATATTATTGAACGTGGAACTTCTAGAGTTTTAAAAGCAAGTTCAATCCCTTTGCCTTTTGAAAAACATTTTTGTAGTTGTTCGTTATTAAACATAGATCCTTTATGTAAACCTGGTGCTCCTGCTAACCGTCGTGTTCCATTTAAAAAAGTAAAACTTTCCCATACAACAGAAGATTTTGTTACAACAGTTATCCCTAATCCTTGCGAGCTTGATCCTCCCTCACCTCCCTTAGTTGTAAAACGCGAGGAAAATAAAAGGACTTACATAAGGGACTATAACATTCCATTAGTTCCAGAAAGAAATACACCCTCACCATCACAGTTTCCAGAGCCTTACATTTCAAGAAAACCCGAAGAAGACAGAGAATCTCGACAACCTCATAAAAAAAACTTTATTATAGATTGACCAATAAAAACAAAAACTTTGAAAATACAAAAAAAAATCTCAATAAATGATGTTAAAAAACTTCTTTGCAACAAGAAACCAGAAGTGAAAACTTTTATTTTTTCCCAATTTTTTCATAAAAATAAGGAACAGTGGACAAAAAATGAAAGAAATATTTTTCAAAAATTATATTTCAAATCGCCAGCGTGCTACAGGCATATGACAAATATGGGATTTGCAATGCCAGATACGAGAACAATAATGCGTTGGAATAGCAATATTGTATTTCCAGTTGGTTTAGAGGGACATATAATCAATCTTTTGAAAGAAAAATGTCAGAAAATGACAGATTTCGAAAAAAAATGTATTTTGCTTTTCGACGAAATGTCTTGTAAGATGGAAATAGAGTATTCATCTAAAGAAGACATGGTTTTCGGTCTAAAAGACTTAGGAGGAGGGAAGAGATATCCAAAGATTTTATCATCCGTTCTACTTCTCATGATTAGAGGTTTAAATAGCAATTGGAAACAGTCCATTGCTTATTTTATCGGAAAAGTTACTGTGGATGAAATTGTCCAAATACTTAAAAATGCTGTTGAACTCCTTTCGAACATAGGTTTCAATGTAATTGCCATAACAGGGGATCAGGGAACTTCAAATCAAAGTGCTTACAAAAGACTAATTTGTAATAAGAATGAGCCATTTACCTACATAATAGATAAAAAAGTAATGTTACTTTTCGACGTACCCCATTTAATAAAAAGTGTGAGAAATAATTTGCGTAAGGCAGATATTAAAGTTGGGGATAAAATTATATCGTGGACCATTTTAGAAAAAATTTTTAATACTGAGAAAAATAGTACTCTGAAAGCATGTTTCAATTTATCTGAGAAACATATTTATCCGAGTGCATTTGAAAAAATGAGCGTCAAATTAGCCACTCAAGTTTTCAGTTTGAATGTTTCTGCCGGAATAGAACTGGGTATAGCACTAAATGTATTCGAAAGGGAGGAAATTGCAAAAGCATCTTATACCGCAGAAGCATTCAGAAAACTTAATAATCTTTTCGATAATTTGAACAGCGTTGTTGGATTTACAACAAACCCTCAAAGAAATGCCTTATCTGAAAAAGAACCTGGAAAAAAAGTAATTGAAAATTTGATAGAGGGAAAAGCATGGATAGAAAAGTGGATTCATTTAGGAAAGTTCAAAAGACCACCATGTTTTGACGGTTTAATTCAAACAATTAATGGGGTTTTATTAATATGGGAAAGTCTGAAAAACAGTCAAACTTACTTAATCACTTCGAGATTGAACCAGGATCCTCTTGAAAATAGCATATCCATATTAAGAAGAAATAAAGGAAATTATGAGAAAAATCCTTCACCTTATAGAATTTCTAGAAATATAAGACAAATGGCATTTCAAAATTATGTACCATCTCTGCAAACTGGGTATGAGTTTTCCGATGCAGAAAATTTACTGTCAAACTCAGCAGAATTTATTTCTGACCTAACCGATGAAATAGTAACTGCTGATGAGAAAAAAAAGAGAGAGGAAGTAGAAGAATTTTTAACGACTTTCGACGATTTAGAATCAGACGAAGAAATTGAAATTTTTGAATATGTTGAGAGTGAAGATGAAGAATCTGGAAATAAGCAAGAGATTCCAGATATAGAAAATCCTTTTTTAAGTAATGTAATTGTTTATTTCTCTGGCTATGTGGGAAAGAAAGTTTCTACAAAATACAAATGCGAAGTTTGTACGAATTTTATTTTGGCAAAAGAAGAAACAATTGAAAATGACATTTTATTAAAACTGAGGGCATATAAAACAAAAAATTCGAAATCACATTATGGCAATTTAACTGTACCTTCTTCAGAGTTTGTGAAATATATGAAAAATATTTCAAAGCACTTTGAAACAAGTATAAAATCCTTAATACATGAGACTGATCTCATAAAAAAATTAATTCAATTATTTCCAAGTGGTTCAAAACAATACTTTTGTAGTCAGCATGAAATTGAAATCTTAAATTTCGTTTTCATCGTTCTTCTTCGATTTTACTCCAAAAAAATTAACCGTCTTCTTTCGAACCCATCTTCTAAACAAAGTGCAAAATTAAAAATATTGCAAGGTCTCTAAAAATAATTAAAAATTATTCCCTACAGTACTTCTTTTTTTTTGTTAATATTTGTTAATTTTTTAATAAATATCTAAATTACAATACTTTTTTGGGGTATAAAGTGACAGCCTCCACGAATGCATAGTTTAAAAAATATGCTGGCATACCCTGGAAACCTTTATCAACAATGTACAATACATGTGGTATAGGGCTAATGTCACTAACAATTTATCAATACAATTTGAATTAAGATTCATAAAATATACCTATTAAATATTTTTTATTAGAAGCGTTTAGTTTTTTCATATTACGTATTCCAATAATTATGAATAAATGTTTATGCAGGAAAACTATATACGTAGGTACATATTTCCGTTTAAAATACATACATTGACTTGTAAAATAAAATTCGCACCTTTTTTTTTACAATTTCTCATCACAATGAGTAGGAATAACATTTTAGAAAAAAAAAAATCTGTAATATCAATATGCAATAAAAGCTGTCAGGAAAATTAATTGTCGTACTTATTTAAACAAACGTTTAGAAAATATTCTAATAAACAGGTATTTTAGATTATTCTGAAAAGCCCCTTTTTAAGCAATCCTCAACACTCGAGTCAGTTTTGGCACATTTTCGACAAAAATCAGTTTTCAAATTTGAATATATCTGGACCCTGTGATTCGAATAACTTAAAATTTCAGTAGCATATACGTATATAAATTTTTTTTTAAACAAAAAAAATCCCTGCAATACAGAACGAGCTCCAAAGAATAAAGTAACGAAATTTTTGCAGACCTTTTCGTCCCTTTAAAAAAATATATTCCCGGTAGAGTAGAAAGTTGAGATTTAACCAAGATGTTTCTTGAAGTGTTTATTTTCAATCAAAAATTTTTTTTCCTTTTACTGCTACCCCCCTTATTTTTGAACTTATCCTGGATAAGTTCTTATTGCAATTAAATTGAAGTGTTTTCCAATCAATTACTTCTTATTTGAATCAAATCGGTGCAACAGAGCCCGAGATATAGTAGCCCAAAGTTGACAAGTGCCACTTTTACCATACAAAAATTTTGAAAAAATTATATGAAAAATTGAAAATAATTTTTTTTTACTGACAAAAATTTAAATATCACTTTTTTTTAAAAAAATATTTTATCTTGGTCAAATTTCAACTTTTTACTCCACATACTTTTTCAAAGGATCGAAAAGGTCTACAAAAATTTTCTTTAACATTATAAAATTTAAAATAAGTACCTAGATCGGAATATTGAACAGCCTTTCAAAGTCAAATTTTCCATATTAATTGCATTAAATGTGTAGGTATACATAAAATAAAACTGATAAAATCATATTTTTAAAATATTAAAACTGAAAATGATATAAAAAATAAACAATGAGCATAATTCATAGTTGCCAGAAAAATTTGTTATCCCATATTAATTTAAAACATAACATAAGACAACATTACAACAACGCTGTATATATATTCATAATATGAAAGAAGTAGAAATATCTTTAAAATGTTAAAAATACACAAACAATGTATACAAAATACAAAATGTGTATGTACATATACGAGTATATGTATATATCATATCATAATAGAAAAACCTAAATAATTATCACATATATTAATGCGTTTAGAAAAAAAAATCAATAATATTCCTGTTTTTTTTCCTCTTCGCTTATAATGCATATTATGAATGAATATAATAAATGAATATGGAAATATGCGTATATGTACATATGGTGTGTGAATCATACATACAATATCAAGTGTGTACTGTGTACTGTACACATAAAAGCTTAAAAAAAAATTAATCTCTCTCTCTTCTTTTCTTTTTTTTATAACGATATGGAGTGACGCCAGCGCCTCTTTTGAACAAAGATGATAATACGAAAATTCTTGCGGTGTCATCACTATATACTTTATACGCAAAGATATTAGTTTAAAAAAACCATTATACGACTTACACAAAAACGAAAGTTGTGCATATAACTACTAAGAAGCTTTTACGACTTTAAAGCTAATTATGAGTTATACAAGCAACTTTAGTACAACTAGCTGTCAATTTTAAAATCTGTTTCTTGGTGGTATTCCCAGCGGCTTAAAATTCTAGCGCTTCTTCGTCAAAGTTTTTTAGGCGCTCTTTTGAAGCTCTTATAATTTGTACACTAAATACGCAATTATGAATTTTTTTTATTACGTAAACGCTAAAAGATATTATGAAATAGTCTCATTCTTTTATGTGAAGTGATTAGTTCATTAAAATAACTAAGTATTTTTTTTTATTAAGGTTAAAAAAATAAACTATTAAAAATTAATTAAAGACTAAAAATTTATTAATTTATATTAGACTTTAAAAAATCAATCGAAGTTGGTTCAGCTTCTGCAAAAAATCGTTTTTAAAGAAATTTTCAAGTTAAAACAAATAATTTTCTAAATAAATCATTACATTTTAGAAATTAAAAAATAAATATTGATTTTGAAAAGAATAAAATAAAGCATTTTATTAAGTAAAACACCATATAAATTCCAGAAAAGCTTTAAAAGCTTATAAAAATGTGAAGTGCTTCTAAAGCGCTTCCATCTGAATAGAGATGAAGCGCATCTGAAGCGCTTTTATGGGAGCAAAAATGAAGCGCTTCCTTCTGCGGACGTCTAATGTTAAAAAAGAAATGAAGCATAATACAAAGAGTAAGCGCTTGATGCTTCAGAAGAAGCGCTATTCGACCGCTTCTTTAGCCGCTGGGATACGTTCTAATTAATTGATATATGTTTTCGATCAGAAAAAGAAAAGAAAAACTTTTTAAGTTGATATGACCACAAAGTCTTTTAATGAGATTAATAGAAAAAATTATGATTCCACAGTACAACCCAAAGTTACAGAGTTTTAAAAAAGTCATATAATATGTAGAAGTAAAAAATTCAATTATGACCACATAGAGAGTAGTTGTATAGTAGTCCTAAAGTAGTCACAAAAACTATTTAAAAAACTAGACCTATAACTTGTATATAATTCAGTTGTACAGCGTCTTCAATAACTGATTTAATGACGATATTATAACGTGTGTTTGTGACTAATGTACAACGCTTATTAAACTTCTAAAAATTAATGACTACAAGGATTTTTAAAATACGTCTCTAAGTAGTCTTTTATACTTATTATAAAACTTGTGCTGCTTGGGTGCATTCTATTACTTTTGTTGAAACAGTGGAAGTGCGGATTCTCAGGTTCGTGAATCGTGACTCATTTTCTCTATTCGACATTTTTACTTGTTCACTTCCTCAGTATCTGTTTATCAGCTGTTTTGGTGTCAAAGTATCATATGAATTGAAGTTTGGGATTATTACTTGATTTTGTAATTTATATTTTATACTTCGTGTTGAATTGTTTTGTAAAGTTGGATTTTTTTAGTGAAATTAGTTCAAGTATGTAATTTAATTTTTTAACATGTTTTTTTTTACACTTAAAGTGAGGCTATTCTCAAGAAGACGATAAGTGATCTGAGCAAAACTGAAGTGATCACATATCACATTCACTTCCTCAATTCCAAAAAACACAGCTTGTGCTTTGAAGAAAACGTATGTTTGCTTTGTTTTGTATTTATTGCGCATGCTTCTCAGTGACTCATATTGTTGCAAATAAAGAAGAAACAAAATATTCAACAGAATTCATTTCATAACAAAACCAAAAGACAAAAGCACAATACTATAATCAGTGGTTGTTCTGCTTAGTTACGTATACCTCTATAGTGGATTATAAATTTTCTGACGTTGTAAAAAAAGCTTTGATAAATAGCTAATGTAGTAAATAACTTCTTATTTTAGAATTAGTTTGAAAAAGGCTTTCAGAACATATAATATATTATTATATCAGTTTTTCATATTGAAAAATATATATGTGTGTATATAT
Source organism: Bombylius discolor (assembly GCA_939192795.1). Classification (NCBI taxonomy): domain Eukaryota; kingdom Metazoa; phylum Arthropoda; class Insecta; order Diptera; family Bombyliidae; genus Bombylius; species Bombylius discolor. The sequence goes on along the minus strand of OW584240.1, from coordinate 22,838,461 downwards.
TTATAGCTATATACCTAACTGTGAATAATTTCGTCATTACTTTTTTGATTAACTATCACTAGAATCAAGTTTTAACTACAAATTATAATATCTAGCAAGTGTGTGATATTTCAATTTTTAATGACAATTTTATTTTCAAATTATTTGTAAAAGTTTAGATTCCAAACAAAAGCATTCAATTATTTACCAATAGTAATGTAAAATAGTATAATGTTAAATTCAATTAAATCAAGAAGACGCATTATTTTTAAAATTTTTTTACAGTGTGATAATTTTACCTACAAATTTTTAACTTCTTAATCAATTATGTAATAGTTTTTAGTAAATAAAAAATATATACATACATAATATATGTATATGAATTTCTTTAGTGTTGCGTTTAAAGTTATTACTGCAGATAAGATAGTCATGCATATAATACATACATACATACATATATTCATTTTAAATGAAACAATAAAATTTGATGATTTGAAAGTGAAAAGCCTCGGATTAATTGTTGCATATAACTTATTTGGTAAGGAAATTTATTGAACATACTGATAAACGAAAATGTGATGTATTAATTTAAAATGTTGATACAAATCATGGTATTATTTTAATAAACATATAACATACGTACATATGTATACCTATCCTAACTATTCTTTGTTTTTAATTTTATGTTTAAAAAAAATGAAAATATGTTTATAAAATGTAATAAATGATAAGTTTGATTTCACAAGAACATAAATTGAACAAAAAATAATACACTATAAATGTTCGAATAAATTCTCTAAACTGTTAAAAATTACATAATCTATTTGTTGCGCAGATTATAAAAACTATTATAGAGCATATAGATAATTGTACCATGTACCATCCAAAATATACACTAACGCTTAAAAAAAAAAGCCGCACTCGTATTTTTTCACAAGTTAGCAACATTCTTTATCTTTAACTAAGTATGTGTTTATTCCAACGGGTTTTGTCTTTTACTTTGGCTTTATTATTAGGCTTTATATATCATTAAGAGAAAAAAAAATTTAAGAAGTATTTATAATTTTGAGCTAAATATATTGAAAATTTAAAAAAAAATGGTCAACAATAAGATATTACCTAATATTACGTTAATGCGGTTAGTTTTGCTTAAATTTAAATTGTTTTTTTTTAACATATATTTTTTTTTATTTGGGTGTATCCTCCTCTTGATTTTATTACTGTCTGAACTCTTTTTGGCATTGAATCATAGAGATTTCTTATTATTTCATTGGAGAAAATAGATTTTGTATATTCGACTTAAGTCCAATTTTGTCTTTCCTTCGTCCACTACAGTCTTGCTTTTCTTATTTCCATCGTAAAAAGTGGAGTTTTTCACCCTTCGTTCAACAATCGTATCTTAATTGTGGAAGTAGAAAAAATGGATTCTGTTGACTTCTCTAGATCCCTTTTCAATTCTGATGTTGTTACGAATCAATTTTTAAGGACTGTTCGTTTCAGGAAGCTGTTTCCCCTTTTGTAGTTCATTTTTTTCGTCTACTCTCTGACTGACGGTTCATCTCATCAATTTTTGAAAATTTTCAAAATAACAGTCTTACAGAGGATTGCATTCTATTATTCTAGAAAATTCCCTGTTAAATTTGACCTTTTCATTTAATAACTTAATTCTAGCATTACACTTAATTGCTTTCCTTCCATTGAACTTTTCTTTAGCACTCAAAATGTGATTTATATACCCTAAAATCCGATAATAAGAAAAATTATTTTATTAAGAACACATGTGCTAGAGAGACAAAGAATTCTAAGAATTCTAAGAAAATATCAAGTGTGACATTTGTTTTGAGAGTTAGTGTACGTGTATGTATTATATACATATATATAGATTCAAATATGTATGAAGTTTGTATGTGCATACATTGTACAAAATAGTTTAAAAGAATTTTATTATTCTTATATTCGTGCTCTTGAAAAAGAGTTTTTAACCCTAAGATTACCTGATCGTGTACAAATGTATATATATGTTTATAACGCGATTAATTCTTTTATTAACCGCGGTAAATTTTTACTAAATTTTGTTTAAATTGCTGAAAAAGTACAACACCCTTCAGTTTGACGAATAGACTTTAAATTCTTGTATATAAAATCAATATAAAATTTACTTAGTATAAATTCTTGGATTTTGTGATTAAAATTAAAAGATACTTCTAATCTCAAGGTTCAAAAAGAACTGACTTTATTAAATCAAATTTTCTATTTAATATTATAAAGATACAGGACACATAAAATTTAAATGTTTCCTGTCATGTAACAAAATACATACATAAGTTACTTAAAAACTAACATTTTTATTTTGTTTTGTTTTTTAACTTAACTCTTAACATTCTCCCCGCCTTGAGCTCAATGATTGTGAATCGATATTGAATTCAAAGTTATGTATTTCATCTGCCTTTTTAGTGGTTGGTTTCTCAGCGGCTCTGCGTTTCGTCAAAAATTTGATTTAGATATATCTGGATGTTAAGTACGCCATAATTATTAAAGCCACAAGTAACCGAAAATATGATACTACATAATGATATGTTGAATGTGTATTTGATGTCATCTACAAGATTTTCATTTAATTTTAGAATTTTAATGGATAGTTGAATATTTTTGATATCTTGAGTTGTGTCGTTTACTGTATCAAGTGGATTAATTGATGGTATCAAGAAGTTACATTAGTGGATTCATGTAGTAATTTGGTTAGAGTAACGCCACTTTTGATTTTACTGGAGTAAATGTTCTGACCTACAGTTGTTGTCATATCATCTTTTATAGCACAACTCGAATCTATTTTGATTATTCCAGAACCTTCTAAAATCTGTTGTTCTAATTGATTGTCACAAACTATATTCACGATAGTTTTTCTTGGCATTATGTAAATCCAATGGTTAGTCTGAAGTAGTTGGATCCATTAAGGAAAATCAGAGATGATTTTTGATTTATATGTAAAATTCCATGATTAATGAATGTTAGCGCTGATTTCACCGGAATTAAATTTCGATCTTTTGGAGAATAGTGGATGCTGTCGAACGAAAATAAATTCATTTTCACTAGTTATACAACTCTTTAATTCTTTGTTTAATAGTGGATAATACTGGTTTCTATGAAGGTTAATGATGGGAAAATCCGTCAGTGAGTCCAGTATCATGAATGTACACTGGAAAACGAACAGGAATAACTCTCAATAATTCAAAATGTTCTTGTATGAATAAATGCAGTTTCAGTCTAAAAATTATTTTGTTGAATATCATTCTCCCTTCAATAATCGAAAAATTATATATGTATTTTTAGGATGTTTTTCGCATTACTTGGAATTTAAATAGTAGCTTGCAAATTAGCTTGTATTCCTAGCAGTTGTCCAAATAATTGTGCTAGTGTAATAAGTTGTGGATTTATCTTTCCATGATGAGTATCGATCAGTACGTCAAGAAGAGTGGTTTGTGTTTTTTAATAATTATTTAAAATCAGCAATAATTGCAAAGCAAGAGTGTTAAATGCTTGTGCTGTTCTTTGTTGTCGTAGCTGTTTATTAATACGCTTAATCGCTTCTATTGTCTTGTTAATATAGTTGTTCATATTTTTTATTTTCAGTTTAGTGTATTCTTCAGTCTTTTTTATAAGATTTACAGTTGAATCTATGATGAACGTTTGATTTTTTATCAACGATAGTAAATGTTTATCATTATTATGTAAATTATTCATAATTTCTGACATATGATTAGCATACTCTGAGTGTAACACTCCAAACAAAGAATATTCAATATTGCCAACAAGATTTATTGGTCCTCATCTTTTTCTTCTTCTTTGTTGTTCTCTCTATTAAGAAGCAATTTATTATTGCTTTCGATTTGTTTAACAACATTATAAAAATGGATAATTGTTGCTTTTTGTATTACATTGTCTTGAGCATATTCTGTTAATTTTGTTGAATTTTGAATTCCTTCTTTTATGTAAGTAATTTCTTCCCAAAGAAAGCAGGTATTATAATAGATAACTAAATTCCATTCATCTTTTACAAGTTGAACATTTCCCATATTTTCAAAATATATACCCACCTGGTGATGATGTGAATGGCGATACTTGTATTTGTGAAAAAATTGGGAAAATTAACAAGTGATCAGAAATAAACTGAGTATATATTATGATTTCTTTTTGGTTGCTTAGAAGTTTTCCTGTTTTCGTTTTGCAGATTATTTGGTCTACTTCGCTTTTCATTTGATGTTTTAGAATTATTGGATGAACTTTTTGTTGTTTTTAATTGCCATTTTTCTCATTTGATAACAAATTTGAGTTAACGCCTAAATTAATTTCACAATTTTCGCTATTATCTACTGGAAGATGAGCCAATTTATGAATTGTTCTTCTAAAAATTCCACTACTTATCTACAAATCAGCCACTCTTATTAAACTATCACCCCCTTAAATGTTTCTCCAGTTTGACCTAATTTCCAGGAAATTGGTGGTAGCTGATCATATTTTAGTAGAACCGTCATTCCTGGTTTGATACTGTGACATTGTTTTTTCCATTTGTAGCGATGTTCTAATTCGTTAAGGCATTCCTTGGACCGACGGTTCCAAAATTGTTCTTTTAGCTGTGTCACTAATTTCCATCGTTCTAACATTTTAACACTTAAAGGTGGAACCGTTGCGTCTACAATGGCAGTAGGTGGCTCGCCTATCAGAAAATGACCAGGGGTCAAAACTGTACGATCATTTAGATTTTAAAACAAAGCTCTAGATCCTCATAAGTAAGTGGTACATTTCTTACGTTCTATCGTAACAAATGTTTGGCTGGTATAAAATAAAAAATCTATACCTTTAACACTGCAAAATCTTGTTATTTGTTCTTGAGCTTTAGTTTTTAACAGAATATTACTCAATTCTTCGATACGATTTTTCGCTCTTACAAATTTAGTGGCGTTATCACAATAAAAGGGACGAAAATTTCCTCTTCTTCTGGTGAATTGTTCCACCGCTGCTATGAAGGCTTCGATAGTTAAATCTGATATTACCTCAAAATGTACTGCTTTAGTAGCAAAACAGCAAAATACTGCTATATAAGCTTTAGTTGGCAATAATATTGGATGTTTTGCATCGTAGGATAAGACGCTTCTAATCTTACTCCAACTCTAATATTTCCATCACTATCTAAGAATGGTGCTAAGCTACTTATGGTGCTGTTTAAGTTGACTTATCTATACTCTGTTCACAAAGTTTTTTTCAGTACAGGTCTTATGGACATATTTTGTCTTGTTTCTTCTTTGAGTAATTACATAAATGTGTTTCTGATTTTCGTCACCGACAATGTTGCCCTCCAGTTTAAATTTTTAACTTTTTGATAAGTATTGCCGACTATACAAAGGTATTTTATAAAATTTCATACTTTGTAAAAATTGTTTCCTAATAAAGGAAAATTATAATATTTGTTTCTTTAAATTTATAATTTTAATTATTTGAAGGTTCAAGGTCGAGTATCTAAAAAATTTACCTATTATTCATTTTATTCAGGTATGTAGCTATGTATATAAAAATAAAAACTTTTTTCTATAGAGTGACTATTTATTACAAAATGTATTTCTATTGCAAAGTAATATGTGTATACATATGTATGTATAAATTTTTAATAATATATAAAAAAAAAATGTAAACATTTTTTTAAAATAAAACATAATTTATTGTTATTACACTTTCCATCATATCATATGTATATTGTATACTTGCAAATGTATAAATAAATGCAGTAAATTATAATATATAAAATTTAATTTTTTATTTTCAAGAATGGTACTACTATTAAGTTATATAATTATTACACAGCAACACTAATTTGCGATTATTTATTATTCATTCTACTTTTTATACACACATATCGATTTTTCAATCAACCAATTTTTAGCTCATCAGGCATCAGCGTGTGTGCGCATAAATCTGTCCTCATATTTATCTTTCTACATAATTCATTTTGTTAATTTTTGTTCATTCAGAGAATTGAAATACAAGGAAAATAATCAGTCGCCGTACAATTGTTACTGGCAACAACAAAGGGATGGCTGCTATTGTTTTTTTTCTATTTTTCAGCGTCTTATTGCATATATAATAGATTGGGGTATGAGTAGCTTAGTAAACTACTATTAAATGTAACGACGCTGGATAAAAATGAACTCTTCCATAAGACCTGTAGTGAAAAAACTTTGTGAACAGAGTATAGTACGGTTAAGATATTTTATTTCTTCTGCTTCTAAGGCATCTTGTAAATTATATTTTCCACTCATAAGGTCATCTATTTAAAAGTTTCTTCCAAGAATTTCAGCACCTTGTGAACATTGTTGTTTTCGAGTATTAAAGCCAGATATTGAAGATATTTGGTAGCCAATAAAGGAGCTGATGTAGTACCATAAGTAACTATAGATAATTCATAAAGTTGTATGGCTTAATCTGTACTATCTCTCCATAGATTTATTTGAAAACGACGATACTAAAATGGCGATACATTTTTTCTATATCTGCCGTAAATTCCCATCTTAGTAAACGAAAACTTAGTAAAATCGTAAAAAAGTCATTTTGTACTGTTGGACTCTTTGCTAAAATATCACCTAGCAAAATATTTGAATATTTTATTGAAGTTACACAAAAAACTAGCCTTAATTTTGTTGATGTGCTTTCTGGTTTGATCACACAATGATGACGCAAAAAATGGTTTGGTTTGGTGATTTGCTTTGAAACTATTTTTCTCGTGTATCCCAAACGCTGATATTTGTTCATAAGTTCAACATGTTGAGTTTTAAGCTCTGGATTTTTTGCAAGGCGTCTTTCTATAGCTAAAAGACGACGAATAGCTACATTTTGACTCCTCCATACTCAAAGTTCTTGCTTTTCTTAGATTGTCAACTTCTTCTAACATCCAAAATTTTCAATTTGTTTTACTAAGTTATTCTTTGATTAATGTGTTAAAACACCACATACTGCTGTACTATAATTTTGTGGACAACGAACAGTGGAAGATAATATTATGCAATGTAGGTATTTGCCTGAGTTAAGTGTTAGATAATTTTACACAAAAAAATAAAAAAAGGCTTTTTATTTCACTTTTTGATTTAAAACTTTATTATAAACTTTGTTTATTATAATTTTTGTTGGTTAAGAACTTGTTTAAAAACTTTGAAAATGTTGATAAATTTTAAATATTGTAATATTGATAATTTTACAATAATTTTAATGTTAAACTAATTTAGTACAAGACTGAATTTTAATAATTAACTTAAGTTTTAATTTAAGTTTAAGAAATACATAATTCAATATCAAATTACAGTTACATACTTATACATTTTTCAGTTCTCGTGGGAATGGAAATGAATTCTAAATTACATTGAATCAGCAGTTTATGTTTTTTCAAATGTGAATTAAGAATTTAAAATACTTATGTATTATTTTAATTATGAAATAATAAAATAAGAAGTCAGCATTTTATGATCTGTATGAGAAATGAATTATATAAATGAATATTATGTTTTATTATTATTTCTTATGCTAGTATATTTTGTGACGTAACTTCTCCCTCCGTAGAATGAAGCGAAGGCCATCTGAGCGACTGATTCGTCCATGCACTTCTGTTGTTGTTTTCTGTGTTTGGATTGTTGCTGATAATTGCCGTTTTAGTATAGCTAGATCTTTTTAATTTGAAAATGATATAAACTGTAATGATAAATAAACTTGGAGTGATAATTAAATATTGTATGTTGTTTTCAAAATGTTTAGTTCTTATTTTCAATGTTTCGATATTATTAGTATTTTCTATTGCCCAATGATTTAGTTTTTGGAGACTTAAATTTTTTGTTATACTGGTAATTACTATTTGAGTTTGTATTGTTGATATCATTTCTTATCAGAATACTCCATACCAATAATTTTGATGACACAATCTCTGAAGTTAATGATAAAATACCTCTGATACTTTTGTTGTTGAAGTTCGGATTGCAGGTTGTTTCTATTAAGCTCTCGCTTTTACTTATGAAAAGCAAATGGTTTGGTGTAATTGTCTCGATGATTTCTTCAATCTTTTCTTCAAAAAGTTTGCATTTTGCTTTCTCGTTTCTTATTATGTTCACACGGTTCTTCGTTAATATTTTTTAATTGCTTTTTGTGGCAATATATGGTATTTTTGACTACTGGACATGATTCGTTTGTAAATTGATTTATTTTATCATTTGTTAAAAGGAAAGGTGCCTCAATATCAATTGTATAACTTTGGTTAATTGGAAGTTTTGTGAGGTGGAAAAAGGAGAAGTTTTGTGGAATGAAATTAGGAATTTGTATAACAAATATTAAGTTTGAATCTTTATAATATGTACTCAGCCTTAAAAACTCGTAGACATTTTCATACGATATTATTTTCGATATTTTGGTTAAGTAAAAAATTTCGGATAAATAATGAAACTCGAATTTCAAAATAAAAAAAACTAATTTATTCAGCGATATATAGTTTATATTAATATACAAGATCTTAACTTATTTAAGTCTAAAATGTATCTCAGTTCTTATTTTCTAATAAGTCCTTATTTATACTTTTCTTTTAGTAAATTTCATATGTGTATGAAATGGGATCAAACATTAAATTTGTATTTCATGGCTTTTGTTGCATTCTATCGGTAATGTTAGTTTTACTAAAATCTAACAAGTAATTTCTCCTTTTCTTAGAAAACGGATAAAAAGGTTAAGGGCTAACGGTATATAAAAATATTACTACTCCGTTATATAAACTGCAATTTATGCTTTATGATTTAATTTATAGTTTTCTTATTTCTTGGAAAAAGGGTTAAGGGATAACAACCGTTAAGGGTAAGGATATGTCATGCTATTGGCATGATTTATGATTATCTTAGCTAATGAATATGTTTTATGCAACAAAAGATGTTTGATCGCATTTCTTGGAAAAAGGGTTACACAACATGAATGAATGTACTTTATATATTGTAATATAGATTTTATAGAAATGCTGATATAACTTCCCCATCCTTAAGATTCGACTCCTGGCGAGTACTGTGATCGGGGATTCGTATGTTTATGTTATTTTTTGGTTCTTTTATTTTTAAATACAAATAAAGCGTAATTATAATAATACTAACAATTATTAATGTATCAGTGGTTATACTTATATAATGTGATTTTATATTTTGACTTTTTGTTTCTTTTATTTCTTTGATGTTTTCAATATTTTGTACATGGATTTTTTCTATTGTATAATTATTCAACACTTTATATTGAATGTTTTTTATTGTATTAGGTAATATTATGTGCTCCATGTATGTTGAGATTTTATTTTCAAATTTTACATTTTGAATATTTATTTCGCCATTTTCAAATCTAATAATATTGTTATTAGTAATATTTATTTCATATTGATCATTACATGTGTGAAATAGTGTTGTTATATTAATATTTTTTGTTACAATTATACTTTCTGTAATTTGTTTTATTTCTTTTTTATTGCTGAGCTCAAATTTACAATTAATGAGATCATTTTTGAATACATTACTTACACATTTATCGCCTATTGGTTGTAGATATTTAATTACATTTTTATTTTTTTCTGGTATTTTATATACATTCTTATTTTCTATTAGAACCTTTTCATATGGTGTTACAATTTGATAATTTTTGTCTCTATTTGGTATTGGTTCTATTAACATTTTAAAGAATTTTTGGTTTGCAAAATTTGGTATTTGAATTATAAAAAGTATAAGGTTAGTTATTTGTGCTACACTGAATTTAATGTATTTCATTTTTTCAATATTAATATTATAGGTTTCTACCTCTTCGTACGTTAAGATATCTTTACTTAATATTTCCAGCCTACTTAACAATATTATTTCTTTAATATTTTGAACATAATTCATTAGTACATCAATATTTTCACTTAGTTGACTAAATACAATATTTTCTTCAAACTTAATATCTAATCCATACAAACTTTTTTCCATAATATTCATTTTATTTTGAATTAGGGTTTGTTGGGTATTTATGTGTTCTGTTATTTTGTTCATTTCTTTGGACAATTGGTCATTGATTTTTATTTGATTGTTTAAGGTTTTTATAACCTCGTGGTTATTTTCGTCAATTGCTTTAAAATGAGTTGCTATTTCTTGAGCATCATCAGCATCCATAGTTCCGGCAATAAAATGTAAGCACTACCCAAAATGTTTATCAGTCCTCTTTTTTTTATTTTGTGAGGAAATAATTTTGAAAATTCATTTTTTAGATTTTCTAATTTATATTTAAGAGAATGTGGGATGGCCAATGACGTATTAACAGTGGTGTTTTCGATTGATTTGATGGTAATTTGAAGTTCGGTTAAATTAACTTGATGAATTATCTTGGTATAATTCTGGATAATTTTGACTCCATCAAGTCGGATTAGGGTAAACCCATTTCCATTATTAATTTCTGTTATTTCGATAAATTGTTGGAGGGTTGGTAGAATCAGTATTAAAAGGATAAAACCTAGGGAAGAAAGAAAGTTTCGTTATTATTGATATTTCTTTTTCCTACTCAATTGTGATTTATATAATAATTTTAAAATACTTATTTTTAATTTGGTTTTATTTTTCACTTGTACATATATCACTTTGTTAAAAACGATTTCAAGCAAACTTATAATCATTTGCTGGAAAAAGATTTTTTTTTTTTTTTTTTTTTTTTTTTTTTTTTTTTTTTTTTTGAATTTCTTTAAAAGGGATATCTCACGATATTTTTGAGATATCCTACCGACTGCGCCAATAATGAAACTCGAATTTCAAAATAAAAAAAACTAATTTATTCAGCGATATATAGTTTATATTAATATACAAGATCTTAACTTATTTAAGTCTAAAATGTATCTCAGTTCTTATTTTCTAATAAGTCCTTATTTATACTTTTCTTTTAGTAAATTTCATATGTGTATGAAATGGGATCAAACATTAAATTTGTATTTCATGGCTTTTGTTGCATTCTATCAGTAATGTTAGTTTTACTAAAATCTAACAAGTAATTTCTCCTTTTCTTAGAAAACGGATAAAAAGGTTAAGGGCTAACGGTATATAAAAATATTACTACTCCGTTACATAAACTGCAATTTATGCTTTATGATTTAATTTATAGTTTCCTTATTTCTTGGAAAAAGGGTTAAGGGATAACAACCGTTAAGGGTAAGGATATGTCATGCTATTGGCATGATTTATGATTATCTTAGCTAATGAATATGTTTTATGCAACAAAAGATGTTTGATCGCATTTCTTGGAAAAAGGGTTACACAACATGAATGAATGTACTTTTTATATTGTAATATAGATTTTATAGAAATGCTGATATAACTGATATAATGCATTTTTTCAGAGTGTAATATGTGTTTAGAAATTATATTTAATTTAGCAAGTGTTATTGATTCCGATATGTCTTTCAAATGTTCATTCAATAAATCAATGTTGAATATTATTTGCTCAAGACATTGATTTAATTCGATCCGCATAGTTATTTATCTTGCTATCTAAGTTATTTTGATACTCAGATAAATATTATTGAAATAATTAAAAATCGAGATATATTATTGAATGTATTCATTATAGTCCAAATTTCCAGTTATACTTTTAATTATTGTCCCTAGTCCATTGACAAGTTCACGCTTTGTTCTATGTTTAGGTATAAGGTGCTTTAAATTGCCTAAATACTTTTGATATTTTCTTTGTATTATATTTAATTTTATGTCGTATGTTTTGTTATTTTTTATATATACAGTTTCTATGTTTTGTTTAATTAGTTGGGCGTTTTGTTTGTATGTTGTAATATTTATGATGTGCACTAAATTAGCATAATTTTGGATAATCTTTGCACTTCCTAATTTAAACGCTAAAATTCCTTAATTGTGGTTCAGATCTTGTATTGTCAATTTTTGTCTTGTACCTGAAAAATTTTGTTTTCTTTTTATTTTTAGTTTGTGAACTTTGTGCTTGTTAGATATTATAGTGAATTTCTTATTTGCTACGACTTTATGTTTAGTGAATTGTTTTGCTAGTTTGTTTTTTCTATTGTCGGCTTCGTAAAATGTTTCATTTGTCTCTAGATTTGGGGGTTCGACCCGGTTCTCATTTAATTTATTGATTGTATTTTCTTTAGTTTTGAGGTTTTGCTGGTGAATTATTTTACAAACTCGTAATTTTTTATGTTCTGTTGTAAGAAGTCATGTTTTGTATTATGGGAAGAAATATGAGGAAATTGTGTATTCTTGTGGTAATGGCCAATTAGTAATTCGAATGGAGTTAATTTTGTTGTTGAATGAATAGAATTATTATATGTGATAACTGCTTCGTCTAAAATTTCACCAACTGGTTTAATTTTATTATCATTATATATGTATAATTCTTACAATTTCGGTCAAAGTAGAATGGAATCTTTCTACAGGAGAATTTCTAGTGGAATTTTTTGCAGATGTGAAATGAAGTTCAATGTCATATAATCTAGCGAAATCTTTAAAAAGAGTTGATGCAAATTCAATTCCATTATCACTAACAATTTTTTTTGGTATACCATATTGCGAAAAGAAATTGTTAAGGATTTAATTACATTAATACTATTTCTAATCGGTATGAGATAAACACTAGCGAATTTGGTAAACTTATCGATGATAGTCAAGAAGTTTTCTTTGTGAATTGCATAGCTATATATCGATGTGTATTATATCTAGGAGTTTGCAAGGAGTTTCTGTAATTGCAAATTTAACCTTTTCTCGGTTTCGTTGATATTTGTTTTGAGCACATGTTTCACAATCATTAATAACTTGTGTTATTATTTCTTTCATTTTTGGGAAATATACATCTCTCTTTGAATGTTCAAAAGTTTCGTTTATACCTTTGTGAGTGGAATTTTTGTGATGATTTCTTATCAATTCCTCCTGCTTATCTGTTTTAGTAATATCTTGGAGTTGAATAGTACAACGAATGAGTTTAATATTATGGAAATATTTAGAAGAGACATTCTAAATGTTTCGTCATCAGTATATATTGCTGTTAAATTTTTCGGGTTCAAATATTTTTTGAATAAATCAATGACAGTTTTTTCTTTACTTATATCATTTCGTTTAATGGTGAATCTGCGTTTGTATTGAAATAATATTTTGAAGGAGGTTTGTGGATTATGGTTATCTGATTTTTGTAAGATTAATTGGTGAGAAAATTCATTTAAGCATCTTTCCGATATGTGTATTCCTTCCTCTAGGTAGAATTTGGATAGTTTTTTGTATTTGATTCGTATTTTCGTTATGGTGGATTTCTACACGAGTAAGGGCATCCGCATTTGTGTTTATTTTCCCTTTTTTATAAATAATTTCGTAGTCGAACTCTTCTAATTTTAATTTCCAACGGATCAGTTTCGAATTTGGTTCCTTTAAGGAAAAAAGCCATGTGAGAAAAGGTAGGGTCTAAAATACTTGGTGGCCCATACTATGGCCAAGAGTTCCTTTTCTATGGTACTATAGTCTTGTTCTGTTTTCGTTAAGGTTCTACTGGCATAACAGATTGGTTTGTCTGATCCTATGGGTCTTTCAGACAGAATAGCACCTATAGCTACATTACTAGCATCGGTGGTGAGAATGAAAGGCTTAGAGAAATCAGGGTATTGTAATATTGGATCGTTACAAAGGATATTTTTACAGAATTCGAAACATTCGATATATCTTGAATCAATTTTTATTTATTTATCTTTCCTGAGGCATTCCGTTGAAGGTTTTGTTAGCTTAGTGAAATCCTTAATAAATTTTCTATAATATTTAAGGTGTCCGAGAAATGCTCTAATTTGTTTCTGGCTTTTTGGTAAAGGATAATTTTTTATTACCTTGATTTTATCGGGGTTGGGCTTTAATCCTTCTGATGTCACTAAATGTCCTAAAAAGGAAATTTCTTCATGTAAGAACTCCGATTTTTTAAGGTTGCACCTCTTAATTTTTTAAAGACAGCAGTTAAATTTTCTATGTGTTCTTGTAATGATGTTGAAAAGATAATGATATCGTCCATATAGACGAGACAGATTTTTCTTTGAAGTTAATGCAATACATTGTCTATAACTCGTTGAAACGTTGAAGTGGCGTTTTTTAGTCCAAACGGCATACGAACGTATTCGTAATATCCGTTTTCTACCGTAAAAGCTGTTTTTGGAATGTCTTTGGGATCTGGTGAAAACCAGATGTACTAAGTATAGACTTTTTCCGAGTTTATCTGTTATATTTGGTAGTGAGTATCTGTCATCTGTTTTCTCGTTTAACTTCCTATTATCTACTACTAATCTCCATTTTTTAATACCACTGGCTTCCTCCTTTTTTGGGACTATCCAGATAGGAGATGACCATGGAGAAAAGCTTGGACGAATAATACCTTGGTCTAACATTTTTGTGATTTGTTTTTGGACCTCTTCTTTGTGGATGTAAGGATATCGATATGATCTTGTATAAATGGGTATATCGTCTGTTGTTTTTATATCATTTTTAATTTTATTGGTAAAACTCAAGTCCTGTCTTTCCTTGAAAAATATATCTTCGAAATCCTTACATAATTTTAAAATAGCGTTACGTTCTTCTGTACTTAGATGGTCTGTTCGAATAAAATCTTTAATATTTTTGTCGACCGGTTAGTGAGAATTGATTTGTTTGAAAGAATAATTATTGAATTCCAAATATTGATTTGTATCGAATGGTCTAACTTTAAGTGGTTGTTCAATCATAAAGGTTTGTGGGAAATTTTCGAAATTTATTACCAGTTATTAGCCTAATATATACCTTCTGGTATTAAAAGGTTTTGTTTTATTAAAAAAGAGTTGATATATATAACTAAAGTATTCGATTAAGGATTTTAATAGAAACAATTTTTTTTTTAAAGAAAAAACTTTTTATTTTTATAAGAACTTTTATTTTAAACTATTAATTTTTACTTTGAATATTTGATAACTTAACGCGACAAAATTAAAAGATAGACTAACTTAATTAACTAATTCTAATTATTTTTACTGTTCTTATTTCTACAAATAAACGTTTTGTAAAACGTGGTTCCTATGAGAAAATATCATATTTTGAATTTTCATAAAAAATGCAAAATTTGCATTTTAAAGTTTGCATTGTCTGTGAGGACTTTTGAAAGAATTACTTTAACGTCATGTTACTAGCTGAATGTGGGAACTTAGATTATTGGGAATGGTAAAGACGTAACCTATATACTACCTTTTTTAATGTCAACCGGTAAACAATAGATCATTTTACTACGTGGTGCTATAGTATAACTTTTTGATATAAGGTTTAGTTTATAAATTAAAGGTATACTAACTTTATCAAGAACTAATAGAGTTCTTGAAATCTAATTTAACCTTTAATTGTTTCATAAGTTCGAGTCCTATTAACCCATCAAAATAGTTATGAAATTTGAATAGGAGAAATTATAATTTCTCTTTTGTTTTAAATTCATCAAGTCCGTTTAATCTTATTTGTTTATTTAAAACGTGTGTATTAAAAATTGTTTTTACCTCAACTTATTTCTTCTATTTGAGTTTGGTTGACAAGATTGGGATATATAAAAGACATATTACTACCTGTATCAATGAAGAATTCAAGCTGTGTATTGTGCTTTAATATGTATATACGGTAAAAGAAATGACTGATGACTGTTGATATCTAAATATTCAATTCGTTGTCCAAGGCCATTTAGTGAAAATTTGTATCGTCTGGTTCGTAGTAAGGTTCTCGATTGTTCTCATTGTAGCTATCTAAACTTTGGAGATAATTAATTACGTACTCATTTTTGTCTTCACGAGGTTCCAGTTCTTGAATTTCTTCTTAAGGCATAAAATTTTGAGCCTGAGGTAGTACCTCGTCAGTTTGTACATTAAAAAGTTCTTCCGATGTAAATTTTGGTTGAAATACGTTATTTGGTTGTTGTGCAGGTCTAAAAGGTCTCAAAATGGTGTTGCCACTAAATGTAACCATTGGTTCGGGTAGGCTTTTTTTATTAAATTTATTAGCTTGAAAATTGGGATGAGAGTTATTGAATCTAAAATTGTTTTGGGGCTGGATTTTGCTGATTTGTGGTGGTTTAAAAGAGTTTGAAGTTAAATGCTGAGACTGTATATTATTAAATCTTGTAATAATTGTATGATTCGTTTTAGAAGACGATTGTAAATTATATAAGGTTCTTGGATTGAAATTTGGAATGGCTGGGGTTGATTTTGTTATACTGTTTTTGTTCGATACTGTCCCGTTTGTGTTATTGACATATTATTTTTCACATAATATATATTTTGTTCGGTTAAGCAACATTTAAGAGCTTCTGCTAAAGTTTTTGATCGCATTGCCGTTATAGTTGAGCCAAGAGGCTCTTTAAGCCCAGACAAAAATACATTCAGACACATTTAATTATATAAGGTTTGTTTTGAAAGTATAACACTGCTGTTTGTTTCGTGAACTTTAATATGATTTAAAATCTCTATATACATATATAAAAATGGAGTGTTCGTTTGCAGCAGTATAACTTGGAAACGACTTATTCGATTTTAAACAAAATTTAAATGAAAATTGTATTTTCTTCTAACATCCAAAATTTTCAATTTGTTCTACTAAGTTATTCTTTGATTAATGTGTTAAAACACCACATACTGCTGTACTATAATTTTGTGGACAACGAACAGTGGAAGATAATATTATGCAATGTAGGTATTTGCCTGAGTTAAGTGTTTGATAATTTTACACAAAAAAATAAAAAAAAGGCTTTTTATTTCACTTTTTGATTTAAAACTTTATTATAAACTTTGTTTATTATAATTTTTGTTGGTTAAGAACTTGTTTAAAAACTTTGAAAATGTTGATAAATTTTAAATATTGTAATATTGATAATTTTACAATAATTTTAATGTTAAACTAATTTAGTACAAGACTGAATTTTAATAATTAACTTAAGTTTTAATTTAAGTTTAAGAAATACATAATTCAATATCAAATTACAGTTACATACTTATACATTTTTCAGTTCTCGTGGGAATGGAAATGAATTCTAAATTACATTGAATCAGCAGTTTATGTTTTTTCAAATGTGAATTAAGAATTTAAAATATGTATTATTTTAATTATGAAATAATAAAATAAGAAGTCAGCATTTTATGATCTGTATGAGAAATGAATTATATAAATGAATATTATGTTTTATTATTATTTCTTATGCTAGTATATTTTCTGACGTAACTCCTGCCAAGTTTAATTTGTCCTATTGAAAAAAATTCATAAAAACTTCTGCGTAAAGATACTATGTGAAAAGTCACGAGTAGGTTCCATAAAACCAACCACTCTAAATAAATTTGAAATTTGATGAAATATTTTACTGGTCAGACTCCCAAATTGTCATATCATGAATACGAAGAGATCTATCTCAATTAAAAACATTTGTTGCCAACAGAATTGTCATCATTGAAGAATTGTCACAGCGAAATGGATGGAGATATGTAAATACGAAAGAGAATCCTGCTAACCTAATATCAAGACATGTGACTCCTGAACAATTGATGAAATCAAATCTTTGGTTTGAGCGTCAGGATTCTCTAAAACAATCATAAGCAAATTGGCCTCGTAGTTTATATGAACACATATGAGTGGAAGAAGAAGAAAAAACTACTAAAACTACATTAACCGTAACAAACAATACCAAAGACGGACATCCTCTGTATTATATAAATTGTTTGTAGTGCGTTGAATCACACTGAAATTCTTGTAAAATATTGTCTTGAATTAGGAAACTCTAGTTCAAGTTTTTAAATTAATTTATGTTAAGTTGAAACGAGGTAACTCAAGTTCCAACTTGTTATGTATCTCTGATTGAAGCAAAATTGATATTTTGGGCTATAAAATAAAACACAGCTTTACAGTTGAAAAAAACTGAACTTATTTATTAATTAACCTTTCGATTTGTATATAAAATTGATTCCCTATAATTTCTTAATTATTACATTTATTTATATTTATTATGATGACAACATTGTTTGCATACATATAATAATCACATTATGATTGCTTAATTATATGCTACAGGTAAAGTCCATTTCGCTGGATTTGCAATTTTCTTAAGTTAATGCCTTTTGTTTGTTTACTAAATAAATATATTTGAGTTTAACAATTAAAGAAATTAATGTGCTAAATAAAGAGCGTATATGTATGAGCTTGATCAGCATTTCCGTTTTATGAATAAGTAACAATGTTATTGTGTAATTAAATATGATATGTTTTTTTGTAAATGCAATGACCGCAGAAATGGTTTTGTGTATTAAATTTTTTATTTATACATAAGTATGAATAAGAGTTTAGAGATAAGTGAACTTTATTAATTCATTTTGTATGTGCATTAACATCTTGCTCCCTCTTGAAGTCCTTGACTTCAAAGTTATATATAATCTTCAGCTGTCGTAGTTTCACCTTTGGTGGTTCTGCAGTATTTATTATTTTAATTTTCCTAGGTCGGCGCCGTATGTAGGTCACAATAAGATATATGTATGATGATTATAGCAACAATTGCTAGAGTCGTATATCCTACGGAATATTGGTGAATATCATGTGTTTGTAATTTTGGAATTATTGTTGCTGATTAAGCTTGTTTTTAGCTAGGTGTTTGCTTAATTCGTTGATTAACCTTGAGTTATTAGTGTAATTTAATCTCCATCGAATTTTTAGTGGATCATATTCTGTTGTATTGTCGTTGAATAGATGTAATGATGTTATATTAATTGGTGGTTGGAAATATTTAATCATTTTTGTTTCTTTGACAAACGTGATTATATATTTTTTATCTAAGCTGAATAACAATGATTCAAGGTTTCTAGTTGGATCCATATTCGAGCTGGTTTTGTTATTCTTAACTTGCATGATGATGGTAACGTGAAAAGTGAGTGAGTAAAAAGTTCTAGTTCACTATTTTGTTGTTGTAAATAGGCCCCTTCTGATGAATTAAATATACATTTCTTCATTAATTTGTACTCCCTTTAGTAAATCTAATTCTGTTAAACCGTAAAAGCGACGACATATGAGCCCTGATCAATATGTAGTCGGTCTTTGTTTCGAGTGATTCAAACTTTGTTTCACGTACTAAAGGTACTGTGACCATAAAAATGGCATAGTCTCTCCTTAGACGATATTGAACATATATCAATCGATAAGCATTAAGTAATGTTTGTTCATCTAGTGTAAATGGGAGTTGAAGAGGTGATTGAGTATGATTTTTAATGACTCTTAATTGACTCATTAGCTGTTTAGGAGTTAGTATTAGTGGATTTAATTTTTCATGTTGTGTAGCAGTGATGATATCTAAAATTGAACTTTATTTACCTTTGTAATCTTGCAAAAGGGTTGAACATAAAAGTGATAACACATTAAATCCTTCAACTGCTCTTGACTGCTTCATTTCTGTATTCATGTTTCTTAGTTTTTCATACATATAACTTTTCTGTGTTTTCTTCTATGAATTTCGTTTGTTGCATTTTTTCTTCTTCAGATTTTTTCATGATGTAGATCGTTTTTTCTAACACTGAAGTTTGATTTTGAATGAGTTTTAGTAAATGATCTTCATTTTGTTTGATCTTATCAATTGTCTGACTCATTTCTTCAGCGTAATCGTCACCTAATACTCCAATTAAAGCACATAAAGTACTGCCAATGAAATTGAGCGGTGATTTTGATCGTTTGAATTGTCCTTCATTTGTTTGCTGGGTGTCATTCATGAAGAGGTGATTGTATGTCTTAAGTTCTTTTAATTAATGTTGATATTCTTCTACATGTCGTTGGTAATCATTGGTTTTGATTGTACTTGCTAGTTTTTTCATTCCATGTATTCCTTGTTTTAAGGTTTTTAGTGCAGTCCAATAATTTTTTAAATTATGGCAAACTATAATCTTCCATTCACTGCCAGTTACATTGCGTTTTCCAATTTTTCGAAATATACACCGGATCCGTTATCAAGTGAAGTAACTTCAACAGTTTGTATATTAGCAGTTAAAACAGGCATGATAATAGATGTTAATAAAAATACCTTTAAACAATTCATTGCTTCTTGTCTACTACTTCGTCGTTTTCTTAATTGTCTTTTGTTTTCCTTTATCTTGATTTTCCTGAATGGCTGATTATTTTCTTTTACTAAAACTAGAGTATCGGTTAATATGTTAAGGTATTCTTTAGCCCACTTTGCTCTCTGTTGTAATAAATGTAAGTACTCAATTGCAAACGGGTCAGGACTTGTTGACATAGGCTCCCCTATAATAAAGTGAGCTGGTATTAAAGGTGAAAGATCATTTGGATCTGATGAAGTTGCCGTTAATGGTCTGGAATTTAGGATGGCTTCTATTTCTGCAGTGACTGTGCACAATTCTTCATAATATTTTTGTTGATTTAACTGCTGCCTCCCACAAACCACCAAAATGTGGTGCACGCGAAGGGATAAATTTGATATCTATACTATGTGTACTAACATTGTTTTTAATTTTTCCAATCGATTTGTGATTACTCAATATATGCTGCGATCCTTCTGTTCTTAAGTTTGATACGACTTCTAGATGAGTTGCCTTCGTAGCGAAATAGCAAAATACTGCAATATATGATTTTAACGGTTTTTTCTTCTAATTTTAAAATGAGTGTACTATATACTAGTCCACAAAAATCAACTCCACAATTGTAGAATGGTCGTGCTTGTTGAACTCTGTTAGGTGGAAAATATTTTAACAGTTTCTGTTGTGTCATTACTGTCTGTTATTACATCATCAACACAAAATTTTTTATTGCCTTGCTGAATTACTCAAGAAACTCAGTATTACCGAGAATTGGTAAACTGACGATAGATTGACCACTGCCATCACGTCTAGTTGTAGCATCAAAGTATTCTCCACATTTCTGATCTGCGACTGATAATTTTGGTCTTTTTTTATACTCTTCTAAGTCACAATTTTTGGAGGGTCCTTTTCAACTCTAAGTTTGTTATGCCACAAAACATATATTCATTTTCTTCTATTGAGGCCTTTACTAGTACTATCCATCCTAGCACTGTAGTTTGCAAGATAGTTTCGGCTTCCTATTTTCTAGAAAAGCAGCAAATTTCTATTTTCAATTTCTCGAAGGTTGGTTTATTTGTAATTTTCTTATAATAATCAAGTGTTTTGGGCCCTTTTCGACGGTGTCTATTATTGCCCAATAACCTTTTAAATCAAAATACTCTGGTATGTCCCAAGTATTTGACATCATGCTTGCTATTCCCAGATGTTCAGAATAGAAGCCAGGATTATAATTAAATTTTTTAACATGTATTGTTTCAGATGTTGTTGTTGTTGGTGGTGATGGTATCATATATTCGCAGTATTAACATTGTAGGCCATTACTCTCTGCAATTTTCTGAAGGAATTGCCATGATTTATATAATACAGAGGATGTCCGTCCTTGGTATTGTTTGTTACGGTTAATGCAGTTTTAGTAGTTTTTTCTTCTTCTTCCACTCATATGTGTTCATATAAACTACGAGGCCAATTTGCTTATGATTGTTTTAGAGAATCCTGACGCTCAAACCAAAGATTTGATTTCATCAATTGTTCAGGAGTCACATGTCTTGATATTAGGTTAGCAGGATTCTCTTTCGTATTTACATATCTCCATCCATTTCGCTGTGACAATTCTTCAATGATGACAATTCTGTTGGCAACAAATGTTTTTAATTGAGATAGATCTCTTCGTATTCATGATATGAAAATTTGGGAGTCTGACCAGTAAAATATTTCATAAAATTTCAAATTTATCACCCTTTTTAAATAGTCAACTAAGTGCACAGTAACTTTAGCCGCACAAAGCTCTAGTCTAGGTAGAGTGGTTGGTTTAATGGGCGCTACTCGTGAAATTGCACACAGTAGCTTTACGCTCACTTTTCCATTCATGTCGTTTGATATTATGTATACTGCCATGCCGTATGCACTTTCGCTAGCGTCCGCAAATGCATGTAATTCAATGGAACGTACAGAGTCAGTACTGCAAGCGTATATAGGAATTTTAAAATCATTTAATTTGTTTAATTCTTGTCTGTATTTTCAATTTCGATAATTCTTGTATGAAAATTTTAGTTGCTACTACAACTGGGTTGATAAGACCAAGAGGGTCAAATATCTGAAAGTTTTCAGTTCTCTTCGTAACATTTTCGAACTAGACAATTTTGGTTAATTTTTTGTTGATTGTAGCTACAATAACAGGAAACGACGGTGTCGTAAATGTTTCTGGCATTAAAACCGGAAACAGCATCGTTGGAAGAGCTATTAGTAACTTAGCTTCTCTGCCAATCGAATCAGCCGAATCACTAGGTACAGGTGAAAACCACAATTTTAATAAACGATCTCCAGTATCGGCTAACATAGCGACTAAACACAAGCAGACCAAAAACAAAGAAGGTGCACCATCAAAGAGACGGAAAAAATCGGTTGCACCACCATTTTACACATCATTGCTAACAGCATGTCTGTTACTTCCAACCCAACGATGGGTAAGACAGGAGTGACAATTACACCGTTCGGTGTACATCCTGGCCTGCATTTCGAAAGTATAGGAAATACTCATTTAGTGACAAAAGAATGGAAAATAGTGTGCCATTTCGATATGTCCCCATATTGGAAGGAATTCAACATAATTTCGAATGGTATGAATACAGAAAATTTGTGATAGCATCAGTAATAACAAGGGATGTATGGATACACTCAGGTAGTTTAACGCGGTTATCAATCAAATTCAGAATGGGAATCAATTATTATTACCAACACCGCGAGGAAGGCTCAAACGAGCGCTGATGAATATTGTGGGAAATGCTGCAAATGTACTATTTGGCGTACTACATAATACGTATGCAGAGAAAATGGTTCAGACTATCTCCACGGATGAAGCTATTCAAGACAATTTCTAATAAAGGAACAAACGTCCCTACTGGACTCCACCAGCAACATCGTATCAAAGGTACAAACAATATTCGAGCAATAACAACTTCAATTCAATAATCAAACCATAGAATATTTTAAAACAATTCATGAAGAATTGAAGGAACAACAGTTGCAAGAGTTAATTAATACTTATTAAGCAAGTATAATTCTGTCTATTATAGAGTATCAACCAATACAATCCTCATTATCATAGAAAAGTCATGGAAAATTCAATCAAATACTTATAACACTATGCAATTGCAAAGACAGTTGACCCCAATTAAAGAAAATTTCCCAACTAACGTACGATTGCCAAATGCAGAAAACAAGTTACTAGAACTATATACATTTAGTAAGTTGTTAACCATTCAAGGAAAAGTGGTCGACGATTAGGCTATTCTCCAAATTATGGTTATTACCCCAGTACTAGTACTCACTAAAGACGGCTTCGTCAGCATTAAACCGTCAACGCAGTATCTTATAATAGATCTGTATCAAGAATTATATTATCCACTGGACGAGAATGAGCTGAAAGCATGTATTTTAATACGTCAATACACGTGTGAATAACATCATCTATTGTACAAAGTGGGATTTAAAGTCAGTGCTTGAGAGATACCCATTTTACTGTAAAAGCCACCACGATCGGATTGCAAATTATCTATCACCAGTCATGCACCACGGTGGACGCAACTGAATGATCCAAACAGTTGGATATATGATATATCACACAACAAGTGATTGATTTAAAAATACTTTCTAACAACGTAGTATCACGAAAATCAATAATCGGACCAGGAGGAGTGTATAGTCTTGGATGATTCCATAATGATACAAGGCCAATGTTTCTTCACGAGTACAATTCAAACTGATACAGTACCATCACGGAACTTTACTGATTTGATTCCTCCAAACATGAAGCTGAATCTGACGGTTGAAATGATCTCAATAGAAAACATCACAAATCATATCGAGGAGATTCATCGAAAAATCATTAAAAGGACTGTTCATACGAACATAATTTTATATAAATTTAATTTTAAATTTTTATCTTTGTATAACAAATAATTACATTTGAATATTATAGATTTTAAGTACTCGTAATTGTAACACATTAATAAAATTCTTAATTGTCAGCACATTTCTAACTTCACATTCCAGACGTAACCTGATACTATGTCTTTCTAAAACAATTATTCTTTATCTACAAACACAAAAATTTGTTGAGATATGCAAAATTTCTTTAACGTTAAGAATTTATAATAACAATTGTAATGTACATAATTTTGTTACCATGTATTAGCTTTAGAATTAGTATATAAGCAAATTTTTTGATTAATAAATTTTAGAATTTAATTGACAGTGAACAAAGACTTTTAGTGGATCTTTAGGTGAGTCTGCCTAAAGCATTGTCAGAATTCTTTCTAAACATTGTGTAGTGGTATCAAGAGCCATTTACACCTTCATCACTGGTCTAGGTTTATGTGCCTTAGATCTTTCACACGGTTACATTTATCTTCATTTTTTAAAAGGAAATCTGAACATTTTGACTATTTACATCTTCATCATTGATCTAGGTTTATGTGCCTCAGATCTCTTCTACGATTAAATTTCATCTTCAAATTAAAGGCAATTTGAACATTTTGGTGACCCCGACGTGATTCTGAAGAAAGACATTCTGATTCACCGATACAATACTTTGTTTGTTGGTTTGTCTCTTTCTCCTTTTTTTTTTTTTGCTTGGAGGGCTCATCATATAAACTCACAGCAACAACATGAGTCTTGATGAACTAACATCTGCTCAGCAAGCAACAGGTGATGAAATCGAACGTATCATCGCTAATTACAAGAAGGACTCTACTTCTCGCAAAAAAGAGGAATATTTGAACCAACGCATACAGAGACTTGATGAACTGTGGGAAAATTTTGAAGAAACTAATACCAAAATACACACCCAGTACTCATCAGAGCGGCATCATGCCTATTTTTCAAAGGATTATTACAGGGGCATACAACAACTCTATGAAGCTTCAAGACAAACTATGGTAGAATTAAAGCAAGGGCTGACAACAGGAACTATGCCAAAACTAGTTACAGGTACTGGTCCTGTCACTCAGTCCACGCTAAAACAATCTGAGTCCAGTGAGACGACTGGTCCAGGTGTTATCAAAGGCAATTATAATCAGGATTGTGATAATAACATAATTCAACTACACAACTTACTGATTCAAAGAATCCACAAAATTATCTGCAGTATCGATTTGAATGTACAACAGCCTCCTCAATACTACCAACTGAAAATAAAAACAATTGAGCAACATTGGAACACAATCAATGCGTATCACAACATGTTAATAACACAAGCAGATGCTGTCGGTCCATCATATGATATGGAAAAGTATTTCGACGTAGAAGAACGAATGCAGGAAGTTCTTCTGCAATTATACAAACTAGCCAATCAACATGAAGTGCAAAACCTACAACAACAAGGCAATCAAGAAATAGAGCAGCCACAACTACATCTGCCATCGACTCTCAATACAGCTCGTAACGTTAAACTTCCCAAAATAGAATTGCCCAAATTTAATGGCGATTATCTGAAGTGGCGTCATTTTCGAGATTTATTTACAGAATTAGTGCATAATCGATCAATCGGCGAGTGTGAAAAGCTAATGTATTTAAAGACCAGCTTAACAGGTGAAGCCGAAAAATTAATCAAGCACCTTGCTACTTCAGATATCAATTACACTACAGCATGGAAAATAATAAATGATAGATACGAAAACAAAAGACTTCTAGTTACTGCTTTATTATCTAAACTACTCGCTCAGCCATCAACATCAAGTGAACGTCCAATTACAATAAGAACACTACATGACACCACTCAAGAATGTATATTTGCTCTACAAAATCTCGGTATCGACACTAAAAATTGGGATCCTTTGTTGCTGCATGTATTATTGAAATGTGTGGACAGAGAAACACATGCTCTTTGGGAACAAAGCTTGAATGAACCAAGAGCACTGCAATCACTGGATAAATTTTTGAATTTTCTTGAAACAAGGTTCCAGGCTCTGGAAGCTTTAAGAAACAAATCAAAAACGGAAGCAAAAACTTCAAATACATACAAGGCTTTATCCACAACTATCAGGAGCACATGTCATTCTTGCAACAATAATCATCAACTGTATTCATGCCCAAAATTCTTACAATTATCTCCCTCCAAACGTATAGAGTTAGTGAAAAAAGCAAACCTATGCTTGAATTGTCTTAAATGTGGCCATGATTCTAAAAGGTGTCCTTCAAGAGGGTGCACCAAGTGTGGCAAAAGGCACAACACCCTACTTCATCTAGAGTTTTTACAACAAAATACGTCCGTTTCTAGCAACACTCCACAACCAAGCATACAACAAAAAGGGACACAACTGATCACTCCTACAAGCAAATCAACAAATGAGCAGTCCACTTCACTCACCACTAAACTTAAGGGAGAAATGAACACTTACGTACTACTAGGCACCGTCAATGTAAAAATAGCCGACAATCACGGCTCATTTATCAAGTGTCGAGCTATTCTCGATTCAGGCTCTCAAATCAATCTAATAACGGAAAAGATGGTTCGAAAATTAGGTATAACTACTACAGAGCTCTCAATGAACATTGAAGGAATTGGGTCTCGTAAACAACTCACACGAAAACGAGCTACCATTTTAATACAATCTTGCATCAACGGATTTAGCACTCACTTGGAAGTTTTTGTCATGCCTCAAATTATTTCACCACATCCAACACAAGCAATCAACATTTCAGACTGGCCCATTCCAGAGAATCTGCCATTACCAGATCCATTCTTTTATGAGTCTAAAACAATAGATCTTCTTATAGGTGCAGAGCTATATTTTTCAATTTTGTCAATAGGACAACTCAAATTAGGCGATTCACTACCAACGTTACAAAACACCGTCTTCGGTTGGGCTGTGGCAGGCAAAATTGATGGGACACAACAAGAAAATGCCACGTGCGGCATACTATCAAATGAGGCAGCTTTTGAAAAGCAGATAGAGCACTGCTGGCTATTGGACGATAACAACTTACAAGTAAAAACAATGACAACGGCAGAAAAACGCTGTGAAATGTCTTTTACTCAAAATACAACAAGGAATCAAGATGGTCGATTTGTGGTCAAACTGCCATTTACAGATGACCCAACAACACTTGGAGAATCTAAAAATATAGCATATCAACGGTTCATGGCTTTGGAAAGAAAATTAAGCCAAAACACTGAACTAAGAAACCAATATGTTAAATTTATGGAAGAATACATCTCACTCGGTCATATGGAAGAAATAAATTTTAACAGTATAAAAAAACCTTATTATTTCCTTCCTCATCACTGCGTTTTGAAACCCGACAGCAGTACCACAAAGTTAAGAGTTGTCTACGATGCTTCAGCAAAAACCGACACTAACATATCGCTAAATGACATTTTGGCCACAGGACCTACAGTGCAAGATGATGTCTTCACTATCCTGCTACGTTTTCGCATGCACAAATATGCTATGACTGCCGACATCGAAAAAATGTATCGTCAGGTACAAGTACACGAATCTGATCGTAAATTTCAACTGATATGGTGGCGAAACAATCCCGAAGACAGATTGAAGTGTTACAGGTTGTGTACAGTAACTTACGGCACAACATCTGCCCCTTATCTGGCAACAAGATGTCTAAAAAGCCTTGCTCAAGAAAAATCCACTGAACAACCTTTGGGAGCTGAAGTATTGGAACGTGATTTTTATGTTGATGACGTCCTCACAGGTGCAAACGATCTGAGCATAGCATTGGAAACACAAAAACAACTACAAGATATATTAATGTCAGCGGGATTCACTCTTAGGAAGTGGTGTGCCAACCATCCAGCTTTATTGGAAAGTATAAGGCCACAGGATCAAGAGATTCAATTAGATTTTGAAAAATCGAATGAAGAACAAGTCAAAACCGTAGGACTAAGCTGGCTTCCAAAATCTGACGAGTTATCAATAAAAACAAGAAAATGTAAAAGAATTACAAAAAGAACAGCATATTCAGATATATCCCGTTTGTTTGATCCATTAGGTTTGCTAGCTCCCGTAGTGGTATTGGCAAAGGTGTTTTTACAAAAATTGTGGCAATTAAAGTGTGACTGGGATGCTGCACTTCCGCAGGAATTGCACAGCTATTGGTTAGCTTATCGCGAAAACCTAAAGGAGCTTCAAAAAATCAAAATACCACGTCACATATTTGCAAACAAAGCATCAAAAAATACACAATTACATATTTTCGCTGATGCATCAGAAAAGGCATATGGTGCAGCTGCATATGTACGATCCGTTCACTCAGATAAAACCATAACAATAAGACTACTTTGTGCCAAATCGAGAGTTGCGCCTATAAAGCAAATAACACTACCACGTTTAAAGCTGTGTGCGGCCAAACTGGCAGCAGAACTAGCCCATCGACTACAGACTGATTTGAAGCTAAAAAAGGTGCCTATATTCTTATGGTCAGATTCAGAAATAGTGCTGTCTTGGATAAATTCATCATGCTCTACATACCACACCTTTGTAGCCAACAGAATCTCCGTCGTACAACAGTTAACAATTGCTGAACAATGGCGACACGTTCGCTCCAAAGACAACCCAGCAGATATACTGTCTAGAGGAATATCACCAGAAAAACTATCACAATGCACAACTTGGTTCTATGGCCCAGCATTTTTACATGGAGCAGAAACAGTATGGCCACAACCTTTTATTAAAAAGCCCACAGAAACAGAATTAGAAAAAAGACGACCAGCAAGGGTCATAGCTGTCACCTCAACACAAAACGAAGACATTCTACAAAGAATAACTCCCACAAATTCTTTCAGAAAGGTACAACGTATTATGGCTTATGTACGTCGATTCATTAATTTTAAAAAAATCAAAAACGATAAATTAGTGCTCACAGCAAATGAGCTCGAAGAAAGTAAAAACCTACTAATCAAGTTGATGCAAAGACAAGAAATGAAGGACGACTACAAACATCTCGAGCAATTTAAGGAAGTCGCAAAGAACAGCCCCATTAGTAACCTTGCACCATTTTTAGACGTAAATCAGATCATGAGGGTAGGAGGACGTCTAGAGGCATCAAGTTTAACATATCAAGCCAAGCACCCAATGCTGCTTCCATATTCCCATCATCTCACCAAGTGTCTATTGAACGACATTCACAAGGAGCACATGCATGTAGGTCCTCAAGGTCTATTGGCTATAGCAAGACAAACAGTATGGCCAATAAAAGGAAAAATATTAGCTCGTTCGGTTGTACAGCATTGCGTGACATGTTCCAGAAGTAACCCAAAACTATTAAATCAGATAATGGGAAACCTACCCAAGGACAGAGTGGAGCCTGCTAGGCCCTTCATAAAAACAGGAGTCGATTTTTGTGGCCCAATACAAACGCATTTCAAAATTCGTGGAAAGAGACCACAAAAATCCTATATAGCGGTCTTCTGTTGCTTCGCAACTAAGGCAACACATTTTGAAGTTGTCAGCGACCTGTCTACCCAAGGCTTTCTAGCAGCTCTACGCCGTTTCATGGCTCGACGAGGATTTTGCAAGACCATCTATTGCGACAAATACATGCAATACATTCCAGCGAAGCACAAGACAAAATCATCTCAACTTGCAGCGCGAAGGGCATCCATTTTCAATTCATTCCCCCTCGGGCACCACACTTTGGTGGCCTGTGGGAAGCGGCTGTAAAGTCTGCCAAACATCTTTTACAGCGTATACTAGCCTCCGCAACTTTAACATACGAAGAGCTTGAAACTGCAATTCTGGAGATAGAGGCAATTTTAAATTCACGTCGTCTAACACCCATGTCCTCAGATCCGAACGATCTAACAGC
Source organism: Bombylius discolor (assembly GCA_939192795.1). Taxonomy (NCBI): domain Eukaryota; kingdom Metazoa; phylum Arthropoda; class Insecta; order Diptera; family Bombyliidae; genus Bombylius; species Bombylius discolor. The sequence continues at coordinate 22,808,538 of OW584240.1, read as the reverse complement.
GTTAACACCCGGACACTTCCTTATAGGAGAACCTCTGGTGAGCACAGTAGACCCAACATCTAGTACCTTCAGAGGAGACTTAAACAATAGATGGAAGTACATATGTCACATCAAAAATGAATTTTGGAGACGCTGGTCTACGGAATATCTATCCCAGCTGCAACAGCGATCTAAGTGGAAACGCCAGGGTAAGAACATTGAAATAGGTACAATGGTGCTCATTAAAGAAGACAATACTCCGGTCTTTAAGTGGCCAATGGGAAGGATTATAAACACAATAGAGGGACCTGACGGCCTTGTTCGTATTGCAGACATCCGTATAACAAAGGGTGTAATTCGAAGGGCTATCCACCGACTTGCACTACTGCCTGTCAACATCGAGACAGAGAACAACACTCGAACTATTGTATCATATGAGGATCTTTCGTCAGAAGAAAACGAGTTGTCAAGTCACAATAACCCAGAACGTCGACCCGAAGAAAATTCCGACAAGCCACCAGCTACGAAACGACAACGAATATCACTAGGTTCAGCAATAGTCACCTTATTGCTGGCCAGCTTGATTGCAGCACCAGTACAAAGCTCATCCATAAAAACAAGACCATTAAACAATGACGTTGGGATATATTTCGAAAATTTGGGAACTGCTAACGTTATAGCTAATGAGTGGAATCTTATCGTATATTACAAGCTAGCACCATACTGGAGAGAATATGATTTCCTGACGGATTGCACTCGAACAATGCACGAAATATGTAGTAAACTAGCGGAGAAAAATCTTTGCACAGGCATCATAAGTCACCTTAAGTACCAACAGAATCAGCTAGCTGCAAACAATATGTTGATTCCCTTAGAAAGAGAATCAACAAGGGACAAAAGAGGCGCTGTGAATCTTATTGGAAACATTGCTAATTCCTTATTCGGGATACTGGATTCAGAATATGCCGAGAAAATGTCTCAAACTATAGCCAGTATTGAGAAAAATGAGATGCATTTGCAAGAACTATTCAAAAACAACACTTCAATCTTGGACTCAACGCTAAACATACTAAGAAAGGAAGAAGATTCAATAAATCGCCAGTTTGACCTCTTACAACAACACATGAACGAAACTAACAATCGAATTAGCAGCATCTTTTCAGACCTACAACAGGAAAAATTAACACAAATATTCAACTCGGTTAGCCTACTAGCATCCTTCAGTACATCAAGTTTACTTCAAGCACAAACAGCAATCATCGACATGTTAACTGATACACGTTATGGCAAAATCAACCCCTCCATATTGACGCCCAACCAATTCAAGCAAGAGCTTTCCAAAATTAAGATTCAGTTACCACCCAGTTTACGATTACCAGCACTGCACACAAACATAATAAGCTATTTCAAGGCGATGACAGTAGAAGGTACTACTACAAAACAACACATAATTTTTCGAATAAAAATACCGTTGACATCAGTAGAGGACTTCCAACTACTTAAAATTACAGCAGTTCCAATGTTAAAAAATCATACATTTTATGTCATCAAATTGTCGTCACCATTTCTCATAGTAAACCTATATAGAGATCAATTTTATCCTATCACTGAGTTGGAGCTACAGGCTTGCACAATCTTATCAAATGAAAGACATCTCTGTCGGCAAAAGCATCCTTTTTACAGAAAGGGTGCAAACAGTAGCACTTGTGAGATGGATTTTCTTCAACACAATGACCAGCCATCCAACTGTCAGCTAACTTCTATTGGAGGTGGCCCGCATTGGATCCAGTTATTTCAAAAAAACAATTGGATATACGCCAGACAAGGCAAGCTATCAGTTGATGTAGTATGTGGGGAGACTGTAATCCATTCAGAACTTCAAAATGTTGGTGTATTGGAAATTCACGAGGCATGTATTATTAGACAACAATATATCACCATACAAGCACATAATGTCTATCCATCTGAGATAAAATCAGCGTTCGCACTACAAGGTAACTTAACAAGGATAATTTCAAATAATCAATGGATACCAATGGTAAATCCCACCATCAATCATCAGTCCAATGCAAGGGACATAGAGGCTCTACAACAAGAAGTAAAAAGAATCAAATATGATCTACCTAGCACTATAACAACGCATGATGTCCATCATTATACTCTAGGATATCTGATACTACTTCTAATAATATCAATAGGCCTCATAATAACCTTCAATCATTACACCAAAAAGATGAGGAAACCTAAGCCACTTCCAAGAACAGTTGCAAATCAACAGGACGCTGAATCTTGCTTTAACGCAGGGCTCTGAAGTACCAACAACCACAGCATCAACCAGGCCGGCAGAATGTTCATACGAACATAATTTTATATAAATTTAATTTTAAATTTTTATCTTTGTATAACAAATAATTACATTTGAATATTATAGATTTTAAGTACTCGTAATTGTAACACATTAATAAAATTCTTAATTGTCAGCACATTTCTAGCTTCACATTCCAGACGTAACCTGATACTATGTCTTTCTAAAACAATTATTCTTTATCTACAAACACAAAAATTTGTTGAGATATGCAAAATTTCTTTAACGTTAAGAATTTATAATAACAATTGTAATGTACATAATTTTGTTACCATGTATTAGCTTTAGAATTAGTATATAAGCAAATTTTTTGATTAATAAATTTTAGAATTTAATTGACAGTGAACAAAGACTTTTAGTGGATCTTTAGGTGAGTCTGCCTAAAGCATTGTCAGAATTCTTTCTAAACATTGTGTAGTGGTATCAAGAGCCATTTACACCTTCATCACTGGTCTAGGTTTATGTGCCTTAGATCTTTCACACGGTTACATTTATCTTCATTTTTTAAAAGGAAATCTGAATATTTTGACTATTTACATCTTCATCATTGATCTAGGTTTATGTGCCTCAGATCTCTTCTACGATTAAATTTCATCTTCAAATTAAAGGCAATTTGAACAAGGACAAAGAAATACCTAACAGAAGAGATATGAGCCACATTTATCACTACACCTTAGGGTACTCTAGTCTTCTAATTAAGTATATTTGGGATCCTATGCTATCTATGATGGAACAACTGCCACAGGCGAACCACACCAACTCCACTACCTAGGGCCAGCGGCAAATTTGAACTGCAACCACAAGATAGTTGAACAAAAATTGTTCAACCGCAGAAGAAGATGTTAATAACTCACATTTCTTCAAAGAAGAATCTACGAGGAAAAAAATCCAATCTTCCAGACTTTTCAACTTTATTAAGGAATTTTTCATCATTTTTCGCAAAATAAAAGTTGTTCATCTATTCAAGTAAAATTATAATTTCCAATATTTTCAGATAAATATGAAATACGAATTTTATTTGATTTTGATAAATTTTTTCTAAATAATAAAAATTACATTAAGTTTTAAAATTAATTTAAAGTTCTATTTAATTACTAAAAGTGAATAAAAATTTCCTTAAATAAAATTTTGACTTAATTTTGGAATTTCAAATTATAAAAAATTTTACATTAATTTATACTAAATTTCAAAATTCATTGAAAATTGTTATTATTGAAAATGAATTAAGATTTTATACATTGTTCTAAAATAATTTTTTTTTGAATAATTTTGATATTAATTTTAAGAATATAGAATTATATAAACTTTTAAATTATACATATTTCAAATTTCAGTAAAAGTTTAAATAATAAAGAGTGAATTAAAAATCAATCTTAGACAGTTATATACTTACATATATATAAAAATCAAGTTGTCATATAATACATTGAAATTCGGAAAGTTATAAAATAAAATTTTCTAAATCAAGTTCGCGTCTCATTCATTTTTATTCGTAAAATTACTTACAGAATTTTCATTGTAAAAAATATCACTTGTTTTTTGTTTTAATTTTGCTGATGCTTATAAATTTTGTCTCTTTCTATACATACTTATTTAATCAACACAATGTCTAGACAAGACCTTAATTTTATAAACCAAAATGTTCAATATCATATCAACGCAGAAAATCGCGAACAGAATCAAGAGCCAAATATTACTAATGACAATATTTCACTAGCTTCCGTGGAACCACCAGAATTACCAATCACAGTTTTGATAAAATTTATTAAACCATTCGACGGTAATCGTGACGAATTAACTTCTTTTATATCTGATTGTAACAAAGCTTTTCTTTTAGCTACTCGACTACAAAAATATGTGCTACTTGTTTATATTCTCACACAAATTTCAGGAAAAGCCAAAGCTGCCTGCGTTAATCGCTTCTTTTTCATATGGAATGAACTCAAAATTTTCTTAAAAACAATGTACCAAAATAAAAATCATTATTCCCAACTTTTATGTGAACTTACTACCTTGAAACAAAATCAAAACGAATCGACATCTCAATTCGTATGTCGTGTAGAAACTTGTCTAAAAAGAACTATAATACAATACAACAACAAACTACTTATCCCGTTAATCGAAATGCTCAATGAAATCGCTCTTAATCGTTTTCTTCATTTTACTTTACCAAATATTTCGAATGTCCTACGAATTGGAGATCTTAAAACATTACATGAAGCCATTAGTGTCGCTACTGCTAAAGAGCAAGTACAAAATATGTACAATCTTACTTACTAAATAAAAACATTTCATAAATAAAAACACTTTTATTAACTATTCTCGAAATTCTTTTACAAAATCTGTACAAAATCGGTTTAATAATCCTGTTCAGTAGTGGGGACATGCCGGTTCTAACTCAGGGAGGGTTTTGTGCACAGCTTTTTTGATGACGTCATGAGCTTTAGAGCTTTTTGGGTTGAGATATACGGTGAGAGCTTGAAAGCTTTGAGCTTTTGGGTTGTGGTATGTGGTGTAGGTTGTGGTATGTGGTGTAGCTTTTGTGGTATGTGGATTATGTTTGTGATATGTGGTATAGCTTTGATGGTGTTAAGCTTTTTGGTTGTGGTGTGTCACCTTAAAGTATGCAAATTTTTTGTTACAAAATGGCGTCATAACCTAAAAGTATGCGAAGTTTGTTTTGAAAGTATACTGAAAATAATCGGCTCTGGCCTGGTTGAATGACATCATCATCAGACCTTGAAGCATAGAAAAAAGCCGCGTGATTAACATGTGCTTTATCAGTGCTAATCATGTTGAGACATGTTTGTGTAAATACCACCACGCGCAATTTATTTAATTACCGACACATGCGATGTATATTTTTGCAAAGCTTGCAAATTCCATCCTAAAATAAACAAATGCGAATTCCGTTTCAAATAAACAACTAAGATTTAGGGATATACATATGAATGTTGAGACATGTTTGAGTTTATCGTTGTTTTTGTTATTTTTAATTAAGAATGAAAAAAAAATACTTACCATATTGTCAGAATCCGGATTTGAACCGGGGACCTTTAGAGTTTCAGTCTAACGCTCTCCCAACTGAGCTATTCTGACGATTTTTTGTATGTGTATTATATGATGTTTTAATGTTTTTATTTCATGATAAGGATTTCATCAAATTGTGAAATTCTAGTTGAATGTGTGTGTGTGTTAGTATATATAGATTTTGTCAGCACTTGTAAGCAGTTAAAAAAAGGTGGGGTAAATTTTGTCAGCACTTGTAAGCAGTTGAAAAAGAGTGGGGATAAGATTTTTGTGTATAAATGGAGACGATTTCTACAAACGGCATCAGTTAGTCGTTTAATTTTTAAGTGATTTGATTAATCTTTCGTTTAAAATTTGTAAAATGAGTGAAGTACAGAAACCTGAAAAAGTAAGTTCAAAACAAACACTGAAGACATCAAAAGCAGTTAAACGCAAACAGGAAGATAAACTTGTTAGAGATAAACTACCTAACAAAGTATTTGCTTCTGAGCTGGAAGAGTTAAAATCATTTCGAAACATTATATACTTAAACTTGGGAAATATGGTAAAAAACCATCCATATAAGATCATCAGTGCAGAAAAAGTTAACACTAAATTTGGTGATCGAATTTTGCTTGAGTTAGAAGGAAATCAACGTCTCAATTTACCTGAAAAGTATAATAAATTATCAGATAATGTAATAGCAGGGTTGAACAAAGGAAAATATCACTTAATCAACTATGGTCAAGTAGGAAAATCTTACAGTATAGACTTTAGTGAACTTCAAGAACAACAACAACTACCTCAAGTAACGGAGAATAAACAACAACAACCTATACAATCAGAAACAGATCAGCAATATTCAACAGAAACAGAAGATAATGTGAATTATGATGAATATTCACAACAATTTGATATAAGTTTACCTGGTTTTTATAATGTAATATAAAATCAATAAAAAACAATTTTTTTAAAATGAATATCAAGTGTTTTTATTTATTAACTAATAATCAGCAAAATAATTATAATATATTGTTCCAAGAAATTCCTCTATTAGTCTAATAGCTTCTTTAGCTCTATCAGTTTTTTCTCTTTGTTTTTCTTCCATTAAATCACATTTACAAATATTTTCATTGTCTTCAGGATAAGAACATGCAAGATAATGGCCGTTAGATGTATATTCTTCACTTTTGCTGTTGTTTAAATATTCTCGAATATTTTCAATTTCTTTTTTGTTAAAAACAACTTGTCCATATGATTCTGAACCAAAAAATGTATCGAATTCATTTAAAAAAAATGAAATATTATCTATTATATCCAGATTTCCTTCTTCTAAGTACTCAATCAATTTTTTGTAAAATTTCAATAATTTTTCAAATTCATTTTTAAATTTGATAACTTTATTTTGTCTATAACTACAAACACATGTATCTGGTCCGGTAGTTGTTTCATCTTTAGCCCAACAACAATCAATGTAATGAGATCCATGAACTGATGTTATTATTTCCATGTTTTCATATTTTTGTATATATTTTCGATAGTAGACAAGAGTTCTCCTATCTTCGTGTGATAAATAATCTGTGTAAAACTCGCTTTCAAAATCCATCTTTACACTCTGAATAATGCTGGTTGACTGTTAATAATTTAAAGCATGAGTTGACTTTTATTAGTTTCTCTTTATTTTATTGATATCAAATAAAACTTGTTGGTTGGTAAACACCAAATATGTAAATAAATCCCAATATCAATAAATAATAAGATTTTGCAAAAAAAAAAAAAACATTTATTAAAAATAATTTTTCATACATTTTATTTATTTTTTTAATAATTCCTTCTCGTCTATCCACGAATTATGTTGATTATTAAATCCTAACCATTTCACAAAAACTTTTCTTCCTTTTTTTCTTAAAATTTTTTCCACTAAATAAAGATCTGGATGTTTGGTTTTAATTATTTCTTTTTCGTAAAAACCTCCTTCAATTGGTTGTCCCTTATAATCCTCTAAAAGATACGTTATGGGGTTTGTGTTTTGAACTTTTGTAATCGTGAAAATCTCGGTGGTCCAGTTGGGTGTATATCCCTTCTCAAAAATATGTTTATATTTGCTTATTCGTACTTTATCCCCCACTTTGTATTTTGGTTTATGAAAAATTTTTAAGTTATTGTAAACTGTTTTTAATAAAAGTTTTTCATTGTTCTTATTAACATCTTTTGAGCGCATTTTTATTGTTCGATGAATACTGTTATTGTATTTAGCAACTAACACTTTTACATTATCAATCCATTTATATGATCCATTCATACTAAATTCTTTCCACATCATCTCTTTTAATGTTCTATTAAAACGTTCAACAATCGATGCTTTCAATATGCTATATGTTGAATAATGATTAACATTGTATTTTTTCATAAGTTGATTAAATTGTGTATTATAAAATTCTTTTCCTAAATCTGTTTGTAAATTCGTAGGTGATGATTGTGTTGTATTAAATATGTTATCCATTGCTTTAGTTACATCTACAGCATTTTTTGTTTTAACAGGGTGTGCCCAGGCATATTTTGAGAAAGTATCAATTACGGTTAATAAATATTTATAATTTTTGTTAAATGAAGAATAATTTCCCATTTCAACTAAATCAGCTTGCCACAAATCATTAATTCCTTTTACTATAACATGACGACGTTTAAAATTTTTTCTAGCAGGTTTATGAAGTTCTTCTACAAGTTGTTGTTTTTGCATGATTTATTTTGGCACACTTTCTAATGGGAAAATCGATTGCTCAGGTTTATGTTTTCTCTTTATTTCATCAAATAAAAATTTTTGAATATTTTCAATGTTATAATTTAAACCATATATTTTTTCACGGTAATCTAACAACATCTCATTATTCTTTGCAAGTTGTTGACGAAATGATTCTAATTCTTTGTCTAAATACTCTTTTGTTAGAGAATCCAGAACGGGTGGTGTTGATTTTTTCAAATTATTCAACATCTTATCATTATTTTCAATAAATACTTCTTGTTTTTTCATAAGTTTGGTATGTAAAGCAATAATTTCATTATCAACATACTCTTTTGTTACTGCATCATTATCATTTAAAGGATTTTCAAGATTTTCTATACGTTTTGAATTTATATTAAAGTTTCCTTCATTTGTTAAAATAAATCCTATTCCTGGTGGACCAGGAGGCCCCCGTTCAGAAGAAATTGTAGCATGATGATGTCTCCGAATAGAGAAACGTCCAAACTTGTCAACGCTCATAATGTAAATAATAAATTTCATGATGTAGAATATAAATTTATACGATAATATCTGCTTCTCTGAGTTCCTCAATTATTGAAACTATCTCATTGTTGTGATTATCATGTCCTGCATGTGCAGATGCTAGTAGTAATTTCAATCTATTCACTAATTCGTTTGGATCATCCCAGTATACATAATTAGGTTTTTCTTTCAGTAAATGCATTAATCCAGAGCCAGTATGAGACTCGAACAATTCCTTAATAAGTTTATACTTGTTACTTCTGTTTCCAGATATTTGTCCACTTTCATCATAAGCACGTTTATGTGCATTTGTTTGTATTATAATTTTTTTATAATTTTCAAAGTCCACGTTAGTACATTTCCTTTTATTAGGATTTTTCAAAAACAATAATTGTATCAAACCAGGTGTTAGAGAATAAAACTTTCCATTGATAACAATAGTTTTCTCGTCAATAGAAAACGGAGAGTTTCCTATTTTCCAAATATTTTTATCATGATCTAAATGTGGTCCGTATTTGTAATCAATGTCATCTTCGTTTAATTTCATTTCTTTCAAAAATCGATTCGGTGAATTTGAAAATGTTGGTTGTTGTTGTTGTGATTCATCATCATCAAAACTTTCATCGAATGATTTATGAGAAAAATTAGGTTGTTTAATTGTTTGAGGTGTTTCAAAGTTCTCCTCTAATTTTTTTGAATATTCATGTGGTGTACTTATTGAAAACTCAGTTTTTAGACGTTTAGACTTAAATGGAGTCTCACATTCTTCTTTTATTTCAGTTTTAATATCCGGATAATTAGTTTTATCTACTATTTTTTTCAAAGGTTGCGTAATTGGTTTAAAAACACTTTCCAATTGTATTTCTTCTTCTGCTTTACCAGTTTTCAAAGCTTGATATTTCTTACGAATAACATTTCTTGTTTTTATAATATTCTTAATTAACTCGCTTTCCATAATGATGTTGTTTTAAAGAAAAAACAGCTTAAACAGGTCTTTAAACAGCTCTAAAACAGCTTAAACAGGTTCAAAAACAGGTCTGAAACAGCTTAAACAGGTCTAAAAACAGCTCTAAAACAGCTTAAACAGATCTTTAAACAGCTCTAAAACAGCTTAAACAGGTCCAAAAACAGCTCTAAAACAGCTTAAACAGGTCCAAAAACAGCTCTAAAACAGCTTAAACAGGTCTTTAAACAGCTCTGAAACAGCTTAAACAGGTCCAAAAACAGCTTAAACAGGTCCAAAAACAGCTCTAAAACAGCTTAAACAGGTCCAAAAACAGCTCTAAAACAGCTTAAACAGGTTCAAAAACAGCTTAAACAGGTCTTTGAACAGCTCAGTAGATGAAATAATAATGATATACAACTCTTACACACGTATCTATTTATAATAATATAAAAGTATCAAATCCCTTTCTGTATCGTCCACAATCTAATGAACTATCTTTGTTTATTACTAAAAATCCGTAATTATCTTTCCAACATTTTGAACACATATCTCGAAATTTTTCATATGACATATCTGTATTGACGTGATCATTATAAATATGCTTTAAATTCATTTCATCTTGTTTAAAAATTACAATAAAGTTTTTTGGAATATGTGTATAAGTCTGACATAAGTAAAAGCTATCGATATCCTTATGACGTCCCATACAAAAATATGAACGTATATTATTTTGTTTTTCGCCTGCAACATCATCAAATATAAAAATCGAGTTTCGTTTTGCCTGTTCTGGTGACATTATTTCAGTATTCTCAGAAAATGTGTTGTATCCTAACCCTTTAATTGGCAAAATCAGTTTTTTAAGATACTCATATTTTGGTTGATATAAAGATTTTGAGTATATGTAAATATTTTCAAATTTAAGACCATTCGGGTGTTCAAGTAAACTCATCATTACATTTGTTTTTCCGCAATTCGACGGACCCACAATAATGGCACGTACATTGTTAGGTAATAGCTTACTATGTTTAATTTTATTTGAAGTATTTGTTACAAAATCTGCATTTTTTACATTTAATGTATCACGTTGTTTTATGAACCGCATACTGATAAGAACTAAAGAAAAAACAACTATAAATACATAATTTATAGATTTTCAACATCATTCTATTTATCTGTCTGTGTGAGGAAACATATAAAATGATCAAATATAATCGAAAAACATTTAGTCGATCTCAAACTCGCAAAGGTAAAGGATTAGTGAATACATTAATCAATAAGTTACCAGTAGAGCTTCATCTTCCTGGTTATCAATATTGTGGACCTGGTACAAAACTACAACAACGTCTTGCTAGAGGTGATCAAGGGATCAATCAGTTAGATCAAGCTTGCAAACAACACGATATATTTTACTCTCAACATAAGGACAAAAATCAACGTCATACAGCTGACAAAATATTAGCAGAAAAAGCTTGGGAAAGGGTAAAGGCAAAAGATTCAAGTATTGGTGAACGTATAAACTCTTGGTTTGTTACAAACGCAATGAAAGCTAAAGTGAAATTTGGCATGGGACTTAAAAAGAAATCAACAAATAAGAAGAAGAAGAATAAAGTGAAAACGCGTAAAGTGTTCCGAAAAGCTATTCAAAATGCTCGTAAGATATTAAAAGCACAAAAACCAGAAGAAATGAACAGTGCTATTAGAATAGCATTAAATGCAGCCAAGAACACTATAAAAGGAAAAAAATCATCAATTGAACTACCTCGCATCATACCTATTCCAAAAACAGGCGGTATTTTACCATTCTTAGTTCCACTTTTTGCTGGACTCTCAGCAGTAGGAGCATTATCTGGTGGTGCAGCAAAAATAGCAAAGGTAATCAAAGATGCAAAACAAGCTAGAGAACAACTAGCTGAAAATCAACGACATAATAAAACTATGGAAGCAGTAGCAATGGGAAAAGGATTACAACTTAAACCATATAGGAAAGGTCTTGGTCTTTTTTTAAATCCAAATCCAAAAAACTTTTAAGTAAGCTACCCAATAAACCTCTAAGTGAAATTGATTTAATGAGATATGGTAAAAGTATACCGCACTTTAGAGCTGTATTCATGAAAGATAAACTACCACCAAAACCTTATAAAAATGAGTGTGGTATAGTAAATCTAGATGATTCAAGTGGTCCTGGTACACATTGGGTAGCATATCAAAAAAAAGGAAATCGTGTTGAATACTTTGACAGTTATGGTAATTTGCAACCACCTCTAGAAATTGTTAGATATTTAGGAAATAATATAGAATACAATTATAATAGATATCAAAATTTCAATTCATTTAAATGTGGACACTTATGTTTAAAGTTTCTGTATAATTTTATTGATGTAAATTAGTATAAATAAATGTGTAAAGATAAAACTATTATTCATTTCACTTAAAACCTTCAACATGTCAGTAACATTAACTTTAAGTGGGAATACATCTATATTAACAACTGAATACTTCCCCCCTATAGATCTATCATCTGACTATCTTTGTGGTCTTGTTGATTTTCATACCTATAATTCAATACCTAATGTGGATAGTAGCAATAACTTATTTCATATAGGTTATGAAACTATTAAAATACCTGTGGGATCTTATGAAGTTGATGACATCGCGAATTTCATTCAAAAAGAGCTCGAAAAAACGAAAACTAAGCCTACTATCAAAATACAAGCAAACAACAACACACTCAAAACAGAAATTAAAAGTACACACAACGTCTACTTTAACAGAGACAGATCTATTGGTCAACTGTTAGGTTTCAGTAAAAAAGAATTGGAGTCAAATACAACACATGTGTCTGATTTACCTGTGAATATAACTAAAGTTAACGCTATACGAATTGAATGTAATCTAATAGTAGGATCATATATTAATAATATTCCTGTTCACACTCTTCATGAATTCTCGCCTGATGTAGGACCAGGGTATAAGATAACAGAAGTTCCTAAGAATGTTATATATTTACCTGTAAATGTCAAACGAATTAGTTCTGTTGAAGTAAAAATTGTAGATCAAGATGGAGATTTGATTAATTTCAGAGGTGAAATAATTACAATTAGATTACATTTGAAACCACAATTATAAAATAAGACTTAAAGTATAAAATAAGTAGTCTGATTACTAAAGCTATTATTTCTTATGTAAGTGTCAAATAGATAAGAACTAGATATGCTGATATACAACAAACATAATAATAATAAAAACTCATTCAAAAGTGATAATATCATTAGTACACCATTACCTATTGAACAGACAACAACAACACAAAGAGACCTCATTTCTAAGAAACCATCATCACTAACAATTGAAAATAGAAAATTTTTAGAGTCATTGGGATTTGTTTTAAAAAGCAAACAACATGCATGATATACTGGATATTTTAGAAGAACCTCACTTTGATGAAAGTATTACTAAAAAAGAATATCATACGTATTCACCATTTGTAGAATCATACAACAATAGCGATGAAATACGAATTTCTATTCAAAACCAAGATTTATATTTACTACCAAGTGAAAGTTTTATATATATTGAAGGAACTCTAACTAAAGGCGATGGAACTGATTCACCTGATTACAAACTAAATAATAATTTTGGAGCCTTCTTATTTGATGAAATACGATATGAATTGAATGGTGTCGAAATTGATCGTTGTCGGAATGTAGGAATCAGCAGTGCTTTAAAAAATTACATTTCATTGAGTGAAAGTGAAAGTACAATGCTGTATAATGCTGGATGGACAGGAAATAGTACTATATTACCTACATCTGGATATTTTAATTTTTGTATACCTCTAAAAATGCTATTAGGATTTGCTGAAGACTACAAAAAAATAGTTGTGAATGTAAGACACGATCTAGTTTTAATTAGAGCAAGAAGTGATGCAAATGCGGTTCAACTACCAGCTACAGCTGCAGACTATAAAATTACACTCGCAAAAGTCTTATGGAAAGTACCACATATAAATGTAGACGATAAAGAAAGACTAAAACTTCTCAAAATTACTCAAAATGCGAAACCAATTCGTATTAGCTTCCGCAGCTGGGATTTATATGAATATCCCAACATTCCAAAAACAAATCATATCATATGGACTGTTAAAACATCTACGCAACTAGAAAAACCTCGTTTTTTGATATTTGCATTACAAACCAATCGACAAAACCAAAAAGAGACCGATGTTAGTAAATTTGATCATTGTAAACTAGCTAACATTAAAGCTCATTTGAACTCTGAAACGTATCCATATGATAATTTAAATATACTTTTTGAACGTAATCGATATGCGTTGTTATATGATATGTATACAAAATTTCAAGAAACTTATTATGGAAGGAACTGTCAACCGTTGTTAAAATGGGATAGTTTCAAGGATATAGCACCAATTGTTGTTATTGATTGTGCTCATCAAAATGAAACAATAAAAACAGGACCTGTTGATATTAGAATAGAGTTTGAGTTAGCTAGCAACGTCAATATTCCTAACAACACTGCAGGATTTTGTTTACTACTACATGATCGAATAATTGAGTACAATCCACTGAATGGAGAGGTTAGAAAACTGATATAAATGAGATTATAAATCAGAAATTTATTTAGTATTTCAAAGAACTTGTGAGAGAATACACATATATCATAAAAATGTTCAATAATAAAAGTGTGGTTATTGACGTTCAAGGATTTCGTGGTATTAAAAATAATTTTGTAGTGAAAGAATTGGCAGTATCATATAATTTTCAAGAGTTTCAACTTTTTATAATAAAACCACCATATCCATTTGAAAATTTACCTAAAAAACAACAAAATCAAGCAAAGTGGCTGTTTAATAATCACCATGGTTTAACATGGAACGAAGGATCAATTGATTTTGAAAGTGTTAAGCAATTTTTACGCAAAAATTTAGAAGATACCTCAATATACGTTAAAGGTAGTGAAAAAAAATCCTGGTTGTGTAATATATTGGGTGAAAACTATACAATCTATGATCTGGATGATTTAGAAGCACCAAATTTACAAACAATTCGTAACAAATATCCACAAACGTTAAGATGCCCAACACATAATGGACTTTGTGCTCTACAGAATGTATTAGTTTTAAGAAATTTTGTTAATGAAGAGCTTGCAAAAGAAAATCTTGTACTTGAATTATAAAGAAAGAAAGAAAAAAAAAACATGTATTTTTTTTTAATAATAAATTTATTCATTATAATTAAACTTAAATTTAATTTAATTTATATCTATATTAATCCTAAAATGTCCCCAAGTATATGTATTTATCCCATTTTCTCTTACAAATCGCTTATCATCGGAAAAACTTAAAGCTACTTTATTAATTATTTGTGTATAAATATTATGAATTTTAGATCTAAATACATACATATTATTATTACTATAAAACAATTTCTTTTTATACAAGCAATCTCTATAATTTTCTATACTTAAATTATTAACAATTGTCTTTTTTACACCTTTTGCTTTTTTAATATCTTCTGAATCTTTCACACTTAATGAGTACATTTTCGATCTTAAAGCAATAAATTCAGTCATTATACTTTCATTATTCTCATCTTTCATCATACCCAAAACTTTTTTATTTTTCAATGAAATACCATAAGGATTATTGAATGCATATTCAGAAGTATCAAAGTATTTATCAATATCATTTTTGATATCATTATAAAAATCTTCTGTTTGAATAATACTCGTATATATAAAAGAGTCAGTATCCATATAATTTATTAAAATATTTTCACCATATTTCGGTATTATATAATCATAATGAAATTTATACATATTTAATATTGATAATTCTAAAACACAAAATCCTAAGTAAATTGGTTTATCGTAATAAGTATGCATACGTTTCATTTGTATAGCAATCATATTATCAGTAAATTGTGTAGCACTATGAAAATTAGGTTTTGATATTAAAGCTCTAGCTCCTAATTTCTTATAACAGTTATCCCATTCCGTTATTATTTTAACATCTTTTCTTTTATCAACATTTTCCATAGTTTTTCCAAATGAAGCATTATTCATTAACTTGAAAAAATTTTTATCAAATGCATTTTTTGCAAGTGTACGATGATGATTATTCAAGTAAATGAAACGTTTCATCCATGTTGATTGCTTAAACTGTAATACTCTATGAATATGTGTAACTTTAAGACCATGTTTAATACAATGTTGTAGATTTCTATAATGAATAACATATCGCTTCTTGTTTGTTAAATCTGTAATTAATTTAACATGTTTTGAATTTGAAGTAATTTTATTTTCTGAGCAAAATGGTAAGTCATTATGTACATCATGTAATACTTCAGGATATTCTAAATCCACTTCTAAAATATAACCAGTCTCTGAATCTTCAAGAATATTTTCAATATCGATATTTTTATTTTCAATCCATTTAAAATCACCATAAGGAAGAGCTTGTGACATTGCCCAACCATACAAATTGTTTGCATCTACGTACATTAAATATTGCGATGGTTTTTGCTCATCATAATCATCCATATATTTATTATTTGCTACAGAATGTCTATGGCAACATTGAGAAATTCCGCCTCTAATGCTTTTTTTAATAAAACTATGCATATTAATATCTGTTAATAACTCAAGTTCAATTTTTGTTTCTTTCAACATTGCATCCCATGATAAACCTGGAGCAGTATAATACTGACAAGGATCGAGTGAGTAAATTTTTTTACAAACTTTTCTAAAATTTTCAAATACATCAGTTAAAAGTAATACATCCGTCTTCAAATATAATAATAAATAGTCCCAAAGATTTTTGCATTCAAATTTACACCAAACCTTTCGCGCATGATTATAATCTTCGTTATTACATACACTATTTGTCAATTTACTACTGAAATCTTCTTGTGATGGTAAACTTGCTTTATCTAATCGCTCCCATGAACTGATATATTCATATGGAAATACTCCTTTTCTTGTCAACAATATAAATTTCTCATCATCCTTGAACTCTGATCGAACTGTTCTAACATATCATTTGTTAAATTTTTCGCTAAAGAATCTAAACTAGACTGCATAAATCTATTTGAATCTAGAAATCTCAATTCTATTGTATTCTTTTCATCAACGAAAATTCTCTTCGATAGTGATACATATAGTTCCTTATTCAGAGGAATAACATTTATATCTCCATTAAAATTAGATAACTCCTTTATAAATAAATGACAATCGTATCCAGAAAAATTATGGAAAAATATTGGAAAAAATTTAGGTACACGGTATAATAAATTACATTTTTCATGAGCTGGTCCTCTATATTTGCCAGTTAGATGACAGTGATCTCGAACTCTATTCTTATCTAAAAACTGCTTACAAATATGACACTCTGTACTTTCATTTTGGATTTTGATTTCATTTAATGTTAAATGATTCATTGATTTCGAATTTTCAATATAATTGTGATATAAATGTTTTATATCTTTAATAATTGAAGATACAAATATTTTTGCACAATCTTTTCCTTTGTAAGTTCTGAATTGATTTAAACTGTTGTCAAAGCTACACTTAATATAGTATGCAAAAGCACAAGGCTCATGTTCTTGTACATTTGTTGTGGATGGTAATGATGGATCTGGCATGCATGTACTAATATCCTTTAAAATACATTCAAAATCAGCATATATTACAAAAGGAACATCTAGTTGACGTTCATAATGTTCAAATTTTAAAATACTTTTTTCTTTTGTTGGCATTTTTGTTACTATTTTATTACATTCATTCTTGTGAGCATTCAAGTCATTTTCAGAAGAAAAATATAATAAACATGAGTTACACATATAGATTTGATGGTGATGATGTGTTAACTGCACACTTATTAATCTGAAATTTAGAAATTTTTTGTTAATTAATAAAATTTCATAATTTACACTTACACAATTACATACCTAGATATGTTTTTTACCCATACGTAATGAGATTTTTCTTCTTCTTGTATGAATAATAAATTTATATGAATTTCTTTTTCTTTAGACGTTGAATAATACGGTCCAATAATTTTATTATCATCCAATCCAAATACATTTATACTGATTTTTGGATTCAGCATTTCAAATTTATAAATATCAGATACTTTTAGTGGGAACTCTAGTCCAGTAAAATCAAGTTCAGCCTCATTTTTCAAAATTATTTTTTCAGACTTTATATTCTCAATCTGATACGATGATGATCTTTCAGAATTTTTTTCGACTGGATTCATTGCAGATATTACAGCCCATTTAAAACAATACTCGTCCTCATTCTTTACATTGATGCAAGCTTTTTTATTTTGTATAGATTTTGGAAGTGATATATACTGAGATCCTCTTAAAGGTCTCCATTGATTAATATTAATTTCAACATGAACAATTCTTACTAGAGCCCAACCACTATCTCTTTCTTGAAATTCTTGCATTTTTTTATGAATTTTTCCAACCATCTCTTCATAAACTGAGCATAAATCTTCAATTTTCTGTATAATTGACATACAAGATTGAAAAGATTTAACTGAAAGTGTGATATCATCTTCACCATCATTTCCTTTTGTAATTTTTATATATTCACAAAATAATTCCATATTAAACTTGAATGATGAATGTTTATCAAGTAGATTTCTTAAAGCATTTAAAATATGATCTTTTGATGTATTAAAGAATTTCAAGACATCTAATACACCTTCATCTTTGTTTTCAAGTATATATGTTTCAACTCTTTCTTCAAAAGCGCTTTTGATTACCTTTAAATTTTCATTTAGAGGCTCAGCTGAATTTTTTTTGTGTATGTTTGTTCTTAAATGATATGACCAATTCTTTGTTGGAATATCTTTTTGACATGCATCACAAAATTTTGTTATGGATATTGACTCAACTGGATTTTTTACTTCAACCGTATGATTCTTTCTTAAATGAGATAATAAATGATCGCTCCTTGAGAATTCCTTTTTACATACTACACAAGAAAGTTTGTCGATGACATAAGAATCAGAATGGATCTTCTTTTTATGTTCTAATAATTTGTCTTTCCTACTTAAATGTTTCTCACAAATATCGCAAATTACACGTTCACCATGAATGCTATTAACATGTCTTTTTAAAACTGATTTTGTTGAAAAATCTTTATTACATAATTCACATGTAAACTTCATTTTTTTAATATAAATTTAACTTATTTAAAACTACTGATTCATAAAACTGATATTGCTGTTGATTCATCTACACGAAAGATTAATCACGAAAGATTAATCAAATCACTTGAAAATTAAACGACGAAATGATGCCGTTTGTAGAAATCGTCTTCATTTATAGTCTTATCCCCACCCTTTTTCCACCGCTTACAAATGCTGCCAAAATACACACACACACACACACACACACACACATCCAACTAGAATTTCACAATTTGATGAAATCCTTATTATGAAATAAAAACATTAAAACATCATATAATACAATTTAAAATGGAATTCGCATTTGTTTATTTTAGGATGGAATTTGCAAGCTTTGCAAAAATATACATCGCATGTGTCGGTAATTAAATAAATTGCGCGTGGTGGTATTTACACAAACATGTCTCAACATGATTAGCACTGATAAAGCACATGTTAATCACGCGGCTTTTTTCTATGCTTCAAGGTCTGATGATGATGTCATTCAACCAGGCCAGAGCCGATTATTTTCAGTATACTTTCAAAACAAACTTCGCATACTTTTAGGTTATGACGCCATTTTGTAACAAAAAATTTGCATACTTTAAGGTGACACACCACAACCAAAAAGCTTAACACCATCAAAGCTATACCACATATCACAAACATAATCCACATACCACAAAAGCTACACCACATACCACAACCTACACCACATACCACAACCCACACCACATACCACAACCCAAAAGCTCAAAGCTTTCAAGCTCTCACCG
Organism: Bombylius discolor; assembly: GCA_939192795.1. NCBI lineage: Eukaryota > Metazoa > Arthropoda > Insecta > Diptera > Bombyliidae > Bombylius > Bombylius discolor. Next base: position 22,788,999 of record OW584240.1, on the reverse strand, counting down.
TATATCTCAACCCAAAAAGCTCAAAGCTCATGACGTCATCAAAAAAGCTGTGCACAAAACCCTCCCTGAGTTAGAACCGGCATGTCCCCACTACTCTGTTCAAATGCAAAATAATAATTCAAACGTTAAAGCTCGAGTATAACAAGCTACAAGTAAAAAATTCTGTCGCTATTGCAAAAATAAGGGTTATGAAATTGAAGAGTGTCGTAAAAGACAGTATAATAATGAAAAAAATAAGAATAAAGTACAAGGTTCAAAACACCGGAGTGTGGTGCTTCTGTGCAAATCGCCCAACCAGAGCAATCCACCTCAATAGAGGCGGTATCCATTCACGACTAGTTGAAAACATTTTGTTTACACAAACAAATTCATTTGTCTGTATTCCTTCTCCTAACTCACATAATCAAAAAATTAAACTTCTTATAGACACAGGTGCTAATGTATCAATAATTAAAGCTCAATCCTTAAATAAAATAACTTTTGTAAATCGTAAAGAACAAATCACACTCAACGGCATAAGTAAAAACAATCCAATTCAAACTTCTGGACACTCAGAAATCACTCAGATATTCCTAAAACAGATAATTTCATGTTCTAACTCAAAACTCCAATATACCATACGACGGTATATTAGGAAATGATTTCTTACAGGATTTCGATGCTCTTATATGTAAATTATAAAACAAAAACCACAGAGCAGATATATAGAGAGGTTCACTGATAGTACATTCGAAAATCCGCACTTTTCATAAAATTTGTAGACCTGTGCGGGGAAGTGTGAGAGACGAAAAGTTTCTATCTCTCACGAAAAAATATATGAGAAAACTTTCGTTTACTACTCATTTAGTCACAGAATATTATTATTCATATAACAAATACATATACACACACCTAATTCCCATTTGTCGTTCTAAAAATTTTTTTTAATGCATATATTGAAATATACTGTAAATTCAACACGAGCCAAAATATACGCATAAGAATATTAAAAAACATATTCAACTTGTAAATTTATTTTCTCGTTTCAAACAAAAAATTATACCTGTTTCTTCAATATGTATATATGGTATATGTTTGCTGTTTATGTATCCCTTAAAATAGTATTTCAGATAAATACATATGTATTTGTTATTTCAAATTTTAAAAATAATTTTAAAAATTAAATTTTTACATTTTCGTAAATTTTCATATCCAGAAATTTTTTCGTGGTTTGTTCCTCTTCATTAGGAAATATGAAAATTTTATCTGTAATGGATCAGGAGATCAGAATCAACAGGCATGTTATTTTATTTTCTTTTACATTAAAAAATATCTAATGCTGTTCTGAATATATATTTTTACTTTAACACTCCTATCAATTCTCGACCGTTTTCGTCAAAATTCGGTTTTCAAAGTTAAATATCTCGAGACCCTGTGGTTCGATTGACTCAAAATTTCTGCACAGTATTAAGCTCGTCATTTTCTACAAAACTCCCTTTGGTACCAAAAAGATCCCTGCAACAGGGCGCGAGTTACAGGGTGCTAAATAAAAAAGTCACGCCAATCAATTTTAAGTATCAAAATGTTACATATTTTGACTCCTTATAAAAGTGTGTTCCCGTGGGACTAGGGAGCTGAAATTTGGCCAGGATATTTCTTGAAGCCTCTAGTTTTATGTGAATTTTAAACGGTGAAGATCCGTTTATAGGGTAAAATACAAAACAAGTCATTTTTCGAAAAAAAACTTTTTTTTCCCTTATATGGGGCCTTTCTGATTTTTGTACCATGACCCTCAAAAAAAAGAATGCATTTTAATTCTTGGACTATTTTCTGACCTATTGCATTTTATTTGACTTAAATCGGTGCATTATAGCCCGAGATATAAGAATTCAAAGTTGGAAAGTGACATATTCTTCCATATAAAAATTTAAAAAAAAATAATTCGATATTTTTGAATTTTTACATAAAAAATTTTTTGTTCATTTGTAACCAGTGTCGTTACATTTAATAGGAGTATACTAAGCTACTCATACTATTTTATGTGCAAGGAGACGCTGAAAACAAAAAAAAAAAAGCAATATAGTCTGAATTTTAAGAGTTGAGGTTTTTTTTTGCGCATGTTTTACATATCTTTGTGATCTTTTTTGTGTGGATATACGAAAGAAGAAACGTGTTACAACAACAAAAACGCATGTGTGTAAGTATTTTTTTTTCTGCGCATGTTTTTCTAGTATAATACGAAACCTCAACTTTTAAAATTCTGACTATAACAACCATCTCTTTGTTGTCGCCAGTAACACAGTTGTATGGCGATTGGCGACTGATTATTTTTCCTGTATTTCAATTCTCTGGATGAACAAAAATTAACAAAATGAATTATGAAGAAAGATAAAAATTATGAAAAAATTCATGCGCACACACGCTCATGAGCTAAAAGTTGGTTGATTCATGATACAATAAATTAAAGATAACGACAGTTGAATGTGATTTCAATTTTCATTCAACAATTTTACGTCATACGGTGCCTAATAAAAAATGTTGATCAACTTTTAATGAGGTTGTTGAGTTTGTGGAGTTCCTTTGTCAACATTTTTGTTAAGGAATGTGTTTCATTTTCATTAAATAAAACAAAAAACTCAAAAAAATTAGTTTAAATAAAATAAGTGTGAATTTGTGAATAGTAATATTTTTTATGTGAATATGCTTATTATCGTGACGCTTTTGTAGTTATACAAAATGGTATGTTGAAAAGTGAAAGGTTGCAACAGTAATAATAACAGAAAAAACTTTGATAAAGGTATTAGATTTTTTTCCTTTCCTAAGGATAAAAATTGTTTACTCTTATGGATTAAAGCGTGTGGACAAAGTATTAAAAATATAAATAATATGAGAGTGTGCTCTTTACATTTCACCGATGATGACTTTTGTTTAAAAGATAGTCTATTAAATACGCCTCTACATAAAAGAAAACTAATAGAAACTGCTGCGCCTACTAAAAAGTTGCCGGTGGAAAAAAAAGTATCAGAGAGAACAGCACGTGCAGAAAAGAAAGCCAGAAAAGAAGTTGTTCAAAAAGCAATTGAAGATTTCACATAAAAATTAATATTACTTTTTGTCAAAATTCAAATTAAATGTTAACCTTTTTAGAGATTCAACAGAAGCTCTAAAAAGTTGTGATGTCGTAGGGTTCCAAAAGACGAAAGACGCTTTTTGTCAAACGGAGTAATAATTGAATAAAAGTATATTTTGATTTTTTAAAAATTACATTTTTTGTATATTCATGACAGTAGTAGAAGTAGAAGAATTAGAAAAAATAATAAGGGAAAAAGACAAAGAAATAAACATTAAAAAATAAGACTCAAAATTTTGAAGTGCTTGAAAAATCTCTGTCAATTTTCACTACAGGTCAAAAAAATAAATTGAAAAACCCCGAAAAGCATATAAAATAGAACACTAAAGATATATCGTAAGCTATTTCATTACACTCTGCTGGCCTACGTTCTTATAGATACATGCCTTCTGTAAGGACTCTTCAAAGATTGGCAAGTAAAATTGCAATGAAACCTGGAATTCTTACGAATATTCTTCACGTCATGAAAGCAAGAGAGGAGAAAAGGAAAAAGTATGTACTCTTTGTTTCGACGAAATGAAAATTAAGTCAGTCTATCAATATGATAAAGGAAATGACTGTGTAATCATTCCATCGAATTACGTTTAAGTGGTTATGGCTAGAGGCATATTTAATAAATGGAAACAACCAGTTTTTTAAGAGTACGATTGCAAACTTACTCGTACAATTTTGGAAGGTATTATAAAAAAACTGCATCACATTAATTACACAGTAGTGGCCATTGTATCTGATATGGGATCATCAAACCAAAGTTTATGGAAGGAGCTTGAAATTGGTATAATGAAAACATGGTTTAAACACCCTTTAAGTGGAGAAAACATATTTGTATTTGCTGATACACCTCATTTGTTGAAGTTGTTAAGGAATCACTTTATTGATTCGAGGTTTCTATTAAATAACAAACTGATTACCTCAGTGCCTCTTAAAGAGCTTATAAAATTATCTAATGAAAGTGATTTAAGTATAGCTTACAAAATAAACGATACACATTTAGACGTTAAAAATGCTGCACGACAAAAAGTTAAACCAGCAGCACAATTGTTTTCACATACCGTTTCAAGTGCTCTTCGCAGGTGTTTTCAGCTAGGAAAATGTAAAAAAGTAATACATTGGAATGTGCTGATTTCATAAAATTAGTCAATGATTGGTTTGATGTTATTAATTCTAAAATATATTCAATTGATTCAAGAGACAGAGTAAACGCGTATGGTTTGGCTCTTGATGTTCAAAATAAAATTTTAAATGACATGAACAATGTTATATTAAATTTAAAAATTCCTGGCAAAAAATCTATGCCTCGATTTCAAAAAGAAATATTAATAAGTAATACTTCATTAATAAACCTTTTAAAAAATTTGAAAGATAGATATAAAATACCGTATACAACAAACCGTTTGAATCAGGATGCTTTGGAGAACTTCTTCAGCATTATACGATATTCGGGAGGTCTTAATGATCATCCAACAGCACTAGATTTTAAATATCGTCTAAGATCATATCTTCTAGGTACAATTAAAATTAAATAACCTTTAAATGTTCTTGCCGTTTTGTTTTGTCTTAGATATTTGGTTTGAAAATTGTATATTGAATTGTAAATTGTATATATACTTGTTTAAAATCATGGAATCAAATAACTTTTTATTTTGTAGGTCGTAACAATACAGTTTTAAATAGCTCAAATGTAGAGTGTGGACTTACTAAGCCTTTTAAATTTTTTTTTAGTTGGAATTAGTAAAATGGATTCAATCTTCCAACAGGTGAATGGAGAAAAAATTTCAACTAAAAGTAATATAGTTAATTATTTTATTGAGCTCACAAATAATATTAAGATTCCAATAGAATGTAAAAACAAAAAACTTACAAAAACTTTGTTTGTAAAAAATAGCAAATTAAAAAAAATAATAACTTAGCTTAATTACTCAAAGAAGAAACAAGACAAAATATGTTCATAAGACCTGTATTGAAAAAACTTTGTGAACAGAATATAGGTATTTCTGAAAGCCTAACAAAGATATGTCCTCCTTTGCTTAATTTAAACAAACAAATGTAAATCCTATATGTATCAATGCAAGACACAAAATCATGTTTTTCAAAAATATACAGGGTGTTTCGTTTGGTTTGGTTCGAAATGATACCATAGATAGGTCAAATAGTGCAAATATCTCGAAAACTACGAAGTTTTCGAAAAAAATAATGAAATCAAATTGATGCAAAATCAATTGAACTTTCATTTTCTGCAATAAAAAGTGGGGGTTAATCTAAGCTTTTTTTCAGCAAAACAGGGTTAAACACGAAAATTTGAGAAAAATTCGCAAAATTTTGAATTTGAACGCGTATAACTTTTGAAGGTTTCGGGGTAGAGAGACAAATAGGGTTTTGTTTGAAAGACAAAGGGTACTACATATTTGTTCTGAAAAATTTATGGGGTGTTTTGTGAAACAAGTGCAAAAAAACAAACGGCTGGGATTTATCCCTCCCCCCCCTACCAATACGATTTTTTGTTCGTCTCGATGAGACCTATTTATGTTATCATTTCGAACTAAACCAAACGAAACACCCTGTATAGTACATATAAGTACATACATACATGTATGTATGTACAGAGCCTAAAAATTGTGAATCCTTTTATACAATTTTTTTGGTAAATTTTATTCTACTATACTCGGTTTATAAATCGCAGTACAGGCAACATGGGCATACTTTTCTATATTGTTTAACATTGTGTTTGTATAAATCTGTCTCTTGTGTGGGGTGATCAGATCACAATTTCGAATTATAATTTATCAAAAACATGTATATGTAAAGTTATCAAAAACTAATCGGGTACTACCTTCATAAGTACAATACTGACTTCGATTTATAAACCGAGTGCAAATTAAAAAATTATCTCCCTTTCCCCTACTGACAACTCATTTATTAAAACAGGTGACTTGTTTCTTTTTATAGTGCTTCTTATTCGACTCAAACTGGTACAACATAGCGCAAGTTAAAACATCTTAAAACTAGCAACTCACAATTCTTCCACATAAAAATTAAAAAACTAAAACAAGAATGATTGAATTTTTATGTAAACAATAAAATGTATACAAAACAAGTAACAAAATTTAAACATTATATTGTATTGAAGAAAATGAGATAATGAGAAATGTACTTGTTTGTTCTATTGCAACCTTAGACTAGCAGCCCCGTGTGTTATAAATTCATAATATTGTATAGATGAAACAGTAGAAGAACGATTATGTTGTATTGATAAATATAAGGAAATGTACTTTACACGTATGATTACAATATTGGGCAATCAACTTGTCGCATGCGGAGTTAAGACTTTCTAGGAGATTTTGTAAACAGGTTGAATTACTTATGTCTAAAATGTTATTTCGATTACAAATAAATAAATGAATTAATGTTTTACAATTTTTTCTAATACCTAAAATATTTTCATCATCTCTTAAAATTTTATTTCATGATTTCTGACAGAGTAAAATGAAACCGTTCAATTTGCCCATTCAATTCACTCTTATTTGGAAGGTTTTTAAGATATTTTTTTTAATTCATCCTTCATCGTCAAAACCATATGTCACGGATTATGGAGCATCCATTTGTGGTTTTCCATTGTTCCGCAGTCAAGTTTTCGAAATAACGTCCTATAAAATGTTTTGTCGTCCTAAGAGGAGGGTCTTCTTGTTCAGTGATGAAATCAGAGTTTGCTTCGAATCCTTTCATTGCAAGTTCGTCGTCTTCAATTTCCCTTCACACCGACTTCTATTGCTCTAGATTTTATAAGTTTTGCTCATGCAAATTTTGAGTTTGTCTATTGCTGTTAGAACTAATTGATTTTTTGTAGAATGAACGTCAATATGCAGTATGTGGCCTGGTTAGTTTGAGATTGGTGTGTGATTTATTATATGGTTATTGGGATGCATATCATATCTACTTTTTTTACAAACTGAGCATTGTTTAATGACATTTCTTATTTCCTAACGTATTTAAGAGAAGTAATATTTTTCTAAAATTTGTAACCTATTTTCTTAAGGATTTTGGTTTCTCCTACGATGGGTTGTTAAGATAATTCCTTCTTGTTCACTTTCGTTTGTTATGTCTGATTTTTGGATTAAGATATTTCTTGAAAATATTTTGACACCGTCTTTCGAAATAACAAAACCTGAAAAAACAATCTACCTCATCTTGCAGAAACTCGTGTTTATTGAGTTGAATTAAACTCTCATATTTTCTGCATTTAGGGTCTTGAATATTGTTTTCAGATTTTCGAAGTGCTTTTTTTATTTTTACCAAAAATGATTTTATCATCTATATAGATGTTGCACTTTTTTCTATGTGGTTTCTAATGGCCGTTGAAATACGCCGGGGGTGTTTTCAACCCAAATGACAATCGTGTAAACGCATGTCTTCTTTATATCAGATTCTTTTAGAGGCATTTGGTGAAATCCACTTTTAAGATCAATAATTGAAAAAAATCGGTTTTTTGCCTAGGTTTGCCAGAAATTTATTGATCGAATTTAATTTTCTGTAATCGATAATATCATTCTATATTTTCTTTCTTTTGAAGCGTCCTCCTTTTTGGGGACGATCCAAACTGGGGATTTGTAAGGAGAATGCTAAGGTCTGATAACTCCATCTAAAGGAGTTTTTCTGTTTGTGATTCTACTTTAACTTTGAGATACGCTGGGTACAGATAGGATTTCGAATATACCGGCTCGTTGTTAGTTGTCCTAATTTCTACTTTCACTGTGGTGCTGTAGGCTAATTTTTTGTTCGGGTGTGAGAAAACCTTAGGACAATTTTAAATGAATTTGTGTAGAATTGTTTTTTGTTCTAGGCTCATATGAGTTTTTCTGATATTAAGAGTGTTTACTGAATTAGAATAATGTCGTTTTATTGGCATTATTGCACCTGATTTGTTCTTTCATACTATCATTATCAATAATTCCATTAAAGGATACAAGACTTGGTAAGATAAAAAACTTCATATTTTAAAAAGGACCAAATAGATTTATTCGAGCATGATGTGTTATTTCGAAACTACGACCTACACAATACACACGAAAAAGATTTTCATTAGAAATCGGGTTTCTGATATAAAGATGCTAAATATAGTTTTTATTGGATACTGTATCTATTAAAAGTTTCAATATTTCGCCGCTAGATAGAAGGAAAGAGCTAATGTTTGATCACATTGATTGTCGTAATTGTTTCTTTCTTGTTCATATTTTCCGAATTCCTGTTGTTAATGGGCTTCTTGTTCAGTGTTAAAAACTCTTTGAGATTTAGAATGTTGATGCGTGTAATTTAAAAGAGGTCTTTTTGCTGCCATGTGTTGTATTTGTACTACCCTATTTAGTAATTTATAACACGTGAATGTAGAGGTAGATCGACGTCTGTACGTTCTGGTTTAGTGGAAGAGTTGTTTTCTTGAGGTTGTTGGGACATGGGAAACTGGTTTCGAAATTTATTGAGGATGTTGCATTTTTTTTTAAAATTTGTTGGCCTTTGGGGAATGTTGACCAATTCAGGGTAAAGATTCGATCTAGGTGGTAGAATTGAAGATGAGTGGAGATTAATTCTTTTATGTAGAGCTATTAAGGTTGCTGAGGGTTGAGCTCTGAAATTTCCATGACTGTTGCACGTGATAATGAATATTTTCTTGTTTAACACAGATATGAAGCGCTTGAGCTAGATCATACTAAAATGTCTAGTATGATGAAAATGTATCTAATGCACCCAGATCTCTTTTATCTGCATAGTACAAAGTGAGGCATTTAGATATTAGCTTTTATTTCGAATGACACTAAGTATACCATAATATTTTGGTGTCCATTTTATAGGTTCATAAATTTTAATAATCCTATCAACACTCTTTTTCCAAGAGCTGAATTCCTCTGCTTGCTCTGAAAATTCCCTCAAACTTTTTATCACGTCGGGTATCCTATCCATTTCTAGTATATCTCCGCCTGTACTGTACTAGCTGTACTGTTATTTTTCTGCAGCTGCGTTCATCATTGAATTAACTATTTCCCTACTTTCCGATGTGTATGTTTCATAAACTTGAAGTTTAAATATTGCTGTAGTTAACTAACATACATAATATAATTCATCCAATCGCTGCAGCGCATGCCCGTAATACACCATATTTATTTCCTGTGTGAAAATGAGTTGCTATTAGGTGCACATCAGATCGTCGGCATAAAAATTTTTTGTAAATCGTTGTAAACATTCTATTGCTAGATACGAGGATGTGGCAACACCATATGTTACATCGGATAATTGAAAATATTTCACTTGTTTGTTTTCTTTATTTTGTCGCATAAATTGCTGATATCTCCAATCTTCAGGACGAACGACATTTTTTTAATGTCAGCTGTTAGAATGTACTGTGGAAAACAAAAGCGTATCAGGATTGAAAACAGTTCATTTTGAATAATATGTCATTTATAAATAAGTTCGTCGACGTTTCAGCTGAGCCGTCGAATACCACGCGGACGTTTGTAGTCGTTGGTGGTTGGTTGGTTGACGTGGCGGTTTTCGAAATCTTTCGAAGACCCAATTAGCACTCCCTTCTTGTAGGGAATTTAACCCTGAAGTTCTTATCAAGGTCTAGCTTAGGGATGAGGTAATCTGTAGGTTTTGTAGCCCATTTTATTGATAGCTTCTCTGGAATGCAGCTGTGGCCGTAAGGTCTTGCGGTCCACCGCCCAGATTCTCTGAGTCTAACCGCGCTGCACGAGGCGACGTATCTGATATAGAGATCTGGAGGCAGAAGATGCAGGATCACATTCAGTGCATCCGTCGGACACGACCTCAACGCTCCCGTAACACCTCCTGCCGCCGCTCTCTGCAACCTACTGAGTTTAGAGAGGTTTTACTTTTTACTGAGGGTCGACCACCACACGAGTGCCCCATAAGTGAGGATTGGACGTACTACTGTTGTGTACATCAACAGTAACATACAGCTAGCGACATAGAAAAGTGCGCACTGATAATTTTTATACATTTTCAAAAACAAATGTCCTTTGTATTTATTTTATGACTCCTAATGTTGGGTTTTTTATTTCTATGATAAGACTGATCTAGTAAGAGGTTAAGCTTATAATAAAAAGAAAGCTAGTCTACCTGCAAATATTTTTTTTTTGTTGCTTTCTGAACCCTATCCCTAAAATAGTTAATAATTGTAATAACATAAAAAAATTTAAAAAATTTTTTTTTTATTTTCAAACGAAATTTACTTTTTGGAATTGTTTTTTTCAACATCATTATAAATCGTATAACTACTGTAGTTAACTTTAACTTTATATTTATAATTATTTACATTTTTTTTAAAGTTTTTAATTAAAGTTAACATTTTATAGCTCCTCCTATTGCCTTAATGACCACATCGACTCTCTGTGGAATTGATTTTTATAATAATGATATAATTTAATAAGGATAAGCAGTATATCAAATATTTAATATAAAATTTTTCAATTCTTCCACTGTTTTCGGTTTATTTTCATTGAGTCTCATGTCAGTGGAACCCTGAAAATTTTGCATTATGTTCATGTGAGGAATAGTTTCTAGCCAGGACAATGAATATAATCACAAATTTTCTTTTTAATTTGTTTTCTGCAGTAGAAATAACAATTTTAAAAATAATTCAGAATTCTAGTTCAAAGGAATGCCTACGAGCTTTGTTCTGTAACATGGAACCGAATCATCAAATGTTGGAAAAACATAATTTGAGATGATTGTCTCATATTTTTCTTAATTCATTATTCCATCTATTATTTTTAATGGGCAAACTCCATAGTCCGTAATGCACCCTCAAACCATAACACACGGTGAATGTTGTACAGTTGTCAATATGCAAATAAATTAAAGTTGTGTTTGTCGGAGAGAGTCACTCTCGGCCAATCATCAAATGTCCATTCCTAATAGTTTTCAGCCTATTGAAGCCGATTAGCCTTCATTTTCTCACTTCAGAGTGGTTTTTCTTCGGGCCTCTTACACCTGAAACCATGTATTTTTTATTTTTTTTCAACTGTACGAACACTTAAGTTAGTATAGTTTGTAGTTTTTTACTTTCTCTTCAAATTTGTAGCAAAAAAAAATGGGGTTTTTAATACTTTAAATTTTAATTCCCGGTCCTCTTTTTCTGTGGTTTTTCTTTTAGCACCAGAACCTTTTTTCCTCTTCAAATTCCTTAAATTTAAAAAATTTTAAAAAAATTTCATTACGGAAGATTCTGCGTACCCTACCTATCCTGATATTTCTCTTTTAGAAATATTTTCTTCATACAAAGTAAGAACCGCACTTTTTTCCTCAACTGACATTTGTTTTTTTCTACTCATTTTACTTTACTTTTTTTTATATTAAAAATTACTCTTCAAATTTCACTAGCTAAATAATGAAGAATAAATCTTTCGGGACTTTATATAGGGTGCAGAGGGACAGATCCTATTATAGATGCAAAGAAACCCAACGTTATGAATCATAAAATAAACGCAAAGGACATTTGTTTTTGAAAATGTATAAAAATTATCAGTGCGCACTTTTCTATGTCGCTAGCTGTATGTGGTTTTAGGCCCCATCTTTTTCCAACAGTTTACTTGCATGCGTAGAAGGCAATGCATGCCTTCCTCTCACGCTCTTCCATGTTTTGCTTCCAGCTAAGTTTAGGGTCGAGGACTATACCCAAATATCTTGCGCTGGAAGTTAAGGACAAGGTTACTTCATTCAACTTTGGTAATTTGAATGTAGGTACCTTGGTTTTGGTGGTAAAAAGCATCAGTTTTGTTTTGCCTGGATTAACACTCAGGCCGCAAATTTCTGCCCAAGCGCTTACCTTACCCAGGTTCCTTTCCATGATCTTGCTGATCTCAGAAGGAAACAATCCTAAAATTAGTATAACAAGATCGTCTGCATACACGACGGTCTTGACTTTGTCCCTGTCAAGTCTCGACAGAATTTTGTTAATTACAAATAGTCACAGTAAAGGTGATATGACTCCTCCTTGTGGAGTGCCCCTACTCGCATATTTGATTACTTTGCATTCACCCATATCCGCCCGAATTTCTCTTGATCCCAGCATTGAGATAAGCCATTTTCTAATACCCTCTTCTACCTCTAACTCGGCAAGAGAGTTTAGTATAGCTTCCGTGCGAAGGCTCCTAAAGTATATTGTTTATATTGTAAAGATTTTTCAACTGTACGCACTACCTCATGCAGTGCCGTCTCAGTTGATCTACCTTTGATATATGCAAGCTGAGACTGAGAAAGTCCTCTACCCTTCATCTTTTGCCTGAGATGGATGTCAAGAAGTCTCTCCAGAGTCTTCAGCACGAAGGAGGTGCGACTGATAGGTCTGAAATCCTTCGCGGATTCATGGCCTCTTACTCCAGCCTTTGGTATAAAAAATACTCGTACACGTCTCCAGTTCGAGGGTATATGCCCGAACCACATACATGATCTAAAAGTTAGCAATAGCCACGGAACCACTACATCTTGCAATTCCTTTAGCATAATTGGGTATATACCGTCTGGTCCTGGTGATTTATAGGGCTCGAAAGTGCTGATCGCCCAGGAGATCCTTTCCTTGATAATTAGCCTTTCTATACTTGCCCATGTCATACATTGGTTTTCTTAAGCAGTCATCTTCTCTGTTTGAATGTTCTCACATCCCAGGAAATGAGTGTTTATTAGGGTTTCCAGGGATTCTTTCGCAGATTCTGTCCAAGACCCATCCTCCTTTTTAATGAAAGTAGGACATGTTCTTTCTTTGGACAGGATCTTGCATAGCTTGGCTGAATCCCCTAAATTTTCAATAGATTGGTAGTATTCCCTCCAACCTTTTTGCTTAGCTTTTTTAAGGGATTTCTTGTAGATCTTCAAGGAATCCTTATACGGTTGCCAGTTATTATTTTTATAAGTGGTGTTGAAGAGTCTTCTGGTCCTTTCTCTTAGGACCGTAAGCTCTTTACTCCACCATGGTGGTAGAGTTTTTTTTACTACGTTTAACTGGACACGAGACTTTGAATGCCGCACTCATGGCTCTTTCAAAGGACTCTGCTCTTGTGTCCAGTTCATCCGCTGTTTCCAATCTGTCCCTACTCTCGGCCAGATTGAGTTTGCTTCTGAAGACTCGGCTGAAAATCTTCCAGTCGATTCTTCTTGGATTCCTGAAAGGTTCAGGTATCTCTGTTTTTAAATTCACACTGAAGAGTATGTACCTATGGCTATGGTCGGAAAACAAGTCTTTTTCCGATACTCTCCAGTTTTCTATTCTAAAATTGCTTCTATCTGTGCGGTTAAGTCTTTAACCCAGGGTTCCTGAACGAGGGCTATGTCGATGTTTTCTTCCCTTAGAAACACCAACAGGTTGTCCGAGGCACATTTGGAGTGCCGAAGATTAATCTGAACCACCTTCATCCTTTGGTAGTTCCTCTCCTTTGTCCTCGATTGTCAAACTCATCGCTTCTTGGGCGAGAGTTGTTTCGTCCTCATCTTCTGTACTACTAGGCTGGAAGATCTTGAGTTTGGCATGCCTAATGCCAAACCTCAGCCTGTACTCTAATTTGCCCAGCGAGGAGATATGATATAGGAGATATTATTGGCTGTTTGCCTGAGGCTCCTCTGCTTTGATGACTGCCCAGCCATCCATCGGAACCTCCGGATTTTGCCTTTAAAGCCCTTGGATGAGCTTCCCCGCGTTAATCTCCATCTTCGGTAACCAAATGCGGGCCCTTGGTTTCTTGGGAATCTCCTTTGCGGGGATTAGCTTGAGCTTCAAACCCTCCCAGGCATCACTAACCTTAGCAACACACTCGCAAAGGAAATCCTTTGAGAATTGGTCCTCGCATTTAATCACCCGGCAGCCTCTGATCACCTCAGATGAGTTATAACACGGAACCGCTTCGTCCTTTCTCTCGATGGTGTAGTCTATCACCATCTCTGAGAGTTTGGCCTCAATTTTAGTCCATGACTCGGCTGTTAATGTTCCTCCAGTTGAAAGCTCGTCCACCAGAGCAACATGGAGATGGTCCCGTACCACCTCACTTAACAACCTTTTAGGTTTGAAAACCTCAGATCCAGAAGGGGCTGCTTCCGGTTGTTTCTTGGAAACCGCAGCCTTCCTTTTCTTTGGTTTCTGTCCTGTCTCATCTTGAGACCGGTTTCGTTTTAAGGCCTCCTGTTTCTTCGGAGAGCCTTCCTTAATTTCACTTAGACGTTTCTCGTATTCTTCGATCAACGCCAGGTATTTTTTTTATCGTCCACGTCTCGCTCTTGAACTGTACCGCTAGCTTCGTTCTTCGCGATCTTCGCTAGAATGAACTTAGCTTTGCTGTACCTTTCCTTCAGCAAGACGTGTTTCGACTTTTTCTTTTTGTTGTATTCTTTTTGGTCACTATGTCTGGTGACAAAAAGTTTAGGACCAAACAGTGTCACCGGAGTACTATGGGTGTTACTCGGTTTCACTACTTGGGGTGTCTTCACCTCTTTGGTAGAGGTGAGTGTGTCCTCATTTGAGGTCAGGTTTGCATCCGAAGATGCACTGTTTTTTACTTCTTTATTTTTATTTGAACAATCCATAAATGTTCCCACGAGTTTGCCCGGAATAAAAGGTCCGCCACTGCAGAGCCGGCATGCAGCAGTAAGGCACTTAATACAACCGACCTTGCCCGAGCATCGGAGGGGACCGTTCGGAACCAGCTCATTAACCACCTGCTGGCCAAGCAGCCGCTCAGCACGGTATCCTACAAACTTTCGGCTTAGGTGGGATTTGTAGGGTTTACTCTCCTTTGTGCTTGTATTCGTCTGATATCTCTGAATTGACCTGTTCGACATGGGTAACCCTACTGGAAAAACAAGTATTATAACAAGTGTTAATCCGTCGACATAGCTCAGTTCTTCTCAGATATACGCAAGCCCCTTCACCACGACAAGGTGCAAGCACATCGAAGAGGTTTGTAGTCGTACTTTCAGGTTTTATCACAAGCGGAATAGTATAGTGAGGTGTTTTGATTCATAAGGACTAATTTCCTCCACATGGCCTAGATGAAGATACTCTTGCATGAAGTTACAATACATTCTGTTGAGCGTTATCTATTGAATGCTATTTGTTTCCAATCTCTAATCACCATGAAGTGCCCAGAATCAGTCTTTGCACTTTCTATGTAGTGTACATTATTAACATTGACATGGTTTAAGCGGCTTTACTAATTTCCAGAGTTTTTTTTATGTGTTTCCTTAAGGTTTTCAACAAATTCCACAATTTACAACTAATCCCGACTGATTTATATTATATTTTGTTACCTTGTCGCAAATTACCAATTCGACAAAAGTATTGTGCAAATATATTTAAGTTATCATTTACTTTAATCTGTTCAATTGTAAATGATAGTAGTTTTCTGCACCTATCAAAAATTATATCTGACCATGTTTTTTGAAAAGAGGAACAGCTAATTCTATGTTCTTCGGAATGTTCTTGTGGGCTGATATTCTTTAATCTTTGGTAAAATGTGAACTTTCATGTGATCAGTGCAATGGTTTATTCTCGATTTCTCTGTTATGTTAGCTCTACACTGAGCGTGCTGTTTGCTTGTCCAATTCCTTTTACATTTGATTTATGTTGGCGTTCGTTGATTAATAACCTTTTTCCCAATCTTTGTGAAGTTGCCTAATTTTCTGACTAATGCCCCACTTAGCAGTAAATACGCAAGGTATCTAGACAACTACTAGGTATGTTCTCCCAGGCCTTGATCTAAAACCAATGTTTAATTTTTGTACAAACTTTTTTCAATTTCTTATTTACTTTATAATTTAAAAATGATTTATTAACGCTTTCATTACAAAATGAACCTTGATTTTAAAAAATAAGATTTTATTATTCTCCATACTCATTCTGTAGTATGATATCTCTTTTCACTTTTTGGTGCAAAATGCGTGCGAACATGGTTTTCAATGATAAACTGTTCCATACGATTTTTTGCTTATCTCGGAGAGACCTATCTTTGGTTAAATTTTGTAACACCTTAAACCGTGGTTAAACCTATTAAAAAAGAAAAGACTATTAAAAAATATTAAACAAATAAAATCTAAGCCACAGTAAGTTGATTTAAAATTAAATTGTTAATAATACAATATTTTAAAAGAAATTTTAAAAAAATGTGAAATGTGCAGTGTGTAATTGTAAAAATTATGAAGGAAAACATAATGGTAGAAAAGTTATGTAAATTTCCTTAGATACTTTTCCAGAAAAGTGGATATCAGCTTATAGTCATAAGACAAGTTTTAATTTAAAAACAGATAGTTCACAGCAGCATACATAGTAAAACAGTAGATACTAAAAAAATATTTTATAAGAATCACATAACTGGGGACCTACTTCGACCTTTTACGAAGTTGAATCTAGAAAATATTGAAGAACCATTAACTGTAGATTAAGATCCAAGCAAAACTATTGATTGCGAATATACTAATGAAATTAATGAAATAAAAGATGACGCAACTACATACATTGCGGAATTTTTAACCAAAAAATTAATTTTAAAGAACAAATTTCAAATGAACCATTTTATTCTTGTGCTGACCAGGTATTATAAAGTGGATTGAAAAAGCCCATTTATGTATTTAAACAAAAACTATTGGTATTTTAAAAATTTTCAACAATATTAAAACATTAAAATTTGGGTAATTCAAGTAGTATATAATGTAGATTTACCTTTAGAAGTTGAGTTATACTTTAAAATAACAATATATATGTAGTGGAATAAGAAATTTAAACAGAAATAAGGAATTAAAATTACAAAATAAAATAAAGAAAATGAGGAAAAAAAATAATATACAAAAATTAAAAGTAATAAAAATTATTTTTTATCTTAAATTCTCTAAAATACACAGGGAAATTACAAAATTTAAAAATATTTTCCAATGGTTTCCAATGTGAAAATAATTTTAATAAATAGCTATGACGTCACGGCCAGCTGTCAGAAATTTTTTTGCATTGCCTTGTACATACTTGTAATTTTTATGATATGATGATGAATTTATTATTATTATTAAAAATTTTATTCGTGCATCCACTTTTCAAAATTTTAACCAATAAGCGCAGCAAAATGTAAGTTTTTTCCCTACCATGCAAAAATACTTTTACCACAAATTTCACGAAAATTTCATCAATAGCAATATAAAATTATAAATGTCAGCTACGAATAATTCTAATAACATAATAAACACTGTGGAAGAATTCTGTTATTTCATATCTCTTTCATTTTAGAGTCGCTTTTTAACATATGAGCTCCATCTTGTGTTTCTTAGATCGTTGTTATCATGAATAAAATCACACGCCCAATGCTATAATACTTATCATGTGAACTTAAATTTTTATATTGTACTTTATTTCGAATTTGTAAATTTTATGTATGTATGTATAATTGTAAATTAAATAAAATAAATATGAGATGTTTTATACACATTTAAAAATAATTATTTCCTGATAAGTCTAATAATTTCTAATTTTTTGTGTATAAAAAGTGTTTTTACATATTTATTCATACACATATTCTTTTTCGCTTCTTATAGTGCCTGTATATAAACAAAAGGATAATGGACTATCATTTGAAAAATCTACATGTGCTTCATATAATTGAGACTTTCTCATGTAAATACATATAATTTAAAATGGTGTCAACTATTATTTGAATGAAAAAGAGTGATTAAATTATCTTTTCCCACTATTATAATGTACAATACGTATGTTGTCAAAATTGTTCATTGTTCAATAAACAGTTTTTTGGACTCAGGCGTTATGGAATTCGGTTAAAAAATTACTCACTTTGATCGAGGGCCTAGTGGCAGTATAATCTGTTTAGTGGCCATGGAGCTTCCTGGTGAAGCATCATCAAATAAAGATAATTGTCCTATAGTATATCAACAGCCAAATCTAAGTGCTTCAGTTACAAAACCAAACACAGCACTTTTAAATACAACCCATCAGTCATTGGAGAAACTAACTAGACCTGCTGTTTTTGATAAGGTATGTGTTAAATCATTGATTCATATATATGTATGTAATCATTCATTATTAATAGTTGTTTAAGATTTTTAAGATATTGCCTGCAGTAGTGAACATTTAGGGATTCATTAAACTTCTTCTATTTTCTCACTTCCAAAATATACATGTTTTTACCAGAAAAAATTGAAAATTTATGGAAAACTGTATGTAGTGATTTAAAGTAGAAGTATTCCTATAAGACCCACTTTTGGGATTTGGAAAGTTGAATAGAGATTTGTAAAAAAATTTAACTTTTCTTTACATTATAGAATAGTTTTCTGTCATTTATCATACATTGTTATGCTATAAAACTCTGCAAATTCACATTATATAATTATTTTAACTGTTTTATGAAAAAATGAAAACAATAGACGTAAAACAAATTTCTTAATTTTTATATGGCAAAACATTACTAGTAATGAGCATGCGTTATTTTTTTTACTATGCTGGATCACCAGAATTGGTACGACCTATGAAAGACAAAACTAAGTAATTTAATAGATTGAGAAACTTCAAAATAATGTCGAAACCATTAAAACTTGAAAAAAGACAGTGCCAGAAAATGATTCAGAAGAATCAAAAAAGATTACTAATACTACTTATTATGAGTAGTAAAAATATAATGTTTCTAGCTCAGGGAGGTTGAGATGTAGTTTAAACTGTAACGTCTTCAGATAGGTTCAATGACGTCATCCCTAGACACCTACATATTTGTAAAAAAACAATCCTGATCATAATATGTCATGTTTTTTCCTGTTGTGGAGTTTTTTTTTTTTTTTTGAAAAGTTGTGTTATTATGGTTACGTCTAACCCAGTGGCGTCTCGTCCAGGTGTTCAAGGTGTTCACAGAACACCCATATAATCTAAAGCAAATTTAAAAAAAAATTGAGAACGCCAAAGTAATTTTCATAACTTCAATAGTAATATCCACATAAAGCTAGAGTGTTCTATTATAACGTAGAACCCAGCCTCACATTCAGTGATGTGTATTTGAAGCCGTCCCCGTTTCGTAAATAATATAAACAATATAAATAATATACAACCAGGGTGTGAAGCTCTGATGTAGAACCCAACCTCATTTAGTATTATTTCTATCAAAATGTATTGAAGTTCTACTCAAGAAGAACTTTAATACTTTTCAATCCTATGCATAGAAAGTTGAGGCTTTGCTCTCGTACTGTAACAATACAGTTGTTATGTTATATAATGAAGGTGTTCAATTCTGAAGCAGAACCCAAGTTACAATTAGACTCAATGTTATTTTTAACAACCTTGCAACTTTAAAAAATGTACACTTTTATATTATAAAGTTGGTTCTGTAAAAAGTTCGAACAAACTTCAAAATCAAAGTCACACCTATAGACAAAGCCAAGCCAAGTGAAATATTGAATTAAAAAATTGTTTGTATGAAACGTCACATATTTTTCACATATTGAATTATTTTATTTTTTTTTTTGCCAACTTTAAACTTTAACTACTCATGCTGTATTGCACCGATTTGAGTCAAATAAAATGTAATAGGTCAGAAAATAGTTCAAGAATTGAAATGTACACTTTTTTTTTAAGGATCAGGATATTAACTAGGAGAAAAAAATAGAGAGAAGAAAAAAGGTATTTGTCTAAAACATGACTTTTATTGTGTTTTATCCTATAACTTTTACCCTAGTAAACGGATTTTCATCATTTAAAGTTTTTATAATATTAGACCCTTCAAAAAATATCCTAGCCAAATTTCAGATTTCTAGTCCTAAGAAAACATACAAGTCTAAGGAATTAAAAAATGTAACATTTTTATAATAAAAATGGATGAGTGGGTGTATAATTTGAAATATAACGAAGAGTTAAAGCTTGTTGAATAGACTCAAAGAAGTTAAAAAACATAAAGGAGGTTCAAAAAAGTACTAACTTTGACAATAAGCACCTTATTTTTTAAAAATGTTCATACTGCCCGAATATTTTATTGGAATAAAAATTGAAGCTGAAATTTTTAACTGTTTGTTTTGTAATTTTTTTGATATTAATGTTGACTGTTTGTTTCGTAATAAAAATATTTGTACTGCCCGAATACTTTGTTGAGCTACATATATATTTAATTTCTTAAATTTTCTCAATTACCCTGCAGCACATCCAGGTGAATAATTCACGAGATGCCACTGGTCTAACCAAGTAATTAGCTTTTTAATAATTAAATAATTGAAAATACAAAAAAAATTTATTAGGTTGCAAAGCTCAGAGTACAATTGTTCATCATTGTAGTATTTTTAATTACAGCTTCAAAAAAAGGTCTTCATCAGCTAAATTACATAAATCAGCTTATTATGTAAGTATACATACAGGGTGTCCTGTTTGATTTGCTACGGATTGATATCAGTGATAGGTGTCATCGAGACGAACAAAAAATCGTATGAGTGGTGGAGGGGCATGCTTTTAAATCTCAACGGATTGGCCGCTAGAGGGCATTGAAGTTTTTTTGCTCTTTTTCACGGTATGTAAGAGCATCCTTTGCCCTTTCAAACAGTTGTAATGGATGTTTAATGTACATACATACATATATGATTGATTTCTATATCAGATGTTATTATTGTCAATTGAAAGGACAAAGTGTTCCATGTTGTTACATATGCGTATCATTGATATACAATAAGCCAAAACAAAAATACAAGGTGTTTCACAAAAAAAGTCGCAAAAATCTTACACCCCCTGTACTTCGGAAACCGTTGAGATTGCTTCCCCCTCCCATACAATTTTTTGTTTGTCTCGACAAAACCTACCACCCTGTTCATTTAAGTCCATCAGATCTGAAACACCCTGTATATATATGTATGTACATATATACATATACCTATCTATAATTAACAAAACTTCTTTTTTTGTGTTGCCAAATTGTGTTTTTTGTATGGAGAAGTCATCAACTGTTGTTAAAGAAGTGTATTTTTCATAGAATTCATTTTTTAATTTTTGTAATTCAATTTTCTTTTTGGGAATAATTTTGCAGAAAAAGTTCTGTTTGGGTTTTTCTTAAAACTTAGTAGACTATTATATAATCTTTCATTTAATAAGTTTAAATCTTTATTTTGCATATTAACTTTTATACATGTTTTGAATCTTGAAAATATGTATATCTTATTTTATACATCAGATACTAGTAACTTTCTAATAACTTCTTTATTTATTAGTTTATAAAATTTATTTTTAATGTAATTAATTATTATTATTACTATTACTACAATTATTATTATAATAAATGTTTGTTATGGAGAATATGTTTGTGTTGATTTTTGTCTCTGCATTTGCTGCGACATTATTTAATGCAAACTCATCATTTATTTATTTGGTGCTTGTGTTTCCCATTTCCTTGTTTTTCTTCCCTTTCTTGATTTTTAGTATCCCAATGTTTTGTATGAAGGAGTTCTTTTCCTTTTTCGTTAATGCCAAATTCGCTAATCTGTAGAGATCCGCAATTTGTCCCCTGTACTTAACTTGACGTCCTCCCCTTTTTTTTGGTTGCTGTTGTTGACTTCGTTGTTGTTGTTGTGATTTTTGGTTCAGTCTTCTCCTGTATTCTTCTATTGTGATTGGATGTGGACCTGTTGCGTTGTTGTTTTTCAATTCTTTTTCCAGCTTTCTTTTGTTTGGCAGGGTCACCAGTTATACGTGTTTATTATATATTGAAAATAAAAAACAAAATTTGAATTTTTTTGTTAAATACTTTATTGAATTTTTTACTAAACTTTTACAAACTATTTTAAAACTTTGAAGACCGATTAAAATTTTTTATCAAGAGATTGATGGTCAGACTAAAATACTAAGTAGAATTTCATATATAATAATTTATTTATTAAAATTTCTCATGAATTGACTAAAAACTTTCTCATAATGTAATTGTTAACCTATTATTTAAATGTAAGAAGTAAGGTGTTTTATAGCAGGTGGAAAATCGTATTGTAGATAGTTCTCATCAAAAATGCTGGGAACCATATATAACTCGCCATGTAAAAATGATAGACTTGATTGTTGGTTAGACAATTATTGTTTCTATTAAAATTTTCTTCCGTATTTTTACAAAATTTATTACACTACATTAGATCTCCCTACTTTCATATTAATGCAATTTTCTATTTATTATTCAATTTATATTGGTTCTTAAAATCTAATTAAAACGGTTTTATTTTAATTTCAACTTTTTAATTTTTTAATTTTTATTACAGGAGAATACCAGGTAAACCTGGAAACTCCTCGCCCGCACCACGACCCGCCAGGGCCTTTTAGCGACTAATTGAAACTGTATTATAATATAAATACAATAATACAGGTCATATTTTCTTAATATAATATGAAATTAATTGTATCAAAGAAAATTATGCTTACCATTCAAATTTTAGTTTGTGTCATTGTTTACATAAATATGTTCAACTACATATTACTTAATGCATTTGTTTACTTTTATTTTCCTTTAATGTTCTTTTTTTTTGCTGCGTCAACAAAAATCAGAATTGTAATTTTAATTGAAGTAGTACATACATATGAGTAGTGTTTCATATATTACTTCATATATTACACAGTACAGTAAAAAGGTCAACTTACCTGAGCATAATTTATTTTTCTGCGTTGTTCAGAAAACTTAACTAGCTATAGGCTTTTTTTAAAGATATGGCCTTGCTTTCTTTGGCAATTTTAGTAGAAATCGATTGGGCATTATGATTCTGTATGTAACGTAACGGAAAATTTTTAATGAAAATTTTTGAATGTTGGGGACCAACCTAACTCCCTGGTGAACCCCAGCCGGTCGTATCCAGCCGCTTCAGTCTGGCGTGGGTTCTTGAGGTCACCCTTCCGGAAGTTCCCGTTCAGTTATATAAAGTTGACCGGCCAAAACAAAAAAACAAAAAACAAGTGCGAAAAAGAAAGTCAATTTCTATAGAAGATGAGAGAAATCATGACGAAACCTTATCATAACTGTAAAGAAGGCAGTGCAAGAAGAGATAATCAAGGAGGTACTGCGACCTTCACCTACCCTCGCTGACGTCCACCATTGCTCTTTCTTAAATTTATGTTCGTCGAATATTATCCATGATTCCTTTTTTTTTTTCTTCGTTCAATAAAAATTAAAACAACAAAAAAAAATTTTAAGCTTGTTTCGGTACTTGAATTTATATTTAGCCATAAAAAAAATGTACATCAATAAAGAATTTTACATCAAATGCTTGTCTAAATCTAACCCTATCAAAAAGAAACCGAAAGGATATCTTTCCGGGTTTGTTTATATACATATTATATATATATAGTTTTTTCCTTTTTCATTCTAAGAAAATTAGTTTTATTTTTAACTACAATAATAGAAATTCCTTTTATGAAAAATATATATACGCAAAAAAAAGAACAATCTTGTAAGACATTAGTTTTTATTTAAATTTGTTTTTTCTTTGCTTTTTTTTTTCTTTTTTTTTTCTTTAAAATGAATCTAATCTAAAATTTACTAATGAGGGAATCAAATTATGCATTTAAACTTATAAAAAAAATTCTTTTCTCGTTTATTAATTTTTCTTTTTTTCTTTTTCTTTTGTTTTGTTTTACAATTTTTTGTGTACTTAAAGATCCTATGTTAAATTTGGAGCTAAACCCTATTGACTTGAATTTATTATAAATGAAATATACAAAAAAAAATTTTTATTGTACTTAACTAGGTTGTTGAGATGACGATCGTTGTCTCGTTGCTGGAACAGGTCCACCGGTCTGGCGAGACATGAAAATCGGCTTCACCCTGGTGTGGCCCATCTCCTTTAGCTATATTCGTTGTGTTTTTTTTTTTTTTTTTATACATTTATTTTAGACTAAAATATTAAATTTTTCGTTAAAATTATAATTTTTATTTATTTCGTAATTCTTTTTTTTTTTTTTTCTTTTCCATACTATTATTTTATTTATGGTAGTATTATTATTATCAATATTGTTATAAATGAACAAATGTATCTTTTCTATATCCGTTTACATATATGTAATGAAATTATTTTTGATTTGTATTGTATCTATGGATATATGACATGGCACACACATTCATTTTACTTCGTCAAAAAAAAATCATCATCAAATTTCAACAAAATCGTGTATATTATATTTTAGAAGAATTCGCACTGAATAAAAACTAATATCAAAAACTCAAAAATGTTTGTTCTTTTTTTTCCCCCTTTTTTTTTTATTTTTAATTGAATCTCGCGTTTATTTTATTTAAATAACTTTTTTTTTTTTGAACCTTCTCACTTTTCTTATATTATTTTTAAATTAAAAGAATTCACTTTTTTTTCATTTTAAATTAAAATACATTTGAAATACTCTATAACGACGGAATATCCACCTGTTGGTGTCAGTATTTCACTTTATAAAGTACCTATAAGAATTTTTTTTTTTATTCTGTTATTTTTAAATTTTTGCAATAAAAACGAATTTATTTATAAATTTTCAATTGTAAATAAATTTCACTAATACGTTAATTTTTAATTTGAAAACTAAAATTATGTATTCTTTTTTTTTCTTTTTAATTTTAAATCAATTTAAAGAAAAATATGCATATTTCGACAAAATGAACAAACTAAGCAGAAGAATATATCTTATAATTTACACAAAAAACACAAACTAATAAAATAATGAGATTATTTATTAAATTAAAATGTTCCACCGTATGATTGATATTTAACATAGAAATTATGCGAGTGTACACAAAAGAAATCCACCGAATTGAATCATCTCGACCCAACTGACAAAAAAAAACCAAGCTCAAATGGCCGAAAAAAAAAATATTTTAATTACTACATTTTGTCTATTTCAAAAAACAAACTCAAACTCCAAATGAACCCCTGTGATAAATTCTACCTCGCTTATATAGCAAGGTTTTGAGTTAATCACATTACTCATTTATTACGTAAATACACTGAGATAATTAAGAGAAGAATTTAAGAGGTCATTACCTATTATTATTAATGCGTAAGGCAGGTATATGAATTATAATTTTCGAGACTATTCCATTTATTACTTAATGAGTAATATATAGTGAGTAGGGTAACGTGAGCATATTGGGAATTTGATAATGTGTGCGTGAACTTGAAAATTGAAATTTAATTATGGTATCTATACAAGTAAATAGGGCCTAATGAAATTATATTTACAAGTGATACATTAAAATTGTTGTTGTAATTTATATGGGGATTACTCAATATTTTATGAAAATGAAATTTGATGCATTTGCCGTTGGCAAATACATTTACGTACATTTTTTCGTATACAAAAAAAAAAAAATTAGGAATTTAATTGAATGAGAATAAAAATGCCAATTGAGAAGTTGAGAATTTTTGATGATTATAACAAAAACTGAGTAATCTCATGCATTTTCTAGAAATCGCGTGATTCCTAATCTAGTATACATAGAATTAAAAACGGATTTTTGATTACAGTTCATTTATTGGAATTTTAAGTTGCAATTTTTGGAATTGCATACGAAATTTTCCAATATGAACTGCATGATAAAATTTGATGTACATCCAACTGTAATTGTACAGTGCTGTACAAGAAAAATGATTTTTTTTAAACAGGATGAAAATTTGCTGTCGCAATAACACAAACTTTTCCACTGACCTGTCGAAGTGGAAAAGGTTGGAACACGGCAGCAGAAAAATGTGAAGTGGAGACCCTTGGTGGGGGAGTTTGACCGAAAAGGGAGGAGGTCTGTGTTGCCAATGACAACAACGTAGGGCTCGTCCACGCCCTGAGATAGTCTCATGTTCTACCAACTGAGCTAGCCGGGCAAAAGTAGAATTACCAAAATAAAACAAAAAGGAATATGGGGTAATTTCACACACACCTTAATCACGACCCAACATAAGTCCTACCAAGATAATTTCATATACCAGCATCAATAAGTTGAGTATGACCATGAAGATTCTAAAAGAAAACCAGAAGACAAAAAAACTGAACGTCAGGGTCCATATGGGTTCGCAAACCAATCCTCAGTCCCTTCGTCTGGGATGGCAACGCAACGGCAACGGCACTGACAAGATAAGAATAATAGGACGCGTGGGATGATAGATTTTATGTTCAGTGTTGCCACCAAACACAAAATCTCCATGTTACCGGGGAGGTAGGGTCTAGTGAATCAAAGAATGTAAGAAAAATTACATGATGTCGCAGATATAACAGGGCACCTTCGTCCGCGTAGATCCAGTGACGAAACCAATTTGGTGTTAAGAGGATTCAACACCCGTGGTTGAATTCCAAAAAAAAAAAATCAAAATCAACAAAGTTTGTTTTTTTTCTAATAAAAAAAAATTCATAAAATGAAGGTATTGCATATTATATCACTCGCGAACAAACCGAACGATTAATGAAGCTTAAAGTTGTTAAATTTTTTTGCCAAATTTATAATAACAATTTTTTTTTTTTGCTTTTTTTTTTTTATTTTTTTATTTTTTTACCAAGGAAAAAAAAAAGTCAACTGAAGAACAAATAATGTTGTAAGAGTTGTAACTATTAAACTGTAACATAAAAATTTATTATATATGTCAACTATGTTATTCAATAAAAATGAATGTGTGTGAAATTGTTAATCATTATCTGTAATTATGCAAATAAAATCCTTTATTCAAAAATCTTTTTTTTTTCTTAAATTTACGCGTTGGTGAGTTGGTGGACATCAACGAGGGCAGAGAGTTGTCACCAGGACAACTTCCTGCCTTATTAATAAACCTGAAACATAAATATTCTTCTTTCACTGCAGTTACAAACGCTAAATACAGTATGTAAATATGATAAAAAAAAAATAGGATTTTGAAGTTACTAGTTTGAACAGAGGTTTTCAAAAAAAAAAAAATCAACTTAAACTTCGACTAAATTGTTCATGAGGCAAGCCACACGTGTGTAGTGAATAAAAAACCCAAAACACGTGTAACCAACCAAATGGACAAATTCTCAAAAAAAAATGCAATTTATAAATTTATATATATGATTCATTCAACGTCGCAAACGATACGTAACCAAAACTATGTGTCATACGCTGAATGGATCCTACATATGTATAAACTAAACGGTTTGAGTATAACAAACAAAATGTCACATGTACATACACGCGCAAAGGTTACGGTCCTAAACGTACAAGACCGGCCTGACATCGCATATGTCATGAGCATGAATAAATAGGATTTATGTTATATACTTTGGCGATAAGAATTTGTAAGTTGAATTCACCGAGGAAAAAAAAAATTGAATCATACGTATCAAAAGGAAAATTAAAACCGAATAAAAAAGCTACTAAACTAAGTTTGAAGAAAAATTTTAATGGTTTATAAAACCACTCGTAAACTGCATAATAAAAATTCAGCCAGTCACGTCGCAACAAAATCTCGGAGGTTCCTCCAAGAATTTTGGTCGTACGTGACCGGCCACGAGAATTCGCTATTTAAATTTCAAAAAAAAAGAATGAAATTCTAATATCAGAGACTGCGCGCGAAAATTCATGTTAAATTTAAATTTGAAGAACCGGGTTATTGGTGTGAGCGGAGAGGATGCGTGGAATGGCAGATTTCATGTTTGATGTTGCCACCAAACACAAAATCTCCATGTTACCGGGGA
Source organism: Bombylius discolor (assembly GCA_939192795.1). Taxonomy (NCBI): domain Eukaryota; kingdom Metazoa; phylum Arthropoda; class Insecta; order Diptera; family Bombyliidae; genus Bombylius; species Bombylius discolor. The sequence goes on along the minus strand of OW584240.1, from coordinate 22,761,232 downwards.
AGCTACGTTGGGCACCATAGGTAACGAACTAACGGAAATAGATTTTTGCATATTGGTCTTGTATTGACCAACCTAACTCCCGAATGAACCCCAGCAGGTCGTATCCAGCCGCTTCGCAACATGTAATAACAAAAGGGGATTAATTGAGGCCTTTTTTGAGCAAAACAAGGTTAAACTCGAAAATTTTAGTAAAAATTCACAAAACCAAACCTTGTATATTAACACAAAAGTGTAAACTATGATACATTCATTTTTAAACTTAAACATTTTTAAATTTAAACTTAATAATGATAAAAACTAAGATGCTAATGATTATAATAACAAGAATTATTCTAATAATTCTGTTAGAAACATGCAATAATAGAAATAAAATAATAAAATTAATAAAAATAATAATAATAATATAATAATAATACAAATAATGATAATAATAGTGATAATAATAATAATAAAAATAATAATAATAAGAATAATTATAATAATAATAATAATAATAATAAAAATTGGTAATAATTGTAATAATTAAAATTATAATAATGATACTACTGATGAAAATAATGCTAATAAAATTATTAAAATATATAATTATATAATATTAATTATTAGAAGGACAGCGGTAAGAATCGTACAGAAAACTTTTTATCTTGTCGGATAAGCGCTCTTTAGGAATAAATGTAGGCAGATAATTCCATAATCAACGCACGATATGAGTAGGCAGAGATTGTTCTCCATATTTAGATTTGAATTGCGGCTATGAGAATTTACGGCTGTACGAGGAGAGCGATTTATGTATGTAATCATAGAGGTATCCAGGCTTGTCGAATAAAGGAGTTTGTGGAAGAATAGCAGTAATCTATTCTTACAGTAGTTTTCAAATTCAACTCCAAAAATTATATTTTTGTACAATGATACAAGATAATATGCGTACAAGCTATAAATAAAGCGCACATAATAATCATTGAAAGCAACCTCAAGTTTGTATTGTAGTTACAAGCTGAATCAATGTGCGACAATTTAATGCGACCATATATTAGGTGAGGTAGTAAAAGAGACTGATAAAGCTTCTTTCGGGCCGATGTAAACCGAAATATGTATATGATACTTTGTCAATATTGCTTTATTAATAGGATTACATTAGGTCATAGTACAGTTTAATTGAATACCGAGATTTTTGATGGTCTTTTGAATACGAGAATTTGATCAGCTAATACAATATTAGGTAGATCATTCTAATCAATATTACAACAGGAATAGAGATAGATTTACTGTCATTAGGCGGCAATCCGTTCTCATAAGACAGTTTCTGGATTTGGCAAGATCCTCATTAAGGCAATAAATTTCATCATCCATAAGACCTAATTTACTACTTAAATAAATCTACACACCATCGACATAAAGGTGAATTTTACTGATCAAAACAACCGCCACCAACAACAATGCACATGCTGAACAACAAATTCCCTAAGATTGAACCTTGCAGAACACCGCTGTCGACAGGTAGACTTGATGACTAAGATAGAGCATTTACAGTATACACATATATACGTATATATCTGATATAATCTTTTTCAATGGCACTCCTTAAATCAGTGGAAACCGTAAGAACCGCAGATTCACAACTGTGATTAGATCTGAAACTTGACTTCTACTTGCACAATATTTTGTTCATATTAAGATACATATCAGGATAATTGCTTGTGAACTATTTTTTTCAAATACTTTGGACAGGAAACATAGCATAGCATAGAATTTTAGCAATGGGAACAACTGAAGAATTTTCCTCTCACAAAAACTTTGGAATGAAGTTATGCAAAAGTTGAAAATGTTTATAGGGCGCCACACAAGGCAAGAGAAGTTTTAGAAATTTTGGACAAATACTTCCAGGACCGACGGAAATGCATCAATGTATCAATGCTATAAAAACTAATGTTACTTTGGTCATTACTCATAAAGAAAAAACTCATGCCATACGTAGTGCTAGCAACTGCGATTTCATTTAAGATACTGCTGCAGAAATATTTGTTTAATGTTTTTGCGTCCAAGGAGTATCCTGATAAATCACAGAAATCGCTCATAGTTTTTCTATTAGGTAAAGAAGTATTCAGCTTATCACCGCAAAATTTACGCTTGGCAGCTTTATTCAAGCAATTCGTATACATAGCTACCTGTTTAGATTACGTTAAAATTCATAATATATGAATTCTCTTTTAGCGGTTAGTTGAAATATTTAAGCAGAGTACCACGTACACCATACGTTTTTTGAATTGACAGATCTTACGAATACATGTTAATAAATAACTACAGTGTATATGAATTAAATTAAATCATCATCTAATAAACAGTCCTTAAATTGCGCATCAATTGATAAAGCTTTACAGTCACGATAAAGTTATGGAAGCTGTAATTTTATTATGGGTGAGAATTTGTGAATCAAGCTGGGATGGTGTAGTAGTAATGTGAAAAGTAGGCAGTTGACATGTACATTAAGCAAAGTTATGAAGTTTTTAAAATTCTTGACGCAGCTATTAGATTTTAAAAGGTCAACCTTCCACTCGCCTCAAAGAAAAATAGTCTAAAATTGTTTTTGTATCAATTCTAAGAAGTTACTCACTTTTTTCCCAGAAGCTACATCAAAATGAGCACCAGGACGGTAAACCACGAATAACGAGATTATATCATGCCTAGAACAAATTCCAAGAAGCCCTAGAAGCCCAATTTTACATTTAAAGCCACAACAATAAATAACTTTGCACTTTATTGAGCTCTTAACATAAATAGCTATTTCGCTGCTAGTGCGATTCACCCAATCATTTCTATATAAATTATATCCTGAGTGTGAAATTATACGGTTAGGAGGTAAGATTTGATTCATTTTAATAGTGAGGTTAGATTAGATTAGATTAGATTATAAGGGGCTATCACTGCACTTCGACCAATAGAGATCTTTTGTAACGCCCGTGCTTCTTATAGATCTAGGCTTTTGATAAATCCTAGAATTCTATTAGAAGGTGCGCACCAGATTTCCTTAGGTTTGAGAAAAGGCTGATGCATGTGGCACATTCCTTTGGAGGCCAATGCCTCACATTCACACAGAATGTGTTTTGAGGTTTCCTTGTCCTCCTTGCAGAATCTGCATTTGTCATCCTCTTGTAGACCTATCCTTGTAATGTTTGAACAACGCAGTTATAAATTTTACTTTGATTCCCTTTGAATCGTTTGTGAGCGGCAAGTATATCTGCCTATGTATGCTCTTGGTGTGCAATGGGGTAATTTATACGATACAGCAATTGCTGGACGAGTTTTTGGCGTTTTGCTTTGAACTTGCTGCGTGATGTACTCTTGCATTTACACAGTCCAGCAATCATCCATGCAGCAAAATGACAGACAATGCTTCTTCTTTAAAATTTTCTTTTGTTCGAATATTCTTATATTTACATTTAAATAAACGTTAAGTAATTTGAAAAAAAAAATTACTTAAAATATTGTTTTTTTATTTGAAAAATAAAAAATATAAAAAAATTATTTAATTTTAAAATTAAAAAAAGAATTTTATTCACCTATTTCAATGTTTCATCACTTTCGAAAAAAATAAATTTTTTTCACTTTTTGAATTTACTTTTTCTCTTTATAAAGTAACGATTTTTAATACTGCTTTCATAAAATCGAAGAAGAAATAAAGCAGAGTTGAAAAAATTACGAAAAAGGAATAGAGCAAATGTCAAATTGCTCGATGAAATTTTTGGTACACAAGTGATGTGCTACCCCTCAATTTGCCTCACCCCGATCACCAAGAAATCGTTGCTTGATGGTTGATGGATAGAGCAATTGACGTATCGTGGAAATTGCGTGAATGAATGCCTACTAATTTCCGGAGTGGAAAAATAAAAGACTCGAGTTTGAGGTTCAAATCAAGAGTGATTTTATTGATAAATTTTCATTCCTTAATGTCCCAAATATACAACTTCGGTTTGCAAAAAGTTACATTTTTGTGGATTTAATTTAAGATTATATTTTCTTAATCTTTGAAATACCTTTATTAAATTGTTGTTGTGATGCTGTAAGCTACAGCCGAAAATAATTACGTCATCCACATACAAAAATGCTTCTGCACCTAAACCTGCAAGGATTATTGATAGCATTCTTTGAAAGCTATTTGTTGAAATTTTTAATCCAAACGGTAATCTTTTAAAATAAAAATGACCTTCGTTTGTTGAAAATGCAGTTAGGGGTCTTCAATTTTTGTCAAGTTCAATCTGATGGAATGAACTTGTTAAATCTAAAGTAGAAAAGTATTTTACTCTACCAAGATTGTCTTGTATGTCATCCAATCTTGTAAGCGGAAATTTATCATCAATAATCTTTTTGTTTAGTTGTCTAAAGTCATCTACCATTCTCTATTTTTTATCTTATCGATGCTCTTTTTAGCTACAATTAAAAGTGGTGAGTTATAAGGACTTATTGAGGGTTCAATCACATCATCCTCTATTAATTTTTTAACTTGTTTATTTATTTCTGCCACTTGTGTTTGTGGTAATTTATAATTTTTGATATATACAGGATTATGATCTGATATGCTTATTTTTTGTTTATAAAAATTATTTGCTGTTAAACAATCTCCATCTAAATAAAATATGTCGGTAAATTCTTTGCAAATTTTTAATAGCGAATTTCTTGTATTAATATCTAAATTTTCAATGTTTAATTTATCTTTTAATTTATTGTATTTCTCTTTAGATTCTTCGATTGTATTTTTGTTTTTATAAATTACATAAAAGTTGTTTAGTGGCTGAATGTTCAATTTGAAATTTACTTCTTTTTCTGAAGTGTTTAAAATTTTTATGTGTACTACACCTTTTGCAGGTATGATAGAGTTTGCGATAAAAACACCATCTTGTATTTCTTGGTTCAAAACAATGCTATCTTCCTTTGCTTCATAAATAATTGCTTTTATGATTTGTGTGCGTGCTGGGATATTTATGTAATCATTTTCAGGAATTTTTGTCATTATAGGTACTATAATGTCTGTATCGTTAGTACAAATTGTGATTATAAAAGTTTCATAATCAATTTTACATTTATATTTGATTAGAAAATCTCTTCCTATAATACCGTCAGTATTTATAGGGAAATTGTCATCGACAACATGGAATTTTTGTGAAAGATTTTCATTTTTTTTAATAAGTTGGCTTTGATAGTTCCTAAAGAAAATATATCATTATCAGTTACTCCTGTTATTTTGCAGCACTCATCATTTAATTCTAAATTTAGGTGTATTTTGTCTTTTTTTATTACTGAAATATCAGCTCCACTATCAATTAGAAGAGCATATTGTTTGTTTCCTACATATATCTGTTCTAATTGTTATGTAATTTGTAAGTTGCTTTATATTTAATCTGAAAATGTTGCGAGGTTTACGTCCCTCGATTGATGTTGGTCGGGGACGTCCTGTGCGTTTCCCGAATTTAATATATTTATCCTTTGATTTTTATTTTGATTCTGTACATTACGTTGTTGTCTATTGATGTTGTTATTATTTCTATTATTATTATAACTATTACTATTATTGTGATTATTAATATTATTATAGTTTCGACTATTATTATTGAAATTATCTCTATTTCTATTGTGATGATTGTTGTTATAGTTTCTACTAAAATTTTGTTTTAAGTGATTTCTACTCGTGTTGTTTTTATTGTATCTTATTTAAAAGATATTTTTGTTTTTATCGTCATCAGAATCAACTTCAATTGCAAATTTTACTGCTTCATTCAGTGTTTTTATTTGAAAAGCAAAAATAGTTGTTTTTATGGGTTCTCTTAATCCTGACTTGAATGCATTTAATGCTAATTTATCATTTAATCTTGCTATTATGGCTTTACTTTCTTCACCTTGTTCAGGTATTTGTATACTATTGAGTTCTGCAATAAGCTTTTCAATCTGTTGTGCAAATTTTTGTACCGAATTATTATATTGATTAGTTTTCGATAGCTCATTTTGTATTTTTAATGGGCTTTTCTTAGATTTGTATATTTTTTGGAACAATTCTTTAAAATTGCTAATGTTATTGATTGTTTGTTTATTAGCTATTTTATTTTTAACTTGGTCAGATAAGCGCGTTTTTAATACAAATTTTATTAGTTTACTTATTTCAGTTTCATCTTTTAAAGTTTCTGACATTAGTTCAATTAAATTTATAAAATTTTCAAGTGTTTTTGGGTCACCTTCCGGGATTATTTTTACAGCGGCCGCTAAATCAAAGTTAGACATTGTTAAGTTTTGACCTGTTTTGTTAGTATTAATTCTTATAATATCTTCTTCTTCACTTTCAATGTTTTCATAGATTTCTGTCTTTGATTCTATTATCTTCTGTACCTCTTTATATATGTTACTATATTTATTTGCATACGCAGTACAAGACGTAGTTTTAGATAAATTTTGATATATCTCATTAAATTCTTTTCTTGATTTTTCTAGTGTTAGTTTTTTGGAGAGAAGATATTCTGCTTTGGATTTTCTGTTTGGATTTTGCTTAAAAATGGCTAAAACTTTTTCTAATTCAGATATTAATTATTCGAGGTTTTGAGACATTAAGAAAAAAAGATTTTTTTTAATTTTTTTAAACAGTTATATTTTTATTTAATTCTTTTCTTATCATTTTTGTTAATATTTTTCTTATATAATTAATAATAATTATAATGATTAAAAATGTTATTAAACTAATTATTATATATTTAATTAAATTACTATTATCTTCTTGTTGATTGTTGTTGTTGTTGTTCGACGAGGTTATGATGATGTCTTCATTTGGCTTCGAATTTCTGTTTCCCATTTAGTTCAGCTTTTTCTTTTCTTCTTAAACGTTGAACTGCTTGTAAGAATGTTGTTTTTTCTTTTTTTTGAGACTGTTAAATTTGCGAGTCTGTACAAATCTGCTATCTGCTTTCGGATCTGACCTTAAGGCCTCCTCGTTGTTTTCTTGGTTTTTCTTTTGGAACTGTAGGTGTTGTTATGATTTTGTTTCTTCTTCTATATTCTTCGATGGTGATTGGTTTGGGACCAGCTGTTTGTTCTTGTGAGATAGTCTTTTTCAGGTTCTTTAGGTGGTTAAGTTTGAAGTGTGTGTGAACTTCTTTTTCTTCAGTTGATCTAAATAAGCATCTAGTGACTGGACACTTTACCGAGTTCGTTTTATGCAGGATCGCCTTGTAATGTTTGAACAACGCAGTTATAAATTTTACTTTGATTCCCTTTGAATCGTTTGTGAGCGGCAAGTATATCTGCCTATGTATGCTCTTGGTGTGATGGGAAAAATGCCGAACTGAATAATGGCAATGAATGCCTACTAATTTCCGGAGTGGAAAAATAAAAGACTCGAGTTTGAGGTTCAAATCAAGAGTGATTTTATTGATAAATTTTCATTCCTTATATACTAAAATTTTACATACAAATCCTAGAATCTAATATTTCTTAGAATTATAGAAAATATGCTTAAATTATAAATTACAAATATTTTGGTATCAATTGACAAAATTAGTAAACACATATCGAATTACCTAAATGTTGTGTTCATAATGCACTTATAATAATTATAATATTAAAACACAATTATGCATAATCTCAAATTACTTCAATAGATAAAATAATTTATTATTCCTCAAAGAATATAAATTATTGCTTCTTAAAAGAATTTAGTAAGTGTCAAATTCATATTTAAAAATATGATGCAATGCAATTAAATTATTATATTGCTTAATTGCATGCAGTTATAACAACATGAGGTCATTTACACCATATGTGTTGTTGTTATTCCTCAGTATGTTTATGACATATGTGGCATCTCTATTACAAAAATATGATTTTGTAGTAAAATGAATTATACATTATGCATTATTGTTGTGTCTGTAACAAAATAACGGAAAAATTTAGTTTAAAAAAAATTTGTTATTCGACAAAAGGCCGACAGAAAATCGAGCTGACTTCCGGGTAAACCCCAGCCGGTCAAATCCAGCTGCTTCAGTCGGGGGTGGGTCCTTGGGGTTATACCCTCTCGGAAGATTCCGTATCGTTACATAAAATTGACCGGCTTTTTGCACAAGCAAAAAGAAAGCAGAGATCAACGAGGTGTTATAGAAGTAGGGATAATAAATCGAAATAAAAAAAAATGAATCGTAATGTAGATTGCATTATGACAGTTGTCCATGCAGTGGAAGAAGATACCATTAATAAGGAGCCGCGACCTTCATCCTCCCACGATGATATCCACCAACCTCAGTACCACAATCCTATCTTGTCAAAAGCATCCTATTATTTTCCGTACGTTCCATTTTAAAAGTTTCTTTTATAATTTTTTTTTTTCTTTTCAGTTTTAATTAAAAAGGACAAATAACAAAGTAATCAAACATTTTCATGTTCATTTCAAATTAAATTTATTATAAATTCCTTTTTTTTTTTCTTTTTTTTTTTTCAAATATCTATGAAATGCCTACCATTTACAGTAACTACTTTGATTCTACAATGGTTAAGATTATATTAGTATTATATAATTTCATATTTTTTTTTCTTTCTTTTTTTTTTTTTTTTGTATCAATGACAAATTTTTATCTCTCTCAAATAAATCTCAAAAAAAAATGTTATTACTTTTATTACTTTAATTTAACTCCCTAGTATAAATAGTTGCGCATTTGTTTTTGTTTCTTTCATTATTTCTTAATTTCAAAAAAAAAGCATGGTAATTATATATGAATATATATATATTTATAATTTTTTTTTTCTTATTTTTTTCCAAAATTTAGCTTTAAAAAAAAACAATTTTAATCTGAATTATTTATATTTTTTTTTTCTTTCTTACTCATAAAAAAAAAGACCTAATATAATCTATTTAACAATACCAAAAAAAATTTGTACTTATCTAAAATTCTGGAATTCTTATAGAGGCGACGATGTAGATCCTGGTGTGCTGGTCTGGCCAGATGCAGACAGGTTAAAGTCCCGCGCTGTACCAAATCGTCAAATTTTAGTTGTTTAATCTTTTTATTTTTTATTTTATTTATATTTTAATTATCATACATTTTTAATATCACTAGAGTAACATGAATGGTCATTATATTGTTTAGTTAATAATTAATTTTCTTGAAATTTTAATTAAGTTAACTTTATGATTTAATATTTCCTTTTTTTTTTCTTTTTTTCTTCTTCTGCACATATTCATATATATACGATTTGCCTAACTAATTTTTTTTCTATTTTTATTCTTCCCCTTCCAGTTCCATTTCACGAAACCTTTTTTTTTTTTTTTTTTTTTTTTTTTTTTTTTTTTTTTCAAATTTTGATTTTTGTTTAAGTTTATATGAAAATTATCATTTTTGAATTTTCGCAAAATAAGAAAAAAACCGTAAACTACACCTCTTGGTTGTAAATTGTATATTTCTTTGCCTCTTTATATAGTATAAAGCACAGCAACTAATTGATAGTATAAAGCACAGCAACAATTCAACAGTATAAAGCACAGCAACTAATGCTTTATTCTTTTTTTTTTTTTTTGCTTGTTGTTTTTTTTTTTTTTTGATTGAATTATGTCTCATCACTTTTTACACCTTTTCACACCATTAATCTTTTATTTAACACATCCATCACTTTCACATTTATTTTAATGAATTAAAATCTTTTCCATAGATTTTTTGTTTTCTCCATTTCTTTGTTTTTTCTTTAACAGATTTCAAGGTACACTACACACTACTTTATGTGCCTAGATCGTCTCCCATTAACCCCATTTAAATATTTACACAAAATTCTAAGGATAACTCGCATTTCTATGGAAAATGCCATAGGCTTTGTTATATTTATGTATGTATATATGTATATATTGTTGATTATATAGCGAAACTATGTATTAGCACTGGCGCTGAAATAATGCCAATTCACACGTACGATATTTTACATATGAAATTCTCGGAAATTTATAAAATCACATATTTATGTTGTTACTAGTTTTTTTTTTTTTTCTTTTCATTTCTATGTTTTATGAAAAAAAAATTCCGTATTATTTGTTGTTTTCTGGAAATTTGATTTAATATATGATTAAATCTTAATTTTCTTTATTTTTTAGTTTTTTTTTTCTATTTTTTTTTTTTTTTTACTTTTGTAATTAGATATTAAAACAAACAAAAAAAAAATACAAAATATTAAAATTGAATTTAAACAAAATCTTTTATACTTGATTATTTAAAATTTTACCAACAATCAAAATAAAATCCGAACCTCAATCAAGAAAAGCAAGCCCCAGACTAAAGCGACAAAGAAAAAAAAAGAAAAAAAGAGACCGATTAAAATTGTACCTCCCTTATATATCCCTAATTGCAGTAATTTCACTATGCATCTCTTAATTAGCTGTAGTCAGATAATTAAAGAGACAAATAAGAGACTATAACCCAATATGGAACATGAAGGTACATGAATTAATATCGAAAGTTCTGGATATATTCCATACATTACTTAATGAGTAATGTACAGTGAGTAAACAGATTAACACATTGGGAACTTGATTGTGTGTGTGTTTGAGTTAGAATTTATATATTACTACGCTATTTACATGAGTAAATAGGTCGTAATGAAATATATGGGTCAATCAATACACAAAAATTTAATGTGGGTTATTTGATATGAGTATTTAAATGCTATATGAAGTATGACGTATTTGCCGTCGGCAAATACCATTGCATATATTTTAGTTGTAAGAGAATTTTGAGAAAAAAAAAAATGCGTTTTAATAAAAAAGGTAGGTAATTGAAAATAAGAGAATTTAAATGAAGAAGAAGAAGAAACAATTTAAGTTGAATAATTCTCTTATTGATTTTTCTATAAATCGCGTGATTTTTAAAATATAAAAAAAATCACGCCACTTACAGAACAATGTGATGGATTATACATTTTTTTGGTTGCGCGTGTGCAACGGAATTTAGATTACAGTTTTTTTTTTGGAATTTGAAGTTGCAATTCCAATGAATTGCAGACTTTATTTTTCCAATATGAACTGAATTAAAATATTTTTAATGTACAGCCAACTGAATCTGTACATTGGCGTACAAAAAAAATATGCCCATCAAAAAAATTAATATAGCTGTCGCAACAACACAAACTTTTCCACTGACCTGTCGAGGTGGAAAAGGTTGGAAAACGGCAGCAGGCAAATGAAAACCGGAAAAAACGTGGGGCTCGTCCACGCCCTAAGAAAGAGTCTCATGCCAGAACAAGTAGGCAAGCCGGGCTGGAGCACAAAAAAAAATAGGAGACGCAAAAAAAACTATGGAGTAGATTCACACACACTCCAATCAGGATCCAACAAAAAAAATCCTACAAGGATAATTTCACATACCAACATGGCCACATGACGCTCAAGATCACGAGTAAATCACAAGGAAGGTATAACCATAAAAGGCTTGAGAGAGAAAAAAAAATTAAAAGGTCATAGCAAAAGAATCAGTTGGGTTCGCGAACCAGTCCGCAGGACCTTCGTCTGGGAGGGTACAGCGAACCATTGAGATTACGCGGACAAACAAAAAAAATATTTTTGAGACGAAAAGTAAACTGATAGCAAAAATTTGAATTCAAATAAAAGTCACTATTATAGAAGAGAATTGTAATACAAAAGAAAATCTTTAAAAGAATTATACAGGCGACTGTCCTGTGGAGGAAAGTTTAGGATTCATATATATAGATCAGCCTTTAAGCGCATTTCTGCTTAATGAAACTCGGTCTTAAATTTTTCAAACAAAAAAATAATAATTCGGATGTCACCTGGAAGGACTACCTGTGCAAGATCACAACCGAATCAAAATTATTTACAATAAACCACACTAAGTATGAGGGAGACGATGTACCCGTGCAAAGGCTCAGTACGTCCTGACAAACAGTGTAGATCGCTTCTCATACTAAACCAAGGACAAGGAATTTAGACTGGCCCTCTTCTGACCATCAAAAAAAAACTTTAATATAAACCTGAATATGGATCGACCCTCTTCTGTTCGTCCATCAAAACTTAACCTAAATCCAAACAGAGACCGACCCTCTTCTGATCGTCCCAACAAAACTTCTACAACATTTTTATTTTATTCATAATTAGAATGGATTGACCCTCTTCTGATCATCCAATAAACTTAACCTAAATCCAAACAGAGACCGACCCTCTTCTGATCGTCCCAACCCAACGTCTACATAATTTTATTTTATTCGTAAAAAAAAACTTTCTAAATACTTTATTTATTTATTTTTTTTTTTTTTTTTATTTTTTTTTTTTTTTTTTTTTTTTTTACAATGGATTTGGACTGATCTTCTTCTGATCATCCAAAAAAAAAATTTCTAAATAATTTTATTTTATTTATCGTCAATTTTTGTAAAAACAAAAAAAATTAAAGACCCGAGAATCATAATTAATATTACGCGAATGAAGCCTACTTTTTCGAACAAGAAAGTTGCCAAACGGAAAATGATTGGTTGATGTACGGATAGGACGCATGGAATGAAAAGTTTCTATGATCAGTGTTACCCTCAATCATCGAAACTTCATGTTACCGGGGGGGGAACTATTTTGAAGATAGACAAATTAAAAACCAGAAACTTTATTTTATTTATTTTTACTTTTATTTAGATCGAATACAATATCATATTTTAAAACAGATACTTTGCTATGAACAGCTGGACCTTCTCTTCCACCCATGATGCTGAGTTTCTCCATAGAAGTTGCAGGAGTGCTTCTCACCAGAGATTGTGTGTTATTGAAGTTTAAATCTCCTCCTACTACTCTTAAATCTGTACTGATGTAGCTCTCAAGGCACGATTTAACATCTGGAAGCATTGCTGGATAACATCATCGATGGACTTCACGGATCCGAAATTAGGCTTTCTGATTTTAATACGATCTACACGATGCTGCAGGTGCCAGAGTTTTGCCTGGACGCGCAGAGACTTTTCAGTGTCAGATGTAACATCTTGCGATGATAAGCTCTGGAGAATTCCCTCTGCTTGGCTACGCAAGTCGCCAATTTCCTTATTTAATGAATGGATGATCCTATCCACTCGCTGTACAGTTCCATCGGCTTCAGCCGCCAGCTGGTCGCACAAAGCCTTGAAAGAGTCTGGATGTCGAGGATCCATATCCCGTATTTGGTATTTATAAGCAAATTCTACGGGATCCAAATAACTGCGATCCATGTTGTATTAACTCGTTAAAAAAAACTTGTTGGCGTTGTGTTTATAAAAAAAATTTATTTGAGGTCACGGATCTAATCGGGGCACCTTCGACCGCGTAGATCCCGTGACAAAACCAATTTGGTGTTAAGAGGATTCAACACTCGTGGCTGAATCCCAAAAAAAAATTAATTTAATGAATTATAATGTTATGCAAAAAAAATCATTGAAATGAACATATTACATCTTATATCACTCACGAACAACCCGAGTAATTTTAGTTAAGTCTAATTTAAAAAAAAAAATATCCGAATAACTGAATTGAGTTTAAAATTTGTTAAAGTTTTGAATGATCACTTTTATATAGTAAAAATGTCGACGTGTAGAAGGAAAAGAAAGAACAAAAATAAAAAAAAAAAGAAATTACAATAACTGGACCGATAATCTGAAAAAAAATTTTATTTTGTGTTTGCTTCGCAAATGCAAAGTCAAAAAAAAAGAAAAATATATATATATATATTTATATTTAGGAATAAAAAAAAACATGCAATACTATGAAATCATGCAAAAAAAATGATAATATCTTTTATATTTCTCCAAAAAAAAAAAATTAAATCATTAAATTTTGTTCAAACGGTGTTTTTACATATGAGGTTATGAGGTGGCGGACATCAACACGGGCAGAGAGATGTCACCAGGACAACTTCCTGCCTTATCAATAAACCTGAAACATAAATATTCTTCTTTCACTGCACCCACAAAAGCAGAATGCGAATATAATCAAAAAAAAATTATAAGACTTTGAAGATAACTAGTTTAAACAGAGGTTTTCCAAAAAAAATCAACTTGAATTTCAAATAAATTTCCCATGAGGCAAATCACATGCGTATAGTGAATAAAAAGCCAAAGCACTTGCGACAAACCAAATGGAAAATTACACGAAATCATTCGCCAATTAAAACAATTTAAATTCTCAAAAAAAAATGCAATTTATAAATTTATATATATGATTCATTCAACGTCGCAAACGATACGTAACCAAAACTATGTGTCATACGCTGAATGGATCCTACATATGTATAAACTAAACGGTTTGAGTATAACAAACAAAATGTCACATGTACATACACGCGCAAAGGTTACGGTCCTAAACGTACAAGACCGGCCTGACATCGCATATGTCATGAGCATGAATAAATAGGATTTATGTTATATACTTTGGAGATAAGAATTTGTAAGTTGAGTACACCGAAAGAATGAATTTGTTATTTCAAAAAAAGAAATTCAAACCGAATAAAAAGTACTATACTGAATTTAGAAGAAAAATTTTAATGGTTTAGAAAACTATTCGTAAACTGCATATTAAAAATCCGCCAGTCATGTCGCAACAAAATCTCGGAGGTTCCTCCAAAAATTTTGGTCATACGTGACTGACAACGAGAATTTACTATTAAGATTTCAAAAACTGAATTTTGAATAAAAGAGATCTCGCGCGAAAATTCACGTTTAATTAAAATTTGAGAAAACCGGGTTATTGGTGTGAGCGGAGAGGACGCGTGGAATGGTAGATTTTATGTTTAGTGTTGCCACCAAACACAAAATCTCCATGTTACCGGGGAAGCTAAGATACAAAAAAAAATTAAGAAGGCAAAGATGGAGGTTGCCTAACGTTGGGCGCCAAATGTAACAACACCAGAAAGTGTTGGGACATATGGACGCAAAAAAAATTAAGTACCAGATGGAAGGGTACCTTCGTTGGGCGCCATATATGTAACAACACGAAAAGTGTTGGGACATATGGACGCAAAAAAAATTTATGGAGACATAAGATGTTGGCATGTCCCCGTTGGGCGCCATATGTAACAAAATAACGGAAAAATTTAGTTTAAAAAAAATTTGTTATTCGACAAAAGGCCGACAGAAAATCGAGCTGACTTCCGGGTAAACCCCAGCCGGTCAAATTCAGCTGCTTTAGTCGGGGGTGGGTCCTTGGGGTTATACCCTCTCGGAAGATTCCGTATCGTTACATAAAATTGACCGGCTTTTTGCACAAGCAAAAAGAAAGCAGAGATCAACGAGGTGTTATAGAAGTAGGGATAATAAATCGAAATAAAAAAAAATGAATCGTAATGTAGATTGCATTATGACAGTTGTCCATGCAGTGGAAGAAGATACCATTAATAAGGAGCCGCGACCTTCATCCTCCCACGATGATATCCACCAACCTCAGTACCACAATCCTATCTTGTCAAAAGCATCCTATTATTTTCCGTACGTTCCATTTTAAAAGTTTCTTTTATAAATTTTTTTTTTCTTTTCAGTTTTAATTAAAAAGGACAAATAACAAAGTAATCAAACATTTTCATGTTCATTTCAAATTAAATTTATTATAAATTCCTTTTTTTTTTTTTTTTTTTTAAATATCTATGAAATGCCTACCATTTACAGTAACTACTTTGATTCTACAATGGTTAAGATTATATTAGTATTATATAATTTCATATTTTTTTTTCTTTCTTTTTTTTTTTTTTTTTGTATCAATGACAAATTTTTATCTCTCTCAAATAAATCTCAAAAAAAAATGTTATTAATTTTATTACTTTAATTTAACTCCCTAGTATAAATAGTTGCGCATTTGTTTTTGTTTCTTTCATTATTTCTTAATTTCAAAAAAAAAGCATGGTAATTATATATGAATATATATATATTTATAATTTTTTTTTTCTTATTTTTTTCCAAAATTTAGCTTTAAAAAAAAACAATTTTAATCTGAATTATTTATATTTTTTTTTCTTTCTTGCTCATAAAAAAAAGACCTAATATAATCTATTTAACAATACCAAAAAAAAATTTGTACTTATCTAAAATTCTGGAATTCTTGTAGAGGCGACGATGTAGATCCTGGTGTGCTGGTCTGGCCAGATGCAGACAGGTTAAAGTCCCGCGCTGTACCAAATCGTCAAATTTTAGTTGTTTAATCTTTTTTTTTTCTTTTTTTTCTTTTTTCCTTTTTTTTATTTTTTATTTTATTTATATTTTAATTACATTTTTAATATCACTAGAGTAACATGAATGGTCATTATATTGTTTATTTAATAATTAATTTTCTTGAAATTTTAATTAAGTTAACTTTATGATTTAATATTTCCTTTTTTTTTTCTTTTTTTCTTCTTCTGTACATATTTATATATATACGATTTGCCTAACTAATTTTTCTTTCTATTTTTATTCTTCCCCTTCCAGTTCCATTTCACGAAACCTTTTTTTTTTTTTTTTTTATTTATTTTTTTTCCAACTTTTGATTTTTGTTTAAGTTTATATGAAAATTATCATTTTTGAATTTTCGCAAAAAAGAAAAAAACCGTAAACTACACCTCTTGGTTGTAAATTGTATATTTCTTTGCCTCTTTATATAGTATAAAGCACAGCAACTTATTGATAGTATAAAGCACAGCAACTAATTGATAGTATAAAGCACAGCAACAATTCAACAGTATAAAGCACAGCAACTAATGCTTTATTCTTTTTTTTTTTTTTGCTTGTTGTTTTTTTTTTTTTTGATTGAATTATGTCTTATCACTTTTTACACCTTTTCACACCATTAATCTTTTATTTAACACATCCATCACTTTCACATTTATTTTAATGAATTAAAATCTTTTCCATAGATTTTTTGTTTTCTCCATTTCTTTTTTTTTTCTTTAACAGATTTCAAGGTACACTACACACTACTTTATGTGCCTAGATCGTCTCCCATTAACCCCATTTAAATATTTACACAAAATTCTAAGGATAACTCGCATTTCTATGGAAAATGCCATAGGCTTTGTTATATTTATGTATGTATATATGTATATATTGTTGATTATATAGCGAAACTATGTATTAGCACTAGCGCTGAAATAATGCCAATTCACACGTACTATATTTTACATATGAAATTCTCGGAAATTTATAAAATCACATATTTATGTTGTTACTAGTTTTTTTTTTTTTTCTTTTCATTTCTATGTTTTATGAAAAAAAAAATTCCGTATTATTTGTTGTTTTCTGGAAATTTGATTTAATATATGATTAAATCTTAATTTTCTTTATTTTTTAGTTTTTTTTTTCTATTTTTTTTTTTTTTTTTTACTTTTGTAATTAGATATTAAAACAAACAAAAAAAAAATACAAAATATTAAAATTGAATTTAAACAAAATCTTTTATACTTGATTATTTAAAATTTTACCAACAATCAAAATAAAATCCGAACCTCAATCAAGAAAAGCAAGCCCCAGACTAAAGCGACAAAGAAAAAAACGAAAAAAAGAGACCGATTAAAATTGTACCTCCCTTATATATCCCTAATTGCAGTAATTTCACTATGCATCTCTTAATTAGCTGTAGTCAGATAATTAAAGAGACAAATAAGAGACTATAACCCAATATGAAACATTAAGGTACATGAATTAATATCGAAAGTTCTGGATATATTCCATACATTACTTAATGAGTAATGTACAGTGAGTAAACAGATTAACACATTGGGAACTTGATTGTGTGTGTGTTTGAGTTAGAATTTATATATTACTACGCTATTTACATAAGTAAATAGGTCGTAATGAAATATATGGGTCAATCAATACACAAAAATTAAATGTGGGTTATTTGATATGAGTATTTAAATGCTATGTGAAGTATGACGTATTTGCCGTCGGCAAATACCATTGCATATATTTTAGTTGTAAGAGAATTTTGAGAAAAAAAAAATGCATTTTAATAAAAAAGGTAGGTAACTGAAAATAAGAGAATTTAAATGAAGAAGAAGAAGAAACAATTTAAGTTGAATAATTCTCTTATTAATTTTTCTATAAATCGCGTGATTTTTAAAATATAAAAAAAATCACGCCACTTACAGAACAATGTGATGGATTATACATTTTTTTGGTTGCGCGTGTGCAACGGAATTTAGATTACAGTTTTTTTTTTGGAATTTGAAGTTGCAATTCCAATGAATTGCAGACTTTATTTTTCCAATATGAACTGAATTAAAATATTTTTAATGTACAGCCAACTGAATCTGTACATTGGCGTACAAAAAAAATATGCCCATCAAAAAAATTAATATAGCTGTCGCAACATGTCATATGTTTTAATTGTAATTTGTATAGAGTATTTTTAAGTGCATTACATCCCCAGCAAAGCAAGTTTAGCAAGAGTAAAGCAAATAAATTTTTTTTTTTTTTTGTGTTTGATTACAAATATTTTTATTTGACTTTGTTTATTACATTTGTTTCATTTTATAATTATGCTTTCTTAAGTCTATTGTTGTGAATCTCTTTTATTTGTTGATTCATTCAGATTTTAGTGTTTACATTATTTGTTTCGATTACTTCATATGGACCTTTATATGGAGGTTCCATTTTCTTTCTATTTCTTACTTTTAGGTAAACCTTATCTCCAATGTTTATATTTAAAGGGTTAGTATTCTTATCTACAATGTTTTTACGTTTCTTTTTGGCAATATCTAACAACGATTTAGCGATTTTATTTGCTTGTTGTAAACGAAATTTTAGTTCTAGCGCGTAATTTTCAATATTATATATTGGGGTGGGTTTATTGGTTTCAACTTGTGTTGGTAAATTTGCGATTCTACCGAAAACTAATTCAAAAAGTGATATACCTGTATCGGAGTGAGGTGTTATATTGTAACAAAACGTGAAGTATGGAATCCATTCATCCCAATTGTCGTTTTTAGAAAATGATATTAAATACTCGTTTAACACTCTGTGATTGCGTTCTATTGCACCTAGTGTTTCATGATGGAATGGAATGGCTTTAAGTGCTGCCTGGCTATCTGAAATTATGTAGACTGTGGCTTTATTGAAGCCTTTCTTTAGGCATTCAGTAGCACACATGTTGATAGCAAAAATATCAGCTTGAAAAACTGGTGGATATTTTTCTAGGAATTAAGTAGTATAGGCAGCTTTTTGGACCTACTACTCCTGCTCCAACCCCTAGTTCAGTTTTTGAACCATCTGTGTACCACACAGAGGCACCTCTGTCAAAGGTTATTTTGTTGTTGCGCCAAGATTGTAGATCTGGAAACAGCACTTTGAACGGCTTTTATTAGTTATTAGAGATTATCCGCTTTCAGTCCTTTATTTCTTTGAAATTTTAAAGCCCAATTTAGTGCCTCCTTCTCAATTTGTATATTAAGAGGTGGCAAGTTGAGCATGGATTCTAATGCTGCCGTTGAAGTGGTTTTGAAAGCTCCTGTAATACTGAGACAGGCTAGTCTCTGTATTTTGTTGAGTCTATTTTGAACTGTTATTTGATTTGTATTTGGCCACCATATGGCTGAAGCATATGTAAGTATGGGTCTTATGATGGCAGTATATGACCAATATACCATTTTTGGTCTTAGTCCCCAAGTTTTGCCAAAGAGTCTGTTACAATTCCATAAAGCCAAGGTGGCTTTTTGTATGGAACTATTAATATATTTGTTCCAAGTAAGTTTGCTATCCAGGATTACTCCTAGATATTTGGTTTCACTCGAAAAATGAATTTGTGTTCCTTTAAGTGAAGGTTTCTTCAGGTTGAGTTTCCTTCTTCTTGTGAAAGGAACTATAACTGTTTTTTGAGGATTAATGGATAATCCTTCCTTACAGCACCAGTTGTTAATATGAATTAATGCTTGTTGTAATTGCATGGAGATTCTTTCATCGTCTATGCCGCTAGCCATCACGACCAGATCATCTGCATATCCCTGTGCTTCAAATCCTAGAGAGTTGAGCTCGTATAGTAGATCGTCAATGACTGAAGACCATAGCAAATCTGATAGTACCCCACCTTGAGGGCATCCTTTGATGGCTTTAACAGTCACTGATATATCTCTTAACGTAGCTTCAATTTCTCTTTGATTTAGTGTAGCTTTTATCCATTTAGTTGTTAAAGGTTCGTAGCCTTTATTTTTTATTGCTCTTTCAATTGATGTAAACGAGGTATTATCAAATGCTCCCTCGATATCTATGAATGCGCTTAGCGCAATCTGTTTTGTATCCATAGTCTTTTTCAGCTTATGAACTAAACTATGGAAAGAAGTAAGTGTTGAATTTCCTGCTTGATAAGCGTGTTGATTAGCATTCCGAGGCTTTTTGATTAATACGCTATCTCTGATATGCTGATCAACTATTTTCTCCATTGTTTTGAGGAGTAAAGAGCTTAGACTAAGCTTTTGACCGCCTTAGGTATAAAAATGACTTTCGTCTTCCTCCATGATTTGGCAATGTGTTCCAATCTGAATCTTGCTTTGAATAGTTTTTCCAGGTTTGAGATGATCTGCTTAACCCCTTTTTGCAGGAGCACTGGATATATACCATCACCTCCTGGTGCTTTGTATGGTTTAAAGTAATTTAGAGCTCATAATATTTTTTCTTTCGTATAGTGTGAGTCTCTTGCAAAGTAAGATCGCTTTCTTAATTTGTTGAACCAGGAAAGTGTGTTTCTTAGTAGTAGTTCTAAGGTTTCCTCCTGATCCTGAGTGTATTCCGTATTAGGTTTTTCTAATAAGCCTATTTCATTGGAGTGTACTTTTGAAAGAATCCTGTGAATTCTTGCTGTTTTAGGTAGTTTTATTACACTCTCACAGAAGCTTCTCCAGGCGTGTATTTCTTTTTGATTTCCTAAGTGCTTTATTGTATGCTGTTATAGCTTTTTCATACTCAGCCCAATCACCGGTACATTTTGCCTTATTAAATAATCTTTTTACCGAAGATCTTAATTTACTTAGCTTATGATTCCACCAAGGAATGTCCCTATTGATCCGTTTTGGTTTCATCAGGCAGCTTTCGTTAAATAGCTTCCTAGAGACTGTTGTAATTTAGCTGCTGCTATATCCAGTTTATCTCTGTTGCCTATTGTGTTCTCTTGATCTATACGACAGCTCAAGAGTTCTACATAGAGTGCCCAATTGGTATATCTGGGGTTTTAATTGAATTGGATGCGCGAGATATCGGCTTTTATGTCAAATCTTATATGCATATGATTTGACATAGAAGTCTTGCTCGATACATGCCAATCAATAATTTTTTCACTAATAATTGGTGTAGACAGGGTAAGGTCAATTACTTCCTGCCTATTAATGTTTCTGAATGTGGGTTTATTGTCTATATTATTTACTATGATACTATTACTATTAATAAACTGTAAAAGGCACTCACCTCTTTTGTTAATGTCCGAGCTTTACCATATTATGTGGTGCGCATTAGCACCGCAGCCCAGAATTAGTTGTTTGTTTGTCTCCTTGCAGTACTGTACAGCTATTGTGATGTCGAGGTAAGCTGAGGCTATTATAACCTTTTGCTTCCCCGACTGCGTTGGCACATCCGCCAGTATTGCAATCAGATCTTGTGTTATAAATTCTGGAATTGGAGAAAAGTTAAGTGTGTTTTTCACTAACAAGGCTGTTCTAGGACTGTTACATTTGTTATCATAGATAAGCTTACAATTTTGTTTATAAAGTGGTTCTTGTGTTAGTCCCACGTCCATGTTATCTTTAATAAACCTTCGGCAAAGCACATCTGTGGCTGCTTTGTAGTGGTGAAGGTTTATTTGTATAAATTTAATTTTTTTAAACATCTAAGTAGACTTTTGGTTGGTACTAGGACCTTCGCCCTTTGTCTCTTCCTTGGGTTTACCTAGATGTTTTGAATGAGGTTTAGCTCTTTTCTTTTTTGTGAGTGGAGCGTTCGAGGTTGAAGCAATCGGTTAAGTGAGAACCTTATTGTCCTCTCCTTCTGCCGATTTCTTCTTTCTACTTTTGCCCCTATGTCTAAGCTTTACCTCACCAAATTTGAAGCTTACCTTGAATTAATTTTCTTTCAAGACAGCTAAAGATTTGAGATATATGAACAAAGTGAGTAGTGCGGGAGTTTAATCATTGGATCTTCCAATGATTCTCCAATCATCCACGTTATATTCGTTCTGTCCTTTGATGAGTCCCATGATGTCCTCATTTTTGTCTTTGGCGCTGTTGGGAAAGTGTCCAACTAGAACTTGTGATCGAGGAATGTAATTTTCCTCCACCACAACCAGCACGGCTCCTTCCCATGGCTTCAAGTCATTAATTGATTCTTGGAGCCATTTTTTTGTACTATCGTTGGCACATTTAATTACTAGCCATCCTGATTTGAAAGTTGCTCCAAAAAACTTAGGCTTTGTTAGAACGCTTACTTGTATGCTTTCAACGATTTGCTTGTGTTGTTGAAGAGGAGATTGTCTTTTCCTTCTGAGGTTGCTTGGTTTTTTTTGCGTTAGAATCCTCAGAAGGCGAGTCGTTTGAACGTCCTTTCTTGAGTAGTTCTCCTTTTTTTTGTGGTAAAGGTTGAAGAGCCTGCAACCGTGCTTCATCAATACCTAGCCTCTGTTGCAGGAGTTTCTTCAACCTTTTCTTTCCAGCTCCACTGAGTTTGATCCTCTTGTCGGAGTCTTTGAGTTTTAGCTTCTGTAAAGAAGTTTTAACTCCAGCCTCAAAGCTTCGGCTCCACTCAGCTTCGCTGTCTTGTACTGATGACGCATTTGTGATTGTGTCATCATTTCTGTCATGAGAGTCACTTAAGCTCTCGTAGCTTTCGTTTTCTCTCATGACATTGTCAACTAGAGGAACATTTCCTTCGGTTAAAGATTTTGTTGTTGACGCTATTTTAGGTCCTCCTCTATTTGTTTTTGGTTTGAATTTGTGTCCATATTTGGTCCCACGAGTATTGTGGAAAAACTGTCACTCAAGGAAGAGCCCTTGTACTTTAAGAAGGCTTTTTATTTAAAACTAGAGGTCGCCTGGTATCCAGAGTTCTCATATTAGCGACTATGCTCTCCCTAGCCACGCATCCCTGGGCATATGCTGTTCCACCCTTGGATTGGATGCCCAGACTATTGTTGGCTAGATCTTCAGCAGAGACATAACTGTACTGAAGATCTGTTACCAGTGGCACCACGAGGAGGTCGTAGCCGGACTTCCGACAATTCAATAGTTGCGGCTTGCTCCATCGGTCTTGTACGATTTCGCATTTTTATCTCCTTATTGAAAGGTCAGCAGCCACCAGTATGAGGTTATTACTATACGAATTATTTGTAAATTATAAATATATGGTATATCCAGCTTTGTGAAAAGTGCAATTTGCATAGCGGAGAACCTTGAGTAAAAACCTTCAACAAGAGGTACCATTTATTATATTATATCTAGTCTCAAAATTTTTTTACATTTTTCTTTTATAACTTTTCGATTTTTGATTGCCAGTTATTTGCAAAAAAAGCCCTTAAACATTGGCTTTATCATAAATTTAATAATTTAATAAGGAATTATACGTATCACTTTCAAAACAATAGAAGACGAGAACAGTGGTCGAAAAACTGAAGAATTTGTAGGTCTTGATATATTGGATATTAAAGCTAAGGGAATACGGACAGTTCAATTTAATTTGTGTTTAATGCAGATTCCTTATATGTATAAGAAAAAAGTAGTTTATGGAAATGTGTTAGTATTCAGATCACACTTCTGTACAAAATAATACGAGATACATTAGAGAAGATAGTGTTATGATAAAGGCCACAAAAACTGTCCGCTCAAGCTCACATAAGAGAAATTTATGTATTTGTTTATCTCATATCTAATTAATTTTAGGAATAATCGGAAGTTTCAACTTACATTCTGTTGTCCAATAAATTCTAGTGTTATAAGCAAAAAAGATACTTGAAAATAAGTAAACGATTTGGAGGGAAAAAAAATTCATAATTTTATTTACACACCAACTTTATAAGGAAACTATGCTTTAGAAAATGTGTGTTCTTAAAAATTATGTTGATGTAGTTAGAAGTTAGTTGATGTAGTTAGAACGTGAAATAACTAAGTACAACTACATTTTACATCAGCATATCACAGATATGTAAACAACTTGAAAAAAAACAAAATGAGTTTTAGAGATGCCACAAAGAACCTCTTAAATTCTAAAAGTGAAAAACACAAATACTGTGTTTATAAAAAAAAACACACTAAGTTTAGAATAGAACACTGAATTTTGTTGATAAGGCGAAACTGCACTATTAGTTAAATGGAAGAAATACATATTAAGGGTGAAAGCTTATTCTGAGAAAAAAAAATTGTTTTCTAAAGAATTTTTCCTTAATACACTTATTTTATGTTTACAATTTTCTTAATCTGAAATTTTAAAGGGCTCTATAAATATGTGTAATGTATCTTTTAATACACATGTATCTTGTATAAAATATTTTTTATATAAACAGCCTCTATAATTTTCTAAACTTAAATTATTTACGGAGGTGATTAAACCGTTTTTCAGAACTGTTTCAGCTATTATAGAAAAAATTAATAAAATTCCTCACGTTGTTTTTTAAGTTTAAAATTTTTAACGTGAGATTTATTTCATTTGAAATTTTTTGTCTCATCTATGTCACTACCAGCATAACAAGTAATAAGAAGAAAATAAACTTAGAAAAATTTAAAAAAAAGAAAATTGCAAGAAACTTGAGGCAAAGTAACAACTGAAATAACACGAGTAAACATTTGGGAAGAAACAAAAGATAAATAGCTAGAAATCGATAAAGCAGTATTTTGAGAAAGAAAGAACATAAGAAAACCATGCATATCAGGAAAAACCTTTCTCCTGATTAAAGAAACTTGAAATTAAAAATGAAATTAAATATTAAGGCAGCTCAAGTAAAATACAGAAAAAATGCGAAAGAAATCAAGAGAAGTGCAAGAGATGACAAGCGATAATACTCTTAACAACTGGCTAAACGAGCACAAACTGCAGCGTACAAACATGAAATAAGAGATATACGTCAACATGAGAAGTCTGAGTTGTAAAAAATATACAGCGGAAAACTCAATCAAGAATAAAGATGGCATACTAATAACAAATGAACAAGAACAAAGTAAGTTTTGGAATAAACACTTTGAAGAAACATTAAGTTCAATTAATAGAGAAGATGAAGAAAGTACAGAAAATAAAAGTGTAATCGAAGATAAATGTAATGGTAGATAAACCAAGTAGAAATGAAATTAAAGTGTCACATCAAAGTAGCGGTTATAGTGTTAAAACCAGTGTTGAAAACAGTATGGATTACTGAAGAAATACCAACAAGCTGAAGAGATGGTCTAATACTGAAGTTACCAAAGAAAGAAGACCTAAGAGATTGCAAGAATTGGAAAAGTATTACATTACTAAATACAACCATGAAAATAATTACACATAGGTATAATGAATCAATGATTATCGAATATGATTGAACATAAAATCAGATATGAACAAGCCGGATTTAGACCACATAGAAGTTATATAGATCAAGCGAACATGCTAAGACTGATAATAGAACACAACATTTGTAGACTTCGAAAAAGTTCTCGACTTCATATTATACAGTTCAAGAATCTGGCAAGCACTAAGGAATAAAAAAGTACCTGAACAATTAATTAGATTGGTAAAATCCTTTTATAAAAATGCAGAAAGTCTATAAGTTCTAAAATCAAAATCACCAGAGGAGTAAGACAAGGCTCTCCTCTATCACCGTTGCTTTTTCACACTGGTGTTGGGTGGTATAATATTGAAAGTTCAAGAAGAAACACCAAATGCAGGTCTACAGTGGTCACTAAACAGCAAAATTAGGGATATAGATTATGCGGATGGCATATGCCTGATGACACACACAATAAAAGACATGCGATCAAAATTAAATAGCCTAATTAAAAATGCAAAGATCGCATGAATGAAAATCAAGTCAAGAAAAACTGTTGCAATGAAAATTAATAGCAAAAGAACAAATGACTACCTAATAATAGATGAACAAGGTATCCAATATGTTGACTCATTCTGTTACCTCGGAAGCATGGTAAACTAGCAAACGACAGGGCAACAA
Source organism: Bombylius discolor (assembly GCA_939192795.1). Classification (NCBI taxonomy): domain Eukaryota; kingdom Metazoa; phylum Arthropoda; class Insecta; order Diptera; family Bombyliidae; genus Bombylius; species Bombylius discolor. The sequence goes on along the minus strand of OW584240.1, from coordinate 22,735,134 downwards.
TTGGACAACTAAAAAATATGTGGCAATCAAAGCAAAACGAACGAAAATCAACATATTCAACGCCTGTGTGAAATCAGTACTGTTAGATGGATGTGAAACTTGGTGCATAACAAAGATGAAAGGGCTATGTGAAGGCGCTATGTTCCCACGGAAATAACAGGCTATAAAAAACAAAAACAAAAAACAAAAAAAAAAAAGGATCGGCTCGACAGCCCCGACTGTGAGTGAATCGTTTGTGGATGCGCTGTGTTTGAAGTGTTATTTCATAGTGAATTTAAATAGGGATAATTATAAAAGTAGTGTAGTATATAATTGGTGATAGGACACGTATTTTGATTACTTTATTTCATTAACTCCATTGTGGAGCTTTTTTTCATTCAAAAATTTTAAATTTTTAAAATAGCGAGGTGATACAGTGTTGTAGTAACATCAGTAATCACAACCTATGATTTTGTGGTAAAGCCACACTAAAAACTAATAAAACAGTGTTTTTTCTTAGTGGATATAGTGAAAAACAGAGGGCGCTGAAGTAGCATAAACAAATTTTCAGAGACACAAACCTTTTTTTTTTTTTTTGTGTTGTGTCATAGATTCAACTGTAACATATGTAGATCAAAAACACATACATATAGGGTAAGACTTGAGTAAGCCTACTTAATTCTTCTCCTCACCGTAGTAAATCCGAACTTACCTTCCTGGTAAACCAACCACACAAAAGTGGCGGATTCGCCACTAGGGAAAAGAAAAAAAGTGGACTCCTCCCTACAGGGGAGTCCCGCCACGAACGATATGACGACGAACCAGTTTGCCACCCTGGCCAGAACCGCCAAAAACGCAGGAAAAGCCAACATCAGGAATAAGAATAAAACACCTGCACTTATTGGACTGAACCCAACCCCAGCAGAATCATTCAACTTTAACGTTATGCCCATGTCTGAGACTCAGTTTATGACTATCACGGCCTGTGATGAATCAATTTCGATTGCCTCCCGCAATCTCTTTGTCGTGAAATGTCTGATACACAGCATTACATCGGACATCAAATCCTTCCGAACAACAAAAGAAGGTTCTATCAATATCCTCGTAGGTGATAGCAAATCAGCGGAACTTCTTAAGAAAAAGGTTCCAACTATACTATACCCCTCGATAATGTAAGGTATAACATCGCGACTCACGAAAAACTTAACTTATCAAAAGGTACCATTTGGATGCCTTTGTTCCGGACATATGATGAAAAAACGATTCTTGATGGTCTCAATCAAGAAGCAAATAATGCCTTTAAAGTCGTAGATGTAAAGCACATTAAGAGAAGGAAGGACGGTGCTGAACTTAACACCGTCTTTTAATTACATTTAACTCGATCGAGCCACCCAAACATATAACTATATTATATAAGCGCACTGAGGTCACCAGATGGTACCCCAACCCCATCAGGGGCAGGAAATGCTTCTCTTTGAAGCATAGGACAGATGACTGCAAATTTCAACCTAGATGTCCGAACTGTGCAGGAATCGAACCATCAGCAGACCATCCTTGCAGTAACAATTTTTGTTGTGGTTGTGAAACAACTGGTCACACCACGTACGCAAAAGACTGCCCAACTTTCCATAAGGAGAAACAAATCCTTAAACTGATGATTGACCTGAAGATCAAAAAGTATGAAGCCAGGACCATGTGGCATAGAGATCACCCCAACTTCACAACCAACACAACCATCAACGCACATAACAATCTACAAGCTCAACATTCAACTCTCAACACCCTACGCGTATCTAACAACACTACATTCGCACAAGCTGTTAAAACGGTAAGTTCTACCTGCTCAACTAACTCTAATAAAGAAAATATTTCTAACACAAATTCAAATACTAAACAAAACAAACACCAACACAAAAGACAAAACAACCCCTAACTCCCAAAACACCAGTAACGACACCTCGTCAACCTTCAATTCTTCTTTAGAATTGACAAACCCAAAACTTACCCCAACACTTTTAAATAATACCCAGAACAACACTAACACAATTCCTACTCCACCACACAAAACAACAGCAACTAAATCAACAGAAAAACCTCTAACAGCAACCGCCACATTTCAACAAAAGAAAATAACTGAAAACACCACAAACACCAACACTAACCTCTCCTTTCCAACAACTAACACAACCAACATGGATATTGAATCTACAGAAGTAGATTCACCCAAACAGATTATAACGCTCGAACCCCCCATCAAATCATTTAAATCAAGAAATTTCGATACTCAAAAAGTATTAGAGTAGCAGCCAATTCAAGCATCCCAATCTCCAAGCCCTTTACACGTTCCACGCCTCTTTGGTTCTTCTCGGAGACCAAAAGGTTGATAAGGCTGAAAAACTCTGCTTGGAAGAGACTTAAGTCCCATAATTCCCTCTTTAATAGACAGCCCGCTAGATGCAGTCAATGCTCTAGCCACCTTCTTCTCCTCGGAGACAATCAATTTCAATAGCCTTGACGATAAATGCAAATCAGCTATCATTTCTTTCAACATCAACAAGCATGAACTCCTAAACTCATACGAATCCACTCTGCTATCACATCCGATTACTCAATAGGATTTGAGAACACTCTCAAAACCTTGAAGAGTACCGCCCCTGGTCTGGACAAATTCACCTTTGGCATGATCAAACAATCCACCCCCACGTGGAAAGCCCGTTTGATTCAAACATTTAACAAAATTATGACTTCATGATGCTTCCCCTTCGTTTGGAAGCTAGCTGAAGTCATATCCCTACCAAAGGAATCAACTACTCCACTCAGTCCGACACAGTTCAGACCAATCTCTCTTCTCAACACCTCCCCCAAACTTCTAGAAAAGGTTATATCCAATAGACTCTCTTGGTTTCTCGAGCAAAGAATCCCACATGTAGTGCACGGTTTCAGACCGTCAAGGGGATGTTCATCCCTCTTGGACGAGCTTCAGCACAACCTGTCATGCGCCCTCGAGAAAACCGAACTAGCCACCCTACTTTCAATAGACCTTGCTCACACCATAGCTGCTCAGCTTATCGAATGGAAAATCAATCTAAACCTGATCAAAACTGTCCTATCATTTTTAAATGATAGACAAACTACGGTCAGAGTTTTAGGACACAGATCCCCTGTTCACTTCGTTGCTCATGGCATGGTTCTCTCCTTTCAGTCACCCTCTTCAACATTTATATACACTCCCTAGCAGTCAGGATCCAAAGCATATCTGGCTCATATGCCTACATACATGCAGACAACATTATATTACATTCTTCGGGCTCCACGCCGAAGATCAACAAATCACTACAGACAGGTTTTTCAACCATCTACGAATGGCGCTCTGAAACTGGCGCGTTCATTCGCCCAGCTAAGATTGAGGCCTTGCACGTCTGTAAGAAAAAGAAGTGTAATGAAAGCTGCATCGCAATTTCCTCACTCCGGACCACAACGGTCCTCTTCTCTCCCCATCTACAAATTCTAGGTATTACGTTTACCCGAAATCTCTTCTGGCACCTACACATAGCCCGGTTGGCGGGCAACATTGCGAAGGTTAACAACCTCCCCAAGGTCGTCTGCAACGGGAAATACAGTTTACCCATTCCCACGGCTGTTGGAGTGAGTAAAGCTCTTTCCTACGGTCGACTGGACTATGGTATCTGCCTGTTCAGGAACTGCCTCAACCGTACATTGAATAAGCTGCAAACGTGTATCAATACTACCGCCCGTATCACCACAGGTGCTCTAAGAACCACCCCCGTTCAATCCCTACTAGCGGAATCAACTTTCGACCATATATTAGACAGAATTGACAAAATCTCCTCCAATCTCATCCTTTAAAAACACTCCCAACCCAAAGGCCTTCCTTTACCGAATCCATGTCTGCAATTAAAACTGTCGAAAATCGCAACATCACGAATTCACTGACGATAGAAATTCGTAATATACTTGCAAACCATTCCAACATGCATATATTCTGATGCCCATCGCATGTGGGTGTTGCCGTCAACGAAGCTGCTGACCAAGCAGCTAAAGCGTCGTGCAATCTCCCATCTGCGACGGAACACCCGTGTGACTATCGCTCAGTGAGACGGGAAAGGATAATCCGACTTTGTCAAGTAAGAACGCGCAACAACATCGACTCCGGACAATTTTTGTTTTCACATTCTCCGTCTTCGACAAGCCAAGTCTACGTCGATATGCCGCGCCGCATTGCAATAAAGCTTTTTCGTTTGAGGACAGGTCATTTTCTCGCGGCTAAAGCTCATTTGTTTAACAAAACTGCCCCAGCAGCATGCCCCTCAGGCTGCAATGTGGATCTTTCATCCAAACATATCTTTGTGGAATGTCATCGTTTTAGGGAACTGTTCGCTAGGAGACGCCTTGCATTTCTAGGATCCAACAGACTATCTTTACACGTCAACTCTTCTGACGCCACCTCCATCATAAAGATAGTCACAGACAAAATGACGGCCTACAACACCCCTCATCCCGTCATCTGACCCTTTACGACAGCTGTAGGACGACTAACACATTAGGTCTAACTCCTTCAAAACAGTAACCTAAATAATTATAAGAATAATTATAAGAATATTATTTCTTATTTTCCTAGATAAGTAGCTGTACAGTTAAATATATATATTCCCAAGCATAAGCGCAACCTAGCATTAGTGATACTAAACTATAAGCTTAGCCGCTAAGTGTTAGTTTAAGCATAGGCATAGATAGCTCTAAGTAGATATAGTTCGCAATATTTAATCAACACATGTACACCGATATGGTCTAACGACCTCGGTTAGATTAATTAGGTTAAGGAACATCGTAGTTGTTATACTTATTGTAAAATAAATAAATAAATAAATAAAAACAAAAAAATGCCACTACTAGAAAATAATCGGAATAGCATACTGGTCATCTATTAGCAGGGCCGGTTCTTCCATATGAGCACAACGAGCATTTGAACAGGGCGCTGAAATTTGAGGGCGCCAAAATTTCAACAGAACAATATTTTTAAAAATTATCAAATTTTTTCTAAAAATACTTGAAAAATTTGTCAACATTGCTGAAACATATCGTATTGTTTGAAATAAAACCACTTATATTCTGAAGCAAAATGTTTCTAAAAAAATTACATATAAAAAATTCTCGCAACCTGTTCAAGTTAAAATCTTGCTCAATCGCCCATATTCTGATTGCTATACAATTAGCAACATTTACAAAAGAATATTGATCAACACTTAAATGTTGATACGATGACGTCGACACTGTTCAAAATACAAATCTGCTCATTTCTTCATACAAAGCTGGAGGCGCCGAAAAATGTTTCTAAAAGATTATACATGTAAAAAATTCTCGCAACCTGTTCAAGTTAAAATCTTGCTCAATCGCCCATATTCTGATTGCTATACACTTAGCAGCATGCATCACAGTTCATCACATATAAAAATTTATAAACGCATTGCAACAAGAAAATGTCCTTGTGTTTGCTCATTTTTTTATAAACGATTACATATGAAATTAATATCAACCTATGTTGAGTTGAAATTAATATCGCGCTCAATTCTGTTGATCATTTTCAAGTTGCTGAAGATTTTTGGAGAAAAGTACATAATATGTGTATAAAATATATGTGCATTCATAGCAATGAATTTTACTCTTGCAACTTGTATGTTAGTGATACTTGTTGTTTTATTTTAGAATATTTCTTGCTTTTTTCTCAACGACAATTTAAGTACAAGGACATAATGCTCAATTGTATTCTGTTGTTTATATGTGTTGGGTGTAACAAATTAATATGACAACTTATTGTTTTTAATCCCTTATAACTAATTTGTGATTAAAGTTACATGAAAATTATGTTCTAATAAAATGTAGAAGATCTTAAACTTTATTTTTACCGAATATATTAAAAATCTATGAGCAACGTAAATCAAAGAAAAAACGTGATAAATATTAAGTAACATAAAACTGAGAATCAATTTTTCCTAATACATATCTCCCAAAGTACTATTATAATTATGGTGTCTTTTCTGTTTAGTTGATTCAGTTTTTTCCACGGTTTTGTGTTGTCTTTTATTCGTTTCAGCTTGTTGTTTGTATCTTGTGAGTGCCAGATTTCCATCCACTTTTGTTCGATCTTGTTTTTTACTATTTTCTTAATGTCTTTTAGTGTTACGACAGAGTCTTCAATGTAGTTTAATTTTGTTGAGTTCTTTGCCAGTGCATCCACAGCATCATTGTTCTTGATACCACAGTGGCTAGGTGTCCATAGAAAGGCGTATTTTTTGTGGTTATTTTTGCATATTTCGTTTTTTATTTGTATTGCTATTGTGTTTGTTGGATAAAGTTGTTCTATTGTTTTTATCGCACTGTATGAATCTGTACATATTACTGTATGGTTGTTTGTTTCGTTACTTGCATATTTAATTGCTGCTAGTATCGCAAAGAACTCTGCATTGTAGATACTTGTAAAATCATTGAGTCTATATTTTCTTTCAATATTATCAATTTTGAATGCGCAACCTACTTTTTCTTCAATTTTTGAGCCATCTGTAAATATTTTTGTTTGATTTTTGTATGTGGTTTGAAATTTTTCTTGTATTAGTATTTGGTATATTCTTTTATTTGTGTTATCTTTTATTTGTGTTAGAATTTTTATTAGTTTCAAATGGAATGTCGGTGTTACTTTTGATATAAATTCAATTTACATATTTCTTTTTTTTCTTTCTATTTTGCATGCAGTTGCCTTTTTTTTATGTTTTCGAATAATATTACTTAATGATAAATAATAACTACAATGTAATATCCGATTGCGTACAAAATACTGATGTGCTAATAAACATTCTTTGTAATAGATGTCAAGGTTTTCGTGTAGGACACCAAAACGTTCAAAGTATTCTACCAAAAATTGATGAATTCAGGTTTACCTTTAGCTCTTCAGCATTAGACATAATCTGTTTATCTGAAACGTGGTTAAAGCCTTATGTCAGTGATAGTTCTGTTAGTCTTAACAACTATAAGCTTTTTCGTAATGATAGGATTGATAAAGTTGGGGGTGGTGTTGCTATGTACGTAAAAAAATCTTTGTCCTCACGTCTGGTAACTTGTTCTGAAATCAATTCACATATAGAATTTATTTTTATCGAAGTCTTATCACATGGAGATAAATGTTTAATTGGTTGTGTTTATAAGCCACCTAGGACTACAAATTTTGAATCCCTGTTTCAGATTCTATCAGAATTATCTTATAAGTATAAAAATATAATTATTACAGGAGATTTCAATATGAATCTATTAGAAGCCAACAGCCAGCGCATATTTTTACAATTTATTAATGGTTTCAACCTTAATGTTGTAAATTCTGATCCCACTCATTTCTCCGGTAAATCGGCCACATTACTGGACATTTTCTGTGTAAGTGATGTTTCTAATGTTCTTTTCTTTCATCAGGTTTCGTTAGCTGCATTTTCTAAGCATGACTTTATCATGATCTGTTATAATTTTGAGCTGTCACATTCTTCAAACTTAAAATCTGACTTCTATTATCGTGATTTTAAAAACATTAACGTGTCTCAATTATTTCAGGAAACAGAATTAGTAAATTGGAACCTTGTACAGGAATTTTCTCATCCTGATGATCAAATTAGTTTTTTTACTAACTCAGTTAATATGCTCTTTGATAAGCATGTACCACTTAAAGCAAAAAAAGTACTTAATATGAAATGTCCGTGGTTCAACAATAAAATTAAGTACTTGATTAAAGCACGTAACAAAGCTTATCTAAGATGGAAAAGATTCCGACTACCCGAACTTCAGGATGTATATCGTCAATTAAGAAATGAGACAATCAGACAAATACGAACTGCTAAAATTGCATTTTATAATTCAAAATTTCAAAAAAATGTTCCTATCAAAGTGCTATGGCGTAAAGTTCGTGAATTGGGTGTAGGTGTAGCTAAAGCCACTGTTGCCGATGTTGATATTAATGAACTGAATGTGTTCTTTGCTAGTGCTGGCCAGAAAAACTCGCCTGATCGCCCATTTAATGAACTAATTGAAATAAAGACTAGTAATGGTTTTTCTTTCACTCCTGTCACCTGTGAAGAAGTCTGGAATGCAGTGTTTGATGTTAGGTCGAATGCTATTGGACTGGATTGTGTAGACCCTAAATTCCTTAAATTAATCTTACCTTTCAACATCGTGGCATTAACCTATATTTTTAATACAATTCTAATGTCATCCGAATTCCCTATTCTATGGAAAGCTGCTAAAATTATTCCTATACCTAAGAATAATTCAAAGTTCTGCAAGAACTTTCGACCAATCTCTATTTTACCATTTCTATCAAAAGTTTTTGAAAAGATCTTGCATAAACAAATCTCTCTTTATATAATCTCTAATAACTTAATCTCAATCAATCAATCTGGATTTCGAAAAGGTCATAGCTGCACGTCTGCGCTAATAAAAGTTTGTGATGATGTTAGAGAAGCTATGGATCAAGATCTCGTCACTTTCCTCATTCTGTTGGATTTTTCCAAGGCCTTTGATACAGTTGATTATGATCTTTTGTGTCTCAAACTAGTTAATATTTACAATTTCTCACTATCTGCTACATTGCTTATTAATTCGTATCTTAAAGCTAGATACCAATCTGTGTTCTGCAATAACAAACTATCTAGTCCTTTAGGAACAAATTTGGGTGTACCTCAAGGTTCAATACTTGGGCCGCTGTTATTTTCAATTTTTATTAATGATATTTGTTCCGAGATTAAGTACTCGAAATACCATTTATATGCTGATGATGTTCAGATATATATTTCCAGGCCAATTGGACTAACTGAAGATGCTGTATGTTGCATAAACCTTGATATAGCTGCCATTGCTACCTGGTCAAAAAACAATAATTTATCTCTTAATGCGTCCAAAACTAAATATATTGTAATCAATCGCACTCCTGTTCATAAAGAACTCTTTCCCAAAATCAGCATTAATGATACTATGATTGAGGTTGACACATCGGTTAAGAATTTAGGCATTATATTTAACTCCTCACTTACATGGACTGAACAAATTAATTCAATAACTGCTAAAATTTACGGTGTTCTAAGAAATCTTTCATGTACTGCTGAATATCTAACATATAAGGTTAAATTGATGCTGGCTAAAACTTTATTAGTTCCAATCATTCTTTACGGATGTGAAGGTTTTTGCAAATTAGACTCGGTATCTCTTCGTAAGCTTAACACCGCTTTCAACTCAATTACGCGTTATGTTCACGGACTTAAGCGTTATGATCATATTTCTGCTTATCGTAAATCAATTCTTGGTTGTTCACTGGACGACTATCTAAGGTTTAGATGTGTCTTATTTCTACATAACTTAATAATTAAACAATCTCCTAGTTATTTATACAACAAATTAACTTTTTGTAACTCGGCTCGTACTATGTCCCTACGGCCACCAATTTTTAAATTTGCTGTCACGCGTAATCAGTATTTTGTACAAGCCATCGGTTTCTGGAACTGTCTTCCGATCTCACTAAGAAGGCGATTTGCATGCAAAGATTTTAAGAAGTTACTACTGCAATACTATAAAAACACATAATGTATTGAGTTATATCATATCTAACATTGATATAATACATCATTCCCATTAATATAGCCTTACATAGATTTAAGTAGATTTATATGTACACAGATTTAAGCTTAATTTGATTAGTTTTATTTTTTATTCTTTTTTCTTGTATTATAATTATTATTTCTTATTTAGTATCATTGTTTTTATTATTATTATTATTATTATTGTTATTTTTTTCTTTCTTCTTTTTTATCTTTTTTTTTCTAGTATGTAAGTTAAATAATTTCATTGTTAATTTTTTTCTCTTGTTTTTTTTGTTTACGATTAAACCTACATTAAGAGCTTAAGCTCACAGTTGTAGTGACATGTATGTATAAATAAATAAAAATAAATAAATAAATAATCTTTTTTATATTTGTGCAAATCGGTGTCTATTTGTAAGCTATCTATGTTCCAAGGTGGATATGTTAGGTAGTTTTTGTGTTTGTTTTTTATCAAATGTGTTATATTGTGATCGTATATTAGTTTAATCATATGCTCATAACATGTGAGGTTTTTTGGTTTTGTTTGTAGGATGTTTTCTATTTTTTTTGATTTATTCAGTATGTTAATAGGATAGTTTTCATATGTCATAGCTTTTATTATAAAATTTAATTTCTGTTGTTCATGTCTTAACTTAGTGGTTTTTGGCTTGCGTCTATTTGTATGCTGATTGTAGGGCTGGTACGATATGCTCCTGTGCAGATTCTTATTGCTGATAGCATTAATGATTCTAGTTTGTAATAGATTGTTTTTGGCGTGTTTGTATAAATATGGCTGGCGTAGTCTATTGTTGGTAGCAAAATAGTATTTAATATTTTTAGTAGTAAATCACGGTCGGAACCGTATGTAGTATTTGATAAGATTTTTAAAAGATTTATTGTGTTGTTGCTTTTTTTTATTCTATTTAAAATGTGTGATTTCCAGTCTATTTTCTAAAAAATTCTTTATAAATTTGATCATACTACCCGTAATGCCTAGATCAGTTAATTGTTTTAAGATGTTTTGTCTCCTTATACGATCGAAAGCTTTTTCCATATCAAAGAACACTGAAATTAAATACTTTTTGCTTCTTAAGGATGTTTTTATCTCTGATTCTAAGTAGGCTAAAGCATCTAGTGTACTACGTTGTTTTCTGAAACCAAATTGATATTTATTTATGCATTTCTTATGGTCGAGGTACCATGTTAGTCTCTTGTTAACTATTTTTTCAAATAGTTTACAGAGGCAGTTTGTTAAGGAGATTGGTCTATAACTAGTTGGCATTAGAGGATCTTTCTTTGGTTTTAGTATTGGTAACAGCAATACTTCTTTCCAAGTACTTGGCAAGTTGCCTTTTTCCCATATGTAGTTGTAAAAATGTAGTATGTGTGTTTTTTGTTGGTCTGTTAGGTTTTTGGTCATTTTATATTCTATTAGGTCTGGTCCTGGTGAAGTATTTTTGCATTTTTTTAATACATCGTTGAGTTCTTGTATTGTTATATTGTTATTGTATTTTTCATTGTTTTTGTTTAGAGTTTTTATCTCTATTTGTTCCTCTGTGAGTTTGTTTGTTTGTTTGTTTTGGTTTAAGTTGTCACTTCTTGACATGTTTTGAAAGTGTTTTCCTAATATATCGATTATTGCATTTGGATGGGTGATAATGTTATTTCCAGTTTTAAGAGCTTTTATTTCGTGAAATTTTTTTTGACCGTTTAGTGTTTTTAATTTTTGAAATATTTCTTTGGTGGATGTTTTTGAGTTTATGGTAGATACATATTTTATCCACGATTCTTTTTTAGATTCTTTTATCAATTTTCTGGTTTCTCGTCTCATTTGTAAAAAATTTATATAATCATTTTGGTTCATGGTATTTTTGAAACGTCTTAGAAGTTTGTTTTTCTGTTTTATTGCATGTTTAATTTTCTCATTCCACCAAGGAACTTGTTGTTTTTGGTTTTTAGTGTTTTTCATTGGTATTGTTTTTTCAGCTGCATTTAGGATAGTTTGTGTTATGTATTTTTCGTATGTATCTACATTATTAAAGTCATTTTTCTCGAAATTGACATGTTTTTGATATTCTGGCCAGTTTGCTTTTTCGGTATTAAATGTTGTTCTTTTTTTGGTATTGTTTGTTTTTTTAGTTGAGGATATCATTATTGGGTAATTATTGTTTGTTTTTTTAGTTGAGGATATGATTATTGGGTAATGATCACTACCGTATAGATTATCTTCTATTTGCCATTCAAATTTTGTGTGTATATTTGGAGTGCATATAGTTAGGTCAATTGTGCTAAATGTTTTATATGACATGTTTAAATGTGTAGGTTGGTTTTTATTCATTATTATTAGTGAATGTTTTTCTATGAAATTTTCAATTTCTTTACCCTTTTTGTCAGTTTTTTTTGAGCCCCAGATTATATTATGACTGTTGAAATCTCCAAGTATTATATATGGTTCATTTACTTGTTTTATTATGTGTTCAAGTTGTTGTTGTGTTATATATGTGTCTGAATATATGTTTATTATTGTGAATTTTATTAGATAGTATAGTTCTATAGCTATAACTTGATGTGATGTATTAATTTGTTTTTCATTACATGGTATGTTTTCATTTACTAATATTGCAACTCCACCTTGAGCAATTGAATTTGTGATTTTGTTTTTATAATAAGTATTGTAATTTTTAATTTTTGGTTTTTGGTCTTTGTGTAATTTCGTTTCTTGTAGACAAATAATGTTATTGTTATATTTGTTTTTTAATATGTTTAAATAGTCTAAATGTTTGTTTAATCCCCTACAATTCCATTGTATGATAATCTGCATTTTTTGTTGATCTGTTTCTTTTGTTATTTCTTGTATTTGGACTATTTGAATTTTTAATATTACGTTTTTTTGTTTTGCTTTGTTCGTTTTTGGGAGAAATGTTTTCTGCTTCATTTTTTTGTGTTGCGTTTGTTTCATTTGTTATGTTTTTTTGTAGATTTGTGTTTTGTGTGGGTGTGGGAATATTATATTGGTAATTTTTACTATTTGTATTTGTTTGTTCTGTTGATGTTGATTGTGTGATGTTATTGGTGTCATTTGTTGATTGTGAGTTTTCATTCGTGTTTTGTTTTAATGTTCTGGTTGTTATAGTAGCATATGAATATTTTAGAGTTGTTGAATTTCGTTTGTAGTATGTTGTTTTGGCTGTTTTAAAATCTACGTTTTCTGTTATTTTTATTTTCATAATTTCTTTTTGTTTGGTAAATTCTGAGCATTTTTTGATTTTTCTTTTGTGAAATGATATGGTTTATTGCAAATAGCGCAAATTTTTGGCTTTTTGCATATATCTTCTTTGTGTCCAAAATGTAGACAATTTTTACATCGTAGTGGCAATGGAATGTATGGTTGTGTTCTAATTTTTTGATACCCAATATCGACATATTCTGGTAGTTTTGTAAGGTTAAATGTTATTATGAAAAGTCCTGTGTCTATTAAATTATTGTTATTATACTTTTGTATTCTTTTAATGTATGTTACGTATTGTGTTTCTAGTTCTTTTAATATTTCGTTATTTTCAAGATGTATGAGGTCTCTACAATATATTACTCCTTTTGTTTGATTTAATGACACGTGTTCTGTAATTTCAACTTCTATGTTTTCGTTTAATTTTACCACTTTTACAAGTTTTCTAGCTTGTTGTAGGTTTTTCGTTTTGATAATTATTGTGCCGTTTCTAAGTTTCTTACAAGTATCTACTTTACCTGCCACGTGGTCGATGATTTTTTGAAGAAAGAAAGGCGAGATTTTTTCTAAAGTTTCATTTGAATTGATTCTTTTCATAATCAGGTATTTTGGACCAGGTGTGATGTTTTTGATGGTTTTATTGTGGTCTAAAATTAGTAAATTATTTATTTGTGTGGATGTACTTACTCTGTCAGGTGGTTTTTTTGGTTGGTTATTTTCCATTTTTGAGTTTGTAATGTTTTGTAAAGTTTTGTAAAGTTTTAGTTTATTTAAATTTTACACTGAATATCAATTTGTTTTTTTTTTTTTTTAAAATTCACTTAATAAATTTAAATAATTTGAATAACTATTATTTGGTATTTCCGTTTGATTATTAATCACTTAAATTTTGCTTATTGCGTCTACTCACTCACACTGCTCGTTAGAGACTTGAATGATGATGTTATCTGTTAAAAGAATTTTTTTTTTTCTCTACGTCGTGTACTTAATTATGTAGATACATTTTATAATATATTTATGATGTAGAAAACTTTTAAAATATATAATTCAAGCTCGCTTATTCATGCTAATTAGGAAAATTTGACATATTTTTCAATAAAATGGGATTATAACGACTGAAATACGGCAGTGATAGGGCGCAATTTATATTATTTGAAGAGGGCGCCAAAACTGCCAGGGCCGGCCCTGTCTATTAGATCGCATTTCAATAATTGCTGTAGCTCTTCTTCTATTTACTAGTACATATGTATATTGTCCATTTTTTCCATGTTTCTTTGTGTATATTTTTGTATTAAAAAGATATGCTTCTGACTATCATTTGCTGACATTTACTGAACTTTTGCCTTAGCCAAGTAGAACTTGTTTTAGTATGCATTGTTTTCATAGTTTATTATATTACGGATTATAAGATAAACACCTTTATTGTAGATTATGAGCAAATAATTTACTAATGTGTACAAACTGAACACGAAAGGTAGCTCTCCTCGACACAAATAAAAAATTATATGGCAGAAGGAAAGTATCAACCGTTTAGCTGCTAGAAGTGCCAAAGTTTTGGGATGATTTCTTAATAAATTGCTGTGTAACTTTTATGTGCTCGATTAAGTTTGAGGGAAAGTAATTAGTTATACATTTTAGAAAGCTAGTACTAGTATACATTATACACATGGTATATTCACTACCTGGAATAGCCACTAATTTTCTAGTTTTATCTGCATTTTGGAAAAATCGCTTGTTATATTTCTTAAATGCGCTTTTATTTTATTCAAGATGGAAGCTTTGGTTAAGGAAATGCAAGACGAGGAAAATGGCGTTCCAGTTCGACAGCAAAAGGTGTTTTTGACATCAATACCGTATGCTTTTATGGGTAATAAATATACAGTCAAATTCCTCTAACTCGAAATCTCTATATCTCGGATTTTCCTTTAACTCCAAATTATTTTGATGACAGCTGATGATTCGACTTAGATGAATTTGACTGTATGTAGTTCAAAAGTACAAGATATAATTGTATATTTTGTAATTTTTACACACTTAATATATATAATTACGAAATACCAGTATTTTAATCTATATTTAGATTTATAGTGAAATTTTTTTTTAGCATACTATTAAATTTTATTTAAATATTTTCAGGATATGATCTAATAGAATGGTTAATGGAAAGACTTTGTGTAGAAGAGTCTGAAGCACTAGGAATAGCTAATCAGCTATGCTTGCATGGATATTTTTTCCCAGTAAATGACAATAAAATGCTTAATGTGAAGGACGATTCATCACTTTACCGTTTTCAAACACCTTATTATTGGCCATGGCAACATAAAGCCCCAGATAATGTGGAATACGCAATATATTTATCGAAGAGATCTCTGAGAAATAAACAACGTCATGGACTTGAAGACTATGAAAGTGAGGCTTTAGCTAGCTTGCACAAAAACTTAAAATCAAAATGGGACTTTATATTGATGCAGGCAGAGGAGCAAGTTCGTTTAGCCAAAGAACGTAAAAAAGGTGAAAAAATCGTTGGAGATTCTCAGGTGAATTAGAAATTACATTGTTCCAGTTTTGTTTTAATAATCTGATTTAAATTGCTTATTTTTAGGAGAGGGCTTTTTGGCGCGTACATCGTCCACCTCCAGGTCAGTTTACCCCACTCGAGCCTTGTCCAATACCGTCTCGGAATAGACAGGCGAAATATAAAAAACGCACAGATGATGAATGGCAGCGTGAGGTTAATTTTCTAAAAAAATTATTGAGTAGAACCCGACTTAAAATGTCACTAATATGTGAAAGCCTTGTAAATTATTGGGAAACCTTTAATGAGTACGATTGTATTCTTCAACCAGCTCTTCCTTCAAATCCATGGGTATCAGAAGATATAACATTTTGGCAATTAAATAATGCAATTGTTGATGTACCGACTGAAAAAAGAGTTAAAAGATGGGGTATTTCAATAGAGGAACTAGTATCTGATCCAACAGGCTTGCAAGAATTTACCGCATTTTTAGAAAAAGAATACTCTCATGAAAATATCAGATTTTGGATTGCAGTTAATAAACTTAGACGTTCAGCACATTCCCAAATTTCGAAAAAAGTTAATGAGATTTATGAGTAAGTAACATGTTTCTTAGAATTTACTGTGTTGTTGTTCAAAAATACACAATCGTTTACAAGATATGATTAATCATATAAAGAAGTGTAAACCCTTTGAATTATATACCAATCATCATAACCATACACTTTATTAATTACGTGATTAACAAGAATACTTGAAGAAAGAAATGATATAAAGAGCAAGCTTTTAATACCTTATACTTAACCTAATTAAAATAAAACAACTAGTTCTCAAGCCAATAACTAGAATTTAATTTTTAAGTTAACGCGAAAATAGAGAAAAAACTCCTTAGAAAAAAAGAAACCGTAATAGATCTTAGTTTAATAGCTGATATTACTTCTTCGACAATTTAAATTTCTTTCCACAAAGTGTTAACGCATTCTCATTTTTTAAATTAAAATAATCCAAGTAGCATTGCGTTGTGGGACTTTATTGTAATAGCTACTTGGGGCCACTACTTTCTTGCTACTTATTAGGGACGATACCATGTACTAGAATGGGAACATTTGTGGTTGCGGGACGTTCCCAAATACGTTGCAAAAACGTCCCAGGAAAGTAATACTTAAATTTCGAAAACCACAAACACATAAATAAAATACAAAATATAAATAAAATAATTTATTACGTTTAACCTTGAATATAGTACTCAGATCGACCTGAATTCAGTTTTCTATTTTTACTATTTATTTCTACACGGAAAAATTTTGCGTAGAATATGTAGAAATATTGCAAGTAAACAGTGGAGAACGAAAAGAGAAATGTCAGCTTGACAATTGACATTTGGTTGTTTATTTATTTATTTTCAATTGCTCACAACACACTATTCACGAAACCCACGAAATTAAAAATGGCTGCTGCTATAGAATGGTAAAATCCAAAATTTCCCACAAATAATGAAGCAGCTGTTATTTTTAAATTTTTAAATTTGTTGTTAACAACAACTGTCAAATTTACCACACGGAATAAATATCTGTACATTTATTTTGTTTTATAGTGACGGAAAATTAATGGAGACTGATCGTCAGCGCCATCTCTTGAACATTTTTGAAAATGTTAGCAAAGACAATTTAAATTTATTTTCCGTCTCGAACTCAGTACTTTTGTTTTGACAAAAAGTGAAAGGAAAAATATCTTGACTGAATTCAGTCACCTTTTTTTACATGTATGTATCTTAAATAGGAAACTGAATTCAGGTCGATCTGAGTAGTATGCTTTAGAATGAAATTGTTTCGAAATCGAAGACAAGAAAAGAAGATATTAGAAATTTTCTTTTTCAATAAATATATGTAGGTATATTGATAAAATTTGTATGTATAATAATAAATTTAATTTCTAAGTTTTTGTTTCTATTTAGAAATTTTAAAGTTGTTGAGAAAAAAATTTTTCCTGTCAAAAAATAATGAGATACTTTGAAAAACAAGACGCGATTCGCAAATAATAAAAACTTATATAGAAAGAGTGTTCTAAAGAAAGTGCGTTCGTTGGAAAAGTGTTCAGATAAAGTCTTTGTTTCACTGTTAGAGGCACATTCTGCTGGTTCTGTTTTATGAAAATTATGTGTTTTTGCAGCTACAAAATGTCCTCTTTTTAATCTAGCAAGTTGGACACCAAAATGTGTTTCGCGTTCCAGAGACCAGCAGAGACGGCCTGACATACAGAGCGAGTGCATGTCATTTTGACATTTACTCGGTAATTAAAAGGACACCAGATAATGTGTATATTAGGATTGTTGTTCAGCAGGTGCCCGGTGGTTACAATCACTTTGTCTTGCATGTCTCTACGACTTCAACCGTCTCTGCAGTTTATACTGATTTCCATGTGGGCAGACCCTTAGTGTAGAGAGAGAGAGAGCTCACCACTGTAACATAACGTTTACCACCTTACCTGGAAGCATGATTAGGCAAAAAAAACTTATGACAAAATTTAACTGTGAACTCCTAAATATTGTATGTATATCTTTTCAATGAGAAAATAATTTTTTTAAACGGAAAAGAATAAACGGAATTATCAAATAACTGTTCGGGAAAAATGCAATTTTCGTAATTTTTAAGTTAACATTAAACTTTCTGGTTTCTGAAGTAAATCAGATTGATGTGATTCTTAAGGATAACTTGGAAAATGGATACTACTTACATAGTCAGCTGCTACTCTGATTGCTTTAGTGAAATAAAAGTAATTGATGATCTGATAAGAACGACGTAAGGGTAAAATTTAACTTTTTTCAGTTCTGTACTGGATTCTAAAACTCTTGAAACATGTTTGATATTTACATATGAGTGTTGTTGGAAGAAATGAGAATAGGTGTATAATCAGCGTGTGTGCTTGTACGTGTTGCTAAACAATCGTTAGGGACTACTAGACTAGGACTACTACTAGTCACTTATCCAATTTTCGATTTTCTTACCTCTGTGGTTTCTTACGCTTGAGGGACTTAGAGCATTTGACACAGTATTTTTAGTTTTTTGGATGATTCCAGTGTGTCGAAAGTTAATACGATTTTTCTTGTATTAATTTTTTGTATATTGATTATTTTTATCATATTCTTTGCCTGAGTAATTATCCTATTTTCATTTTTAGTTTTGCCTTCATTGATAGCTTCTTCTAAAGAGGAACATATGTTATACCGTACCTTTGAAAATTTTTAGATGCATGTAGAATTTGAAGGTTGCTGTGTTACGGTCTAAAGGTTTTGTTTCGCTTATTTCTATGAATTCATCTGCACTATTTTTATTGCTGACAAGAATGATTATGGGCCAGATCTTCAATTAGTCGAAATGGTATCCTCGATTGTTTTAGCTCTCGCAAGTAAGAAAGTTAACCGTCGAAAGATACGATCGCAAAATTGGTATAACAAAGTGGGTTACCAGAGCACATAACCTCAAATTTCTTATAAAAAAGTCAAAATTTAAACCTAAATACTTATGTTATCAAAGATCATAGATATCATTTTATTATTTTTGATGTTATCATAGTAGCTTGAATAATTTTTTCTCACAATGGATAGATTTGGTTAGTGAGACTGCAGAAATTATTAAAATTGAGAAAAAATAAATTGACAAAATAATTTTGGTTATTATTAAAAATTTGAAAATTTCAAAAATTTGAAAAAAAATCGAATTTTTAACGTAATATAATAGAAAATTATACGTTATGTATATAGGAACTTATTTAGCAAAAGTGCTTACAAAGTAAAAATGGTCAACTTTCGATTTCAATAGAGGATGCGGTTTTTTGTAATTGTAATTAGCAATCGCAAATCCGCCATATTTGCTAGTCGCAATTTGCTTAATTGCTAGACGAGTGAAGATCTGGCCCTATATCAACGTTCGCGTAAGTGTGTAGTTTTGATGTCCTTCGATGTTAATTCGAGTTCCTTGAATATTTGAAAAGATTGCATGCAGCTATGTTTTTCAGATTTGTCCTGATCTTTTACTATTAAATATTCGGCTCCTAGATTTTTGTTGGCCTCAAAGTTGAAAACTTCAGCCGATTTGGATTTATCAAAGTGGTTGTACTGTTCAGTTTTTTGTTTTTTCTATTTTGAATTTTTGTCATTTAATACTCTGTGTTACTCGTCTTCCTTTTAGAAGTATGAACCCGTCAAGCAACGCGAATTGATGTAACGATTCCATGTTGAGAGTTTTTATTGAAACCTACATCGTGAAGGGCCAATATTTTAAGTGTCCAGTATGAAGAGAGAAGTTTTTTAAAAAAATGGACATACATATGTAGATTTACCAAATATTTTTACTGAAATATATCATAGAATGTATAAACCCTGGAAAAAATCGAGTTCTGATATTTTTATTTACAGGTACAAAAAATTTTTACTATTTTTTAAAAATCATGTTCAACATTAATAAGAGTAATTATTGAAGCTGGAAAAATATTTTTGGAAAACTTTTTTTTTAATAAATGAAGTTTACATTTGGATTTTCTTTTTGTTCAAGAATATTTGGAAGCAAAAAGAGATTTACTTTTCAGGTATTTAACATACATATGTTTATATGAAAAAAACACTTTGCGAAGTTTTTTTTTCAAAGCATTTTCGTTTCGAAAGCAACTTTAAGTACAAAAATGATTACCAAAAAAAATTTAAATCTTTTTGCCTCAATAAGGGCTTTCATTCTGGTAGGCATTGATTTATTTCATTGTACCACACGTCTTCTGCAATATTTTTCAATTACTGGATGGATTTTGGCTTTGCAATTATATTCATATCTGGACTATTTTCGATTCATTCAAGTGATATAATCTCAAGCTCATCTTTCAGATTGCAAATTTAGAATAAGTAACATGTTTTGCGAGTTAGAAAATAATTGAATTGACAGTAATACACAATAAAAATCTTACCGATTTCGTTCGATGGCGTGAGGTCTAATCGTGTTTGAAAATAGGATTTGCTAAGACTTCCTTTATGCTATAAGCTGTTGCATTTACTAGTTTTTCCAAAATAATTAGAGGTCCAACAACTATTGAAGTAACGCACCCCCAAACCATTATGTACGATGAATGTTTAACAGTTGATAGGGTTCTTTCTTCCTTTTATCTTTCGCCTTTTCTCCGACGAACCCTAGACAAACTGTCAGATCCAATCAAATAAAATTTGGTTTAATCAGAGAGTTTGATTTTATTTATTTCTTAGCCTCCAAGTGTGAATGTATGTCGGCTACCAAGAGGCGGTTATAACGGATTATCAGTAAAAAAAAAAACAGGTTTGATTTAAATTAATTCAGAAAAAACTTTTTTATTGAAGAAAATAAACTTAATACAATATTCCGGTCTGTGGCGGAAATCGTGAAAACAGTTTTTTGTTGGGTTTAAACATAAATTAATATTACAACGCATACAATAGACTTGTGTTTCCTATTTTTTGCAATGTTTGCAGGTTTTTTTTACCACTTCTGTCGTGCATGCCTGGAAAATGATCGATACCATCATACTGAACGTATGATGACCTAGGCGCCTTTCGCCCAGTAGCAGATGAAGTAGGCTTTGATAGTTGCATAGATGGTCTGCCAACCATACGTTTTCCAGTAAATCTAAATTTGGACAAACTAGCAGCGACCTATTCTCGAAAATCAGCCAACTGTAACAATTTTGGTTCCCCGCAATGAATACGACGATACAGGATGTATGAATTGGTCATCGCCATATCCAGCATATGGTAAAATAAACGGAGCATTGGATTTTGATTTTTCAATCGAATATGGTAACGGCCCATAAGTCCATCCATAAGGTCAACACCTCCTATGTGACTGTATACTCCCGGATGATCTGTGGACAATTAACTTCGACATACCGTTTTTCCTTCCGGTTGTAACATGGGACCTTACTTGGTTGTGTAGGTCCACTCGCTCGTGCAAACGGTTGAGTCCCAACGTATGTAGACGCTAGTCTTACATTCTTAGTGTCCTTCTACAACACTGTGGAAATATCCACACCGTATGTTGTTCCCATATATTCAACAGAATATCCCTTTTCAACATTACGTAGACTGTGATCTTTGTCAGATGGAATTCTATTCGCTCGAATTGTTCCTAAGGAGTATATTCCGCGAGCACGTGAATACTCTAACAAAGGCAATGACGTGCACAAGTTGTCAATGACAATGGGCCAGTTTTGTTGCACCCATCTGCTCGTCCAGCAAGTTTTCTTGATCAGCGAAACACAAATACCGCTTGATTGTTTCAAAATACCTGCAAGTCATTGTGCTTCTTATTGGTTCGAAAGCTTTTTGAACCCTGCAGCTTTCCAATCGTGGATATCGTTAAATTGACATATAAAATAGAACTCCCACATACTGACGGAGCTGCACAGGATTTGTAGAGAATGTCGTGCCAATGTTCTGTTGTTGGGCAGATCGGCTGGTTTCCTTCACAATAAAGTTGACAATGTTGTCAGTAAAAAAATACAAAAAGCATTGCATTGGGGTCTTTAAATCGAGGAATGAACTCGGGAATCCACTATCTCCTCGAAAATTGCGATGGACCAAGGGATTGGCTCCTCTTGTTTATCAGCTTGATTGGAACATACTGTCTCTACAGCAGGAACATGACCTTCGGCGATTGACCCGATGTCCAACAATAAATTCACAGTGTTCATCAAATCGTCCACAGATTCATTTGTCCCTGTTCCTTGCAGGTTTTCTCTGATTTCTGACAGTCCACTAAACCTTCAGGAAAAAAATAATGGTCGATGATGGTGCCATCGTCGTCAAAATTACCATCCGTACTTTCACTTGAGTCATCCGTCTCAACCGAGTCCATAAACTCACGAACTTCTTCATCCGACATTGTAAACAAATTGAATACTTTTTTTCTGATTTCAAGAGACTTTATAGTCCTATTTTTCCTTTTAGCATCCATTTCTTCTATAGTTACAATAAACAGGTGAAAATAAAACGAAAAAATAACAAACGTTTGAGGAAAAAATGAAACACAATAAACAAAAAATTACACTTAATCCGTTATGGCCGCGTCTAGACGGTTATTACATTTCGGGGACCACTCAGAATAAAAATATTTATTTCATTTCGAGTAGACCAAATTAAGAAAATATAAGCTTTCACAAATTTACCAATATATTATATTTTTTATAAAACTCCCATGACTGTAAATAGTTTTCTTTTCACTACAAACTCAAATTCACTCAAAAATAACTTTTTCCTCCTTCAACACAAAATACGTAATTCAAATCAAAACACCTGCTACACGAATGAATATTCACCATTGAAATTGCTATTATTGTGTGAGCATAGTTTTGACTCGAAGCAGGCGAAACGGTTTGAGTATAAAATAGTAATAGCTGCTAATTTAACTCAATTATAAAACAGGTTTTTTAATTTCTAATAATCTATTCACTTTACACTTTAAACTCATAGTAAAATTATTTATAAATCTATAAAAAACTAGGAATGTTCTTATTTGACAAAAAGTCACCAAAGTCCCATGCCAAGTACAAGAGATAGATTAGTAAAGATGTGGGCAAAATCAAATTAAATGTCAAGTCGAACATATTTTTGCCAAAAGTGTTTTTTTTTTATATAAAAATAAATGTGTCCTATCACAATAATTGCTACTATGTATATATTTACTACTTTTCACTTTTATTAAAATTTTTATTGTAATTTAAAAATTAAATTTATTATAGCTTTTCACTGCATCGATTGTAATACTAGATTATGTGTTCGATACTGCTGGATTGTTAAACATAAAGAAGCTTCATATCTGTGTTAAACAAGAAAATATTCATTATCACGTGCAACAGTCATGGAAATTTCAGAGCTCAACCCTCAGCAACCTTAATAGCTCTACATAAAAGAATTAATCTCCACTCATCTTCAATTCTACCATCTAGATCGAATCTTTACCCTGAATTGGTCAACATTCCCCAAAGGCCAACAAATTTAAAAAAAAAATACAACATCCTTAATAAATTTCGAAACCAGTTTCCCATGTCCCTACAACCTCAAGAAAACAACTCTTCCACTAAACCAGAACGTACAGGCGTCGATCTACCTCTACATTCACGTGTTATAAATTACTAAATAGGGTAGTACAAATACAACACATGGCAGCAAAAAGACCTCTTTCAAATTACACGCATCAACATTCTAAATCTCAAAGAGTTTTTAACACTGAACAAGAAGCCCATTAACAACAGGAATTCGGAAAATATGAACAAGAAAGAAACAATTACGACAATCAATGTGATCAAACATTATCTAACTACGTTGACTCTCAAAATAACTTAAATGATGAGGATTCGGAGGATTTAAGTGAAGCTTATTTTTTAGATTAAAAAGCTCTTTCTTTAATAGATACAGTATCCAATAAAAACTATATTTAGCATCTTTATATCAGAAACCCGATTTCTAATGAAAATCTTTTTCGTGTGTATTGTGTAGGTCGTAGTTTCGAAATAACACATCATGCTCGAATAAATCTATTTGGTCCTTTTTAAAATATGAAGTCTTCTATCTTACCGTCTTGTATCCTTTAATGGAATTATTGATAATGATAGTATGAAAGAACAAATCAGGTGCAATAATGCCAATAAAACGACATTACTAAAAATTAGCCTACAGCACCACAGTGAAAGTAGAAATTAGGACAACTAACAACGAGCCGGTATATTCGAAATCCTATCTGTACCCAGCATATCTCAAAGTTAAAGTAGAATCACAAACAGAAAAACTCCTTTAGATGGAGTTATCAGACCTTAGCATTCTCCTTACAAATCCCCAGTTTGGATCGTCCCCAAAAAGGAGGACGCTTCAAAAGAAAGAAAATATAGAATGATATTATCGATTACAGAAAATTAAAATCGGTCAATAAATTTCTGGTAAACCTAGGCAAAAAACCGATTTTTTTCAATTATTGATCTTAAAAGTGGATTTCACCAAATGCCTCTAAAAGAATCTGATATAAAGAAGACATGCGTTTACACGATTGTCATTTGGGTTGAAAACACCCCCGGCGTATTTCAACGGCCATTAGAAACCACATAGAAAAAAGTGCAACATCTATATAGATGATAAAATCATTTTTGGTAAAAATAAAAAAAGCACTTCGAAAATCTGAAAACAATATTCAAGACCCTAAATGCAGAAAATATGAGAGTTTAATTCAACTCAATAAACACGAGTTTCAGCAAGATGAGGTAGATTGTTTTTTCAGGTTTTGTTATTTCGAAAGACGGTGTCAAAATATTTTCAAGAAATATCTTAATCCAAAAATCAGACATAACGAACGAAAGTGAACAAGAAGGAGTTATCTTAACAACCCATCGTAGAAGAAACCAAAATCCTTAAGAAAATATGTATATTACAAATTTTAGAAAAATATTACTTCTCTTAAATAAGTTAGGAAATAAGAAATGTCATTAAACAATGCTCAGTTTGTAAAAAAAGTAGATATGATATGCATCCCAATAACCATATAATAAATCACACACCAATCTCAAACTAACCAGGCCACATACTGCATATTGACGTTCATTCTACAAAAAATCAATTAGTTCTAACAGCAATAGACAAACTCAAAATTTGCATGAGCAAAACTTATAAAATCTAGAGCAATCGAAGTCGGTGTGAAGGGAAATTGAAGACCCTCCTCTTAGCACGACAAAACACTTTATAGGACGTTATTTCGAAAACTTGACTGCGGAACAATGGAAAACATGTGGCCAAAAATAAACGCAAAAAATACCGAAACTCTACTATCATTCCGAAGAAAACAAGTTCGGAAGCTCGTCGGGGTTATTACCGGATATTACCTAATTGGGGTTTTGGCCAATAAACTCGGCGTGTCATGGAACGATTTCTGCAGAAGTTGTAGAGATGAAGAATAGTGCATTTACTCTGCAAATGTCCAGCTCTAAAAGAACGAAGGTTCGCTTGTTTGGGTGCAAGATTCTTTGATGGTCTGGACGACTTACTAGAAGTAACACTAAAAAACGTAAGTAGTTTCATTCAAAAATTGGGATGGTTTTCAGATAGACCAAGTTCAACTCCCACAAACGAAGTCAAAGGGCATTCACAATGGGCCTTCAGGCCTGCGAGTCAAATTGCTTCTCTGAAGCAAACGGCCCGTCATACCATTCCATACCAGAGCAATCGAAGATATATACGAGTACTGTTTTGCATTGACATACCAGAGATACATAGTAATAATTGGCAGCGAGAAATCTCTAACTTAGCGTCTATAGTTTTCATGATGAAGGACGAATTCAAAAAAATATCACACTCCATATAAGAGTGAATTGAATGGGCAAATTGAACGCTTTTATTTTACTCTGTCAGAAATCATGAAATAAAATTTAAAGAGATGATTAAAATATTTTAGGCATTAGAAAAAATTGTAAAACATTAATTAATTTATCTATTTGTAATCGAAATAACATTTAAACATAAGTAATCAACCTGTTTACCAAATCTCCTAGATCAAGAGATATCAGAAGGAATTATGTTAATAATCCAATTTAACAGTATTATTTACATTGAAAATATTACGTTTAGTCTTAATGGAACATTTTTAATTAAAAGTCTTAATACAATAAAACCACATACATATATTACTGCAGATGTATACAGCAGCAGTACGTCCAATTCTCACTTATGGAGCGCTCGGGTTCTGTATAATGCAACATCAACGCAAAAGAGGTTACGTCGCAAAACAACTACAAATATTTTAATTACAATATTTAAAACACAAAAGTATCATGTTAAAGAAAAATTGCATTTTTAACTTGATCAGCAATTTTAAGTTCTCATGGGAAATTATCTTTTTCCATAAAAATATGATTTTCAATTAAAAACTCTTAAAAAGTAAAGTTGAGTTGGTTTTCGGCCTATGAACTGTTAACATAGTCTTTTTTTGTAAATTGAAGATTTTTTTTATAAAGTTTTCTAACACAAAGTGATAGTCTTTTATATTAATATATTTTTTTCATAAACAGATCCTACGTTTATATTTAGCTCTCGTGTGGTGGCCGATTTTAAGTAGAAATTATAACCTCTCTATACTCAGTAGGGTGCAGAGAGCGGTGGTAGGGGTTTTACGGGAGCGTTGAGGTTGTAACCGACGGATGCACTGAATGAGATCCTGCACATTCTCCCTCCAGATCTTCATATCAGATACCTCAGCTCGTTCAACGCGGTTAGACTCAGAGAATCTGGCCGTGGACCGCAAGACCGTACGGCCACAGCTGTATTCTAGAGAATTCATCCCCAAGCTTAACCTTGATAAGAACATTAAGGTAAATTTCCACACAAGAAGGGAATGCTGACGAGGTGAGGATCTAAGACGAACGAGGGCGTGAGAGCGGGAGTGTTCCCAGACAACCTCTCTTTATCTATCCGATTACCAAACTACGAAAGTGCGCGGACTGAATTAATACACACGTCGTACACTATTTACACGAACTGTTTTGAGCCATTTTTGACCTCTCACAGCTAAGTGTCTATTCAAGCTAAACGTACAAAATTTTGTCCACGTAACAATATATCCATTCCCACGTACTATGCGAAGTTTCATGTATACTATAGCTTAAATAGGTTTTGAGATACCGACCGTAGAAAATAGTTATTTTAAGCACTGACTCACTGATCGGTAGTGAAAACCTCTAGGGTACTTCTAATAACTCTAGAACCATGAAACTTGTCACGTAGATTGAGAAAATGCTGCGTCTTACCAAGTAACAATACAACACAAATTTGTGTCATAATTTTCTTTCTCTAGGATTTACATAGTAAAAAATTTCGATCTCATTATAAATTTTTCATCTTAAAATTATATTTCTGAAAATTGTTATGAATTTTAAAAACAATAGATATCCATATTATTTTTATTCATTCATGATATTTATTTTATTATAATTATATTATTTTCTATAATTAATACTTTTTTTTTCATTATAAATTATCAGTTTTACACCATTTATGAAATTCATTTCATATTTTACAATCAGAAAATATTAATTTGGAACAATTTGTTCAATTTTATAAACTTTTTGAATCAATTTTCAATAAATTTTGTTATAATTTTCTGATGAATTAATATTTATATGAAATGTTTTACCATGTATGGACATAAATGTGTTAATGATATGTTCGTTTTTCTTCCGTTCTATCTATACAAACTGTATGATTCGTTTATACCACGGCCCACGGGGCTGTTGGTTGATTGCCCAATGTTGTAAACATACAAATAATTCTTTTCTATTAATACAAAATAATGTTCGTTCTCATTATCTCATTTTTTTCTAATCCAACAAAACAGATTGTTTAAATTTTGTTGTTTTTTTTTGTATAAATTTTATTCATTGCACTCAAAATTCACTCATTCTTTTTGTTTAAAATTTTTATATGGAAGGATTATGACTTGCCAACTTTAAGATGTTATATATATATGTTATATTAATTTGAGTCAAATAAGAAGCACTATTTAAGGAAATATTTCACCTATGTAAATAAATGGGTTGTCAGTAGGAGGAATGGGGATAAATTTTCTAATTTAGTAGAATAAAATTTACCAAACAAAATTGTATAATAGGATTCAAATTTTTTAAGCTCTACACATACATATGTACATAGGTATGTATTTTTGAAAAACATATAATTTTGTGTCTTGTACATAGTATGTATTTAGATTTGTTTGTTTAAATTATGCAAAAAAGAATATATTTTTAGTCAAAAATATTTATTAGGATTTCAAAAATATACATACGTAGGTACATAACAAAAATTTTCAACCGTAAATTGAGGAAATAATACAAATTATTCCTTAAAAAATCTTTAATAATATGATTTAGATTGACCCAACTATTTTAAGTTTTTAAATAAAGTTGAAAAACGAAATTAAAAAAAGGGATTTTTGTCTAAGAAACTGTTTAATTTTTATATTTTTCTAAAAATATAAGGATTCTAAATAAAACGACATACCGGAATATTTAAAAGTGTTGAAAACCGAACAGAAACTTTCGGAGCCTAAGCATTGATGCGCGTAGTTTTTTCAGTGCTCTATAACTCGCGTCTTATTGAAAAAATCTTTTGCGTGTCAGAGGTCAAAAGTAGTTTCGTAGAGAGTAATAAGAAAAATACTTTGCAAAAATTTCAAAACAATCGGATAGGAGAGTCAGGATATTTTCAAACTGAAAAACGAATTTTTCAGAAAAACGTGTTAATATTGATTCGAGTGCTAACATCCTTGAAACCTTAAGCAGCCCCACTATTTGATTTCCCCACGAGCCGCCACTGGCCATGTACTATATATGTATATTATATTTCAAATAAAAAAGCTGTTCTTGTTCTTAAGCGACACAAAAAATTTAAAACCACAAATATCGAAGAAAAAAATACTTTATACATTATGTCAAAAAAGTACCGGGAATTTGTAATTTAAACAGCCTACGCTGAAGGGATTTCAAAAAATTTTTTTCGTCTAGGTTGGTAGTACTGTTCTTTATTATGATGCCAAATTACAGCAAATTCCGTTTGCTAGTTTGTTTACAGCAGCTAAATAAAATAGTCTACCTCGGTAGTGCTCGGCGATTTTTAAAATGAGTGAAATTGTTGAACAAAGAATTTGTTGTGTTGCAAACGAAATTTCATGTGCTGACGCGTTAATGTATGTACCAACCAAACAATGTAAATCTAATACCTATATCAATCAATTAAGTAGTTCAACAAAAATAGTAGAATCCAACCCAAAACATTAATGTGAAAATGGAGCCAAATAAGAACTCGTTAACTGTTGGGCTAGCATACGTAATGAAATCTGCATTAATGCCACGTTCAAAGAACTTTTTCACATACAAAGTTTCAATACAGAACGTATTAAGAGTTATGCACTTGACAGGTTTTAATTTAATGTGTGTTATTGATATTCATATTACTTTTATTAAGAAGAAAACAAATGCAGATGATTAGTTTTTTCATAACGAAACAATTTCATCTACCATATTAATGTCTGTTCCTTGGATACTTCTTGCTGGATATTCATGTTCAGTCATTATTGTCGTAGTTGCATTAGCACTTCAGCAGAACTTTTAACTACCATAAATTTTAGAATTTTTATTTCTGAAGATATTATTGCATAATTTGAGCGTTTACATGAAACTTTATTTATAAATCTGTGTTTAAAATGCATCAGTAGTTAATAAATAAATAATTTTTGGAATTAAAATATTGAAGAAAAGAAAAAAAAAATTGTGAGCAAAATAAACGAATATCAAATTGTCGTTTACTTATCTAATTTTTTTTGTCTTCTTTCAGAGAGTTTTTGAAACCGGGTGCTCCGTGTGAGATAAATATTGACAGTAAAACGATGGAAGCTGTTCAAAACAGTTTAAATAGTCCGTCTCGGTTCACATTTGATGTTGCTGCTGAACATATTTATGCTCTGTTGTTGAAAAAAGATTGTTATCCTAGATTTGTACGTTCAGACCATTACAAACTGCTATTGGCAAGCGGTATCCAACCCGCACATAAAAAAAGATTTTTTGGATTTGGAGGAGCAGTAAAGAAGAAGACTCTAATAACGCATCAAACAAATCAAATGTTTGCAACACAAATAACTTCAGGACTTTCTGCGACACCTTCAAGTCTTGCTCTTCGTCGAGAGAGCGGAAAAAGTTTAACAGGATCTGCACACGAACTAACTATGATTTCTGTAAAAGAAACTACTAATAAAGTACCCCACTCTCACAGTCAGAGTAACCTAAACGAAATATCTTATAGGTACGTTAACATATAGTAATCTAACATATAAAAGACTAACTTTATTTTTCAATCTTAAAATTCATTACAATTCTTAATTTGTCCAAGGTTTTATAATTTTATTCAGTGAGAATTATAACATTTTTGATTCTCATGATTTACAACATTGAAATTTGATGCATTTTTGCGGTTTTGTAATTCCAAGTAATTTTGTACTTTATGAATTTTTATGAATTTGTTAATTTTAGTGTCTTGCACTTTTGATAATTTAGAATTTTCGAATTATGTGAAAGGAAATAAAATGTAAAATTTTGCCTGAAAATTTTTAATTAGAACCCGTATATAACACTTCTCCTTCGAGATTCTTCGGTCTTTGAAAAATCAATCGCTTCAACTTTTACTTGTGTTTTATGACAAAAAATTTTTAATGTTATTACAGTTTTATTTTCTTTATTTCTAGAAAAATTGCACTACATCGAAGAAAATGTTACAAATAGCAATACAAAAAATCCTGAACTTAAAAAAAAAATGCAATTCTACTTTTACATTTGGTATTTTAATTTTTTCTCGATTTCTAATATTTTCAATATTTAGGTTTTCTATAGTAATATTGTTTATAATTTAAGTCTTGCTATAATCACTGTTAAACAAAAGAATGTGTTCTTAAAAACTTTCAAACAAATTCGAAAATTGAAGTTTTCAATTTTTATTTCACAGTTTATAAAATCTATTGAATTATTTTATTTTTATAGCATGTTTTTTCTATTTATGCAGTTTTGTTTTATACTGATGATTTCAATGGTTTTTGTTATAATTATACCATTTTCAATTTATTCAATAGATGTTTAGTAGTTTTAAAAACAAATTTCTAATGCAAGGATTTTTATGATTGAGATTTTTATTATTAAGAATTCCGTCAGAGTAAATGTATACATTTTTATCTGAAATTATAACTTTTTCGTTTTTATAATCTAATTCTTCGTTTTTTGAATTAGGGGGTTGAAAAAACAAGGAATTAAAATATTTTTATTATGAAAATATTAGTATTAAAACTGTAAAAACTAAATGTATTTTATAAAAGAACGTAGAAGTAGAAGATGCCCAAAGTTCATATATCCCTATGGCACACAAAATTTCTGATCAAATTTCTAGCAAGACAACATGTTGCTTATACCATAGAAAAAAAAGATATTAGAAAAACAGCCACTGTATTGTAACATGATGACAATTTTTTCTATTAACCGACAGCTATTAACCGACACTTTTGAACAAGAACCATTCACATTATGATGGAAACAAACCAAAAAAATTATAATTGACATTATTGACGACGAAATAATAAATTTCTTAATCTAGTAGGCTAGATTTATACATATAATACCTGCGCAATGAAAAGGAATAGATTTCCTAAGCTTTGTTTTTTACATATCAGACCTATTTTTAGAAATTAATTTTATGGTTTGAAGTTTTGGTCAAAACAGAAAATTTTATTTCATACGTCACACTTGCTCATAAGAACTGTTTATCTGGTTCTGTTTGTTTGTGGTTTTACGTTTGTTTCTAATAGCAAAGATAGTAAAAGAACATTAAGAATTAAGATATACCAACAATACAAGAAGTACAAAATAAAGCTTTTAGATGAAGGACCATGCCACAGCGAGAAATCTGCTCGTTATACTTGTTCTTAAAGCAGTCATATATGTGTATATTATGGGTATACATGCGCTTGCGCTCTGCGCTTACATATACACACAGAGTCGTTTACATGGCGTAGTGATCTTCTTTGTGTACATATATACGAAAGAAGAAACCTTACAAAAACAAAAATGCATGTGTATATTTTTTTTCTATTATAATACGATGCCTCAACTTTTATTATTTTACCTATAAGTACAAAAACATAATGCTCAATTTTATTTTATTATTTAGACGTACCAAATTAATATGACAACTTATTGTTTTTAGTCACTTATAACTAATTTGTGATTAAAGTTACATGAAAATTATGTTTTAATGAAATGTAGAGAAGATCCTAAACTTTATTTTCACCAAATATATTAAATATCTATGAGCAACGTAGATCAAAGAAAAAACGTGATAAATATTAAGTAACATAAAACAAATGTTGATTTGATAAAAATCTACAAATTTGTAGAACAATATAATATAATATTTTTAGTACTTTGGAAGATATCAGGGAAAATTTATTCTGTTTTACTATACAGTGTTTTTCACGGTTCGTGTGTCAAACTGAACATGGTGTAGATCTCGATGAGAAATGAAAAAAATTGCATGGAAGGGGGGGGGGAGTCTATTCTCAATGGTTACCGAGACATTCAAGGTCAAAGACAATTTTTTTTCGAAAAGTAACCAGTTCCACTTTTTTCAACATATTTCAGTGCTCGCGTAATGTACAGAGCTAAATGAAAGTTATTTCTAAAGAGAACCTTCAAAACTTTGAGAAAATGCCTTTTATGAAGTTGTATGTCAAATGGTTCAAAAAGTTATTGTAATTCAAAGTCGAAAAATTTTGAACAAAATTCGTCATTATTATGTTCAAGGTCAAATACCTCGAAAATTTTTTTTAGCTTAAATGAAAACTTATTTTGTCTACTTTGATGTGGTTTTTGTTTTGTTTCATTCCCTTTATCCGTTCAAAAGTTATGAACCATAACTTAAGAGCAGTTTCTTAAAAATTCAATAATTTTATACTTGTTTTTCATGTTCTACTCATTCACGTCAAAGCGCATGTCCACAAGTATAAAATTTAAGAATTTTTAAGAATTTTCTTTGATCTTGAATATCTCGGTAACCATTGAGTATAAACCCCCCCCCCCCCCCTTCCATGCAATTTTTTTCATTTCTCATCGAGATCTACACCATGTTCAGTTTGGCACACGAACCGTGAAACACCCGGTGTATAGCGCTGACACATGAAGGAGATAAACGGTAGGGAAAGAAAACAAGGGCAGATAAAGCGAAAAAATAAAACCTCATTTCAATTTATTTTATTAGAATTGTTATCTTCTTAAATATTCCATGTAATTTCTTTAACAATATATTGTATTGCATTAGATATGGAGTTTATGTATGAGTATTTCTTGTCAAAACCATGAGAAATATCTCCAGCTTTTTAAAGTGAAAGTTTGAAAAAATTGGGTAATATACAGAGCTGTTCAGTACTTCAAGTAAAGTACTTAAAAATGTACTTCAAGTACATCTTAGTACTTGCAATACTTCACTTAAATTAATTAAAAAATTCTGCAAAACTACTTGATACTTCAAATACTCACAGAATTTACTCGGTTTCTAAATTACTTGAAGTATTAAAAAAAATTGAAGTAAACTACAAAATATTCCACATACATCAAATAGTTCTTTGCATTATGTTGAATCAAAACAAAACGTGTAAGGACCAGAGTTCGGAAAATATCATTCATAAGTCAAAAATATTCAATTTTTCACCATTTTTATCACTCACGAATGATATTATTTCGATTTTAGGGTTTAATAGAATATTACACATACTGGATTTCAACATGAATCAACTTGTTTGTTTATTAGTTGGCATTGTGTTTTCATTCATTAGACAACGTTTTTAAAAATTGTGCTTCCTTTTACAGTTCATCGGGTTATTTCTACTTCAAATTACATTTACTACTGAAGTTAACTGAAAATAACTTCAGTACTTGAAGTAATTTTCAGTACTTCCACTAACTTTTTAAACGAAGTACATAAATTTACTTGAAGTACAAAAATATAAGTACATTAAAGGAGTATTTGAAACTTGAAGTAAATTAGAAATGCTCAAAGTTATTGTACTTTTTACTTGAAGTACATTTCTCAGTACTTAGAGCTTGATACTTCAAGTACATTGGTTTAGTACTTTGAACAGCTCTGGTAATATAATAATACGTCGTAATAATAATAACCAAATAAAACACCGTCTGCAAATTCTCAAGTAAATTCCATAATTTCATAATTTAAGTACAGTACAACTTCACTAATCCGGACAGATATCGGACCAACTGAATTCGGATTATCGAGGTTTTACGGATTAGAGGGGTGAAAAATTAAGATAAAATAATTAGAAATAGAGAAGAAAATAACAGTTTATTTCATAAATTAAAAAAAAACAATTAAATCGTTATATTTTTTCATTTTTGTAAATATATACATTTATTTATGTACATATAAACATATTTAGTATAAAAAGTTTTATAGATTCTTATACAAGTATAAACACATTCACTGTGTATTAAAGAAATAATTTATTTTTGTTTGCTTACATTTAGTTTGTAATTTTAATTCTATTTCCTTCTGCAAATTTTTTAATAGTAAAATTTTATGATCCTCTAATTCGTTTTCTCCGACCCACTGCAACAAAACCTCTAAACTTCGAATTGCATCCTGATCTTTTATTTTTGAGACGGCAGTTTCTTCACTCATACTAGTCTCCGACAAAGACGGACTAGTAGTTCCTGCAGTGAAATTTTCATGGGTTAATTCGGAAATGATCTCTTCATTGACACCATATGCCCATTCTACTATTTCATTATTGGTAAGAGAAGGTTCTTTTATGACGTTATGAAATATGTTTCGGATTTCTTCTAGCTCTGTTACAGAAGAGCTAAGAATATATCTTTGTTGAAGCTCTGAAAGCGGGATTTCATCTTCTTCCACCCACTCCGAAGCTATATTTAATAAATTATTCCAACTGCTTTCAATATTAGTTCTACTAATAGAATTCCATGCTTGAGCTAAAAAATTCACAGCATCTTTCAAATTAAATATTTTTAATTGGGAAACAATATCAATTGATTCTTGATTTATAAGGAAGTTTAGCAATTTCTTTCTATAGCATACTTTGATATTTTGAATCACATTTTGATCAAGTGGTTGAAGCAAAGCCGTACAATTAGCAGGAAGAAATAAAATTTTGAAATTACCACTAATGACCAATTCCTCTTTTTTTGGATGTGATGGTGCATTATCGATTATTAACAAGGCTTTTACAGGTCTATTTACGCTTTTTAAAAATTTGGTTACCTCTGGTACAAAAATTTCATCAAACCAGTTTTTAAAAATTTTTTTGGACATCCATCCATTTTTACTTACCATATATTTCACTGGTAGCTTTGCATTTTTAAAGCATCGTGGTTTAGCTGCTTTGCCTAGAACTAATAAAGGAAGTTTATGAGTTCCTGCGGCGTTATTACATGGCATAAACGTTATACGATCTTTGGAAATTTTCCTTCCAGGAGCTGATTTTTCTTCTTTATGAACCCATGTAGTATTAGGCAAAGCTCTCCAAAAGCAAGCAGACTCATCACAATTATAGATTTGCTCCTTACTTAACTCCATTTCCATGATTACTTTGGCAATATAATCTTGAAATGGTTTTACTGCACTTACGTTATTGCTAACACTCTCACCACATACTTTAAGGTAACGAATACCATGTCGTGCTTTGAATTTATCCAACCAGCCAGAACTTGCCAAAAAATCAGTTTTTCCAGTGACATTTTTATAAAGCTGTTTAGCCTTTTCGCGAAGAATATCGCTTGAAATTGGGATATGTTGAGCTCTTTGTTTCATAAACCATAATTCACTTTGTAATTAATATTATAAACAATGCTTTAATTACCAATGCCATGAAATGTGTTGGAGATATAATTCCTTATCTCTTTTTTTTTCTTTTTAATGTCATAAACAGTAGACTTTGGAATATTGAACTCAAGGGCTACTGCTCTCACACTCATTCCTTTATCAAGGTAGTCTAATATTTTATTTTTTTCACTTAAATTTAAAGTGTTATGTGATCTTTTGTACGAAACCATTGTATACATTTACCTTTTGAAAAATTAAATAAAACTGTTTGCAATGCATACTTGAACTAAATTTTAGAAAAGTAGACACGTGTGTTCAATAATGATGCATTATCGGGTGAACAGTTATTCACCGAAGCACTAAAATACTACAGGAGCAAAGAAACGAAAATTACTCGTACATTCGAAAAGCAATATAAATGTCCGGACTACAGAGGTAAAAAAACTTAAAATGTCCGAACTATAAGGTGTTCCGAATTACTGGAGTGTCCGTATTAGCGTGTGTCCGGATTAGTGAAGTTATACTGTATATGTCTAGACGCGCAAATCAACTTCTAAAAGAAATAATTTCTCACAAAAATAAATTCGGACAGACAAAAGGTACTTTAGAGTAAAAATTACGCATGTGTAACAAGTACAGGAAAGGAAACTGTAATTAATAATTAATTCAGAATCAAAAATTAGTTTAATTTGTTCAATCAGATCGAACAGATCAAGAAAAACAAATTGTATCTAAATTGGTGTTTGAACATAAGTTAAAAGAAAACATAATTGTATTTCAAGTCTAAGTTAATGTTTGAAATAAAAGTTAAAATAAAATTAGTGAGTTTCATTTAAAAATTTTAATTTTGCACTATTATTTTTTTCCTATTTTTACTGGCGCAGTCGGTAGAATACCTGAAGAAGGAATCCTGAAAACAAGATAAGAAAAAGGAGAAAATCCTTTTTTTTTTTTTTCGCCCGAAAAGGACAAAGATAAAGTGAACTTTTGTTCTTAAAGTGATCAAATACGGAAAAAAAAATTTTTACCTTAAAGAGGCAAACTTTTAAACTAAAGGGTTAAAATTAAAGAAATTTTTTTATGAAGAAAATTTACTTTTAACGTGCTTATGAATAAATGAATAACAGTAATAATAAAAAAGAAACAAAAAAACAGTGAAAAAAAAGCAAAACTAACAACAAGTAGTGAAAATACAAAAGAAAAAAATAAAGTGCAGTCACAAAAAACAAAGAGAAGAGAAAAACAAATGCTTATAAACTATAACTTCAATGCTTCCTAAAAACAACAACATTATCACTGAAAGTGACATTGTCGAGATTAACAGTGCAGCTGATGTACAATCGGAAGAGGCTACCAACCAACTACGAAGAAGACGAAGATACCGAAGATATGGTGAACCACCATCGCGCACTAGGATGCCATCAATGAACTTAAAAAATCGGGCAATATGAGAACCAGCAACTACAATAATTTTATTTAGGAATTTAGTACATAAGGAACTATTAATAAAGGTAGGAAATCAACATTGTTTTTTTTTTTTTTTTTTTTTTGAATAAACTTTTTCCGATTCTTTTTTTTTCTCAATGTGAATAAATAAACCATTAATTTTTTTAAATTAAAACAAAAAAAAAGAAGGTGAACATTGCACATGGTTTTTGAAATAAAAGGAAACATTTTTTTTTACTGAAATAAAACTCAATAATAAGATTTAGAATATAATAATAATTAGAATATCTCGCTAAAAATAAAAGCTACATATACCACACTCTTCGATGGAAATAAGTATGATATAATCTCGCGTGTTTTTTTTTTTTTTAGCAAGAATCGAGTTATTTATACCAATCATCGATTAAAACCAAAGTAAAGTAATCGTACTTGGTTACATTCTAGATAAAATTGTTGGAAAAGCCAGAGCAACTTTTATCAAAACCAGTGTTGTAACAACCTGGACAGAACTAAAAAATAACAGTAAAAGAACTCCTCTGACAGATTTAATCGATGAACTAAAGTGATGTCGTTGTGATTCCACAGTCGAAACATTTTATAATAAAATAATGATATTCTTGTGTATAATTAACAATACATACATACTAAAAGGTGCAGGTAACGCCGTACAAATGGCTGAAAATCAAAGATTAGCCCTAAAACTTCTTGTATAAGGGTTACCTCCACTGCATTTGACGTACTAGTGAAATACGGTTATCTTAATTCAGCCCATGACAATTCTAATAAAAATAGGTTATTTTCCAATAAAAATTCAAAACATAATTGTAGATCAGATAATAATAACAGAACTCTCATAATAAATATGTCATATTAAATAAAATAATAGTCATAACATTCCTCCCAGTAACAACAACAATAGTTATAATAGAAATAACAATAATAATTCTAACAATAATAATCAAAATAACAACAATTATTTCAGAAATAACAACCACCAAAATAACGTCAATAATAACCAAGTGCAAAATCCACAATCAGAAATTCACCGGCAAGAAGTCAACTGGCAGATCGAAGAGATGCTGCAACAAAGCATCTTTCAACCCGCTAACAGCCCATATCCTCTTCAGTCTAAATATATCAAATATAATATCTACACTCGCTCTTGCGTTGTTTATTCAATATTTTGAAAATCAATGTGAGAACTCCCTGTTGTATTACATTCAATACATTGTATTTCATACATTAATGTAAAAAAGAAATTGAATTTGCTCACTGTTTAATTGACTGTGGTGATGACAAATGCATTAAAATGTGTGATACTGCTGGAAAAAATAAAAATGATCGAAAAGGTAACTAAATTGTGTTTTGCGCTGTCCGTGTCTGTTTAGTTTTGTAAAATTTCTGTTTGTTTACTGTTACTAATACTTTAGTATTTGATTTGTGCCGTTAGTTCTGTGTTGTAACGACATTTTGTGTCTGTATCAAATATGATGCTTTGGGACTCAACTGGTGCAGTTTACTACCACATTTATTTTTCAGACCTTTTTGAACATCAAATTCAAGAGTTGTTGGACAATATTGATCCAAATATATCAGATATTGATATGGACATCATCTTCAGATGATTAAGGTTTGAATTCTGGTTTTTCAAGTGGAATTTCTAATAAAGATCATAGTGGTAATGATAATGATAGTGATGGCGAGTTTTCAGCAAGCGACGATGTCCCTCTTGTTCAATTACGTCCCTTGAGGTGGAAACATAATTCTACTTTTGGAACCTCTGACCAGAATGCGAATGTTGAAGAAGAAGTTTACGGAGTCTTGCAGTATCCATAGCTGTATCCCTTTTAGGATTTCCACGCTTAAGGATGTGTTGGGAATCTAAAAGAGGTTATCCATTATTTCAGATAATATTTTACGAGATAGGTTTTATCTCTTGAGAAGTAATTTGAAACTTGTTGATGACAATGACGCAAATATTAATAAGAGTGACAGATTTTGGAAAGTTCGTCTTCTGGTACAAAAAATAAGAGCGACATGTATCAAAAATAGACGTACCAAGTACGTCAGTATTGAACAAATGATTTCGTTCACGGGCCAGGTACAAATGCGTCAGTATATTCGAGGATAGCCAAATCCTGTCGTCTTGAAAAATTTCGTTCTTTTACTCCATATGGTCTTCCTTTAGATTTTGAACTGTATGAAGGTAAAGTTACAGAAGTTCAGTCAAATCATATATCACATATGACAAACTTGATGTTGGAAGAAAATATGTTCTAAATCTGTCAGATTCGTTATCATCAGAATCGATAATTTTTGCCGACAGGTATTTTACATCAACTTCACTAATAGAAGTTTTATACTCCAAACGACAAATGAAAGTTGTAGAAACAATTATGTTATTATGTTATTAGGAATACCGAAATGCATAACTTTTACAAGTGATAATGCCTTGAAGAAACAAGGCAGAGGCTCTTTCGATCAAGTTACAAGGTCGGATGATTTGATGGCCTGTTGGAGAATGCCGTAGGTCAAAAAAAGATAACAAGTATGTTTTACTAAATATATGTGCAGGCATAGCATACGTAATAAATTATGAATTATCTATATTTTTTTTTTAGATATAAGTATGTATATATATTTCGGTCCCTGAATGCTTCAAAAAATACAATGAAAACATGAGAGGAGTAGATCTCCTTGATCGAGTCATTGCAAAGTATGCCATGAGGATAATCAGGATAATTCATAATTTTTTTGATTTTTCAAATGCTGCAGTCTGGATTGAATATAGAAAACATGCACAGAGTCTTGGATTGCCAAAGTCACAAATTATAAACTACTACATTTTTAAATTAACTATTGCTGAAAATTTATTGTATCCCGATAACGAAAAATCTACATCTGAAACAGAGTCTATAATTGACAATGATCAACAAAATAAAAGAAAAGCACAACTACTTCCTGGTGTACTTAAAAGGAAATATATGGCAAAACATCTGCCTGAGTACTCTAATCAAACCACAAGATCAAGATGTCGTCTTCCAGGATGCAGTAATTTTACTTACATTAAGTGCAAAAATTGTAAAATTTATTTATGCTTGAATGGAAAAAGAAATTGCTATTCAAAAAAATACATTTAATAAAAAAAAAATAAATTTGTAATTGTTGAATCCCGACGTATCATATATAATACCAACCAAACCAAAAATGGAGAATCGTAGTGGATTACAGGAAGTTGAATGAACAAACGATCGACGATAAAAACGCTATACCCTGACTATATACCTGGCTTAAGCGTTCCATCAAATCAAAGTTCTTCCAGAGGATAGGCCAAAACCCGCTTTTTCGACTGCTAGTGGGTGGACATCATGAATTCTTGAGAATGCCGTTTGAGTTGAAAAACACCCTGGCTACCATTCAACGACTAATGAATAATGTTATAAGAGATTCATCAATAAAATCTTCGCTGTCTATTTGCATGACATTCTAATCCATGCCACATGTTTTTGTGTAGCTGAGCACATTCAATCAATCTATTCAAACTCTTAATTTAAAAACTACTGAGTTGGAGAATAAGGTTAGTAAGCTCGATTTTATTAATTCTGATCTTCAACGCATTAATCGCAATAGTGATATTGTTGTTACTGGTGTCCCTCATATAGCTAATGAGAACCCTACCAATGTTTACAAACATATTGCGGAAACATTTGTAGTTGCTGTGTTTCATCATGCTCATGCTATTTCGTTACATGGTTAGAGTAAGCCTAGTAACACAAAAAGAAGCCTCTTCAAATCCCTGGGTGAACTCTCATCGGCTTTTTAAGCCGAAATCTATGCCATAGACATGTGTGCTACCGAATGCCTTAAAAAAGGCTTCAATAAAGTCACATTCTACATAATCTCAGATAGTCAGGCAGCACTAAAAGCCTTCAACACACACAAAATTGTATCGAAAATAGTATTAGAATGCCTTAAGACTGTGATAACACTCGCCAGAACCAACAAAATTTACCTTATGTGGGTTCCGGCCTCATTGATGTTAGAACTTTAATCTGTGAAAGAGAATTTTCTTACCACAGATATGAGAGATTAAAAACAATTGATTCACGCAATAGATACAAGTACTTTCGGAATAAGGTAACTTTTATTCTTCGTGAACTGAACGTGCTTATTATGCTTCAAAACCTAATCTCAAGCTTCCAAATAAAACATTATGGTAAAATCTTCGTAATTTAGGTATCTGTAGTAAAGAATCTCTAGTGTGTGATATTGACCCTGATGAACTAAATAATTTTTTTTCAACTCACCCTTCTGTTAGCTCTACCACAAACTTATCTCCCCCCTTGGCACTTGGTGGCATTGATGGTTTCTCTTTTCATAGTATTGAAGTTTCGAAAGAAACTCGGACCACAATTGAAGATTTGACAGAATATGAAAATGCAGAACAAAGTAGAGAACCATTGCAGGATTTGACAACACAAAAAAATACACGGAAAAGAAAGAAAGGTACTGAAAAGTCTACAGACTTAGGATGGAACTACTACAGAACCAGACAGATAATATGAATCAAATCGCCACACTTTTGAAAAAAAATGTGAGATGTAGCAAAAAATAATATTATTTAAAGGAAGAGGAAGACAAAAGAGCACAAGGAAAAAATGAAAGTTTTACTATAAAAGAAAAGAAACATAGAAACAGAACTAGGTCTATTGTGATATACATATGTAGTTTATAATCATTTCATGAAATTTTTATATTATTCTTTTTATTTAAGTGAGGAACTCAATAGAGCTAGAATGAACTGTGACTTAATGCAATTTAATTAAGAAGTAGATAAGTTGTTTTTATTTCATTTTTTTATTTAAGTAAGGAACTCAATAGAGCCAAAATGAACTGTAAATTAATGTAATTCAATTAAGAAGCAATGGATTTTAGATATTAAAAAATAATAGGATAAACTTTGAATTTTTTTTTCTCAAAAGTTTTATTTTTACTTTTGCTTTACATATTAACCTTGACCATAACAATAAAATTTAAAACATAGAGTTCATTATATTTTCTTTTCTTGTATAGCATTATCTTCTATGTTTATACTTACTTCTTCATTTACAATGTCTTCATCATCTCTTATTTTCTCGATTCATGTACGAGGGCAAGATGAAAAGTTCTCGACCTAGCTGTGAAAGACTGGTTTTTTAAATTGTGTAATGCGCAACAAACATTAATTATCTTTGTTGCTGTTTCAGGTTTATAATGTAACTGTCTTACACCTAAAATAGATCTAAATGTATTTTTCAATATCTCTATTGTTCTTTCAATAGTATTTCTCGCTTTGGAGTGGATAGTGTTGAATCTGAATTCACGATTACTTTATTCATGGCAGTTGTTTGCTCTACCATGGTAGAATATATAGCAGTAAATGGTGTAATCAAATATAATTTTAAGGGATATCCCTAATCGCCTAAAATTCAAATATTAGTTTTGGTTAATTATTTGATATTTGAAGTATCTTACCAAAAAGCCAAGTATTTTGTTTTCCATTGTTTCATTTGGTGCAAAGCATTCTATATAGTCTACTGGAGTTCCAAATAAAAAGATTATGTGATGGTCCTGGATTAATTGCATCCACATACCTTATTCTCATTTTATTATTACAAAACTATAAAAATTAGTTTTTCAATATGATAAGAAAATATAATTTGCATATAAGAAATTACCAACATAACATTCAAGCTGGGATAACCTTTTCTATTATAATTAGGTGTTATATATCATTTGATGGAGAAATAATTCGTCAACGCATCCTTTAACTCCAGCAAAATTAAAATTCTTGTAAAATCCTAATTTTATTTATTCTTAATAATAAATCTAACCCAAGTTTAATCAAGTGTCTTAACATAGACAATTATCTCTAGTACTACAAAAATTTCATTACAATTTTTAGAAAAAATGGATTGAGCTACGCCAATATAAAAATCATTTCCTACACCTTTCTGATAAACACCCTGTCAAAAAAAACGTAAAGCTGCTACCAACTTCAATATGGATGGTATGGAATCGGACCCTGTGTATTGTGTTATTTTCGAATTTATTTTGTTAAACAAGAAAGAAAAAGCATCTTTTGAAATTCTCTTATATATTTGATGAGTCTATAACGACGTTATTATGCGGATACCTCAGTCGCTCCAGGGTCAAGTTTTACGTCGTTAAGGTTGTGAATAATAACAACTTTTCTTTATACTAACAAAAATTCAATTATTTTATTAAATGAAATAAATCCTTAAAACTAACAATGAAATAAGTCCTTAAAATTAACAATTCAATAATTTCTTAAAACTAACAATTTAATGAGTTCTTAAAACTAATAGTTCTAAAATTTGGAAAATTATAAATATATATATTATTTGAAAAATTTTAAGTGAAACAAAAAGTATCTAAATGGGTAAATTGTAAGTCTCGAAAATAGCTATCTGGACGCAATACTAGTTTCTACCAACTTTCAGATATACTGAGTGGACGTAGAAACGTTCTGCCTACTGTTAGCTATCTCAAACGGAAGCCTATCTGGTAAGAAATAGCTATCTGGACGCAATACTAGTTTCTACCAACTTTCAGATATACTGAGTGGACGTAGAAACGTTCTGCCTACTGTTAGCTATTTCAAACGAAAGCCTAAGAGATTGGGAATAGATCTTACAGGAAACCTAGCTAGAATAATAAAATATTTACCTGTACCTGATTTATTACTTACTTACTTTTATTTCACTTTTTTACTATAACTATTTCTGAAGCCAAAACTGTAATGAATCTAATATGAAAATCGGCTCTATATTTATACTGTTTTTGAATTACAACTTTAAGCTTTTTCTAGAATGTTCTACGTCAGTTACTTTTCCAACTTACTTCCGGTTACGTTTTTAACTAAAAGTTTTAAAATAGAAAAGCTTTCTGCGCAGTTTAAAAATAGATGTCGCGCATATATTTAAAAATTTCGTTTTCTGTTTTCTTTTTATTTATATTTTATATATAGAGTGAGATGGTAACATGTAACTTCGTTACAAGTCTGCAAAGTATTCATATTCATACAAACCTATATGTATTAAAATAAATATTTGTATTACAATAAATAAATTAAAATAGTAACATTCAAAATTTATAAAATATATATACAATAAATATACATTTGCATATTCTTCCCCAACTCTGTACTACTCACGTATTCTCCGGTAAATCAAAAAGATGTGAATAATCCCTTATTTTGCGACGTTTTATTGATTTTAACATCACCTTCACGTTCACAACATTTCAGTTTCACTTGTTCCATCATTTCACGTCATACCGAGAATGGGAATAGTAGAACTGAAGTGAGTGATACCGACAACACAAATCTCAACTCATGTCACTCGACTCTTAGAATAAAGGGCAATATCTCGAGGAAAACAACTTTGTATCTATATGGCAATCAGGCTTTCGTCGCTTTTACAGCTGTGACAGTGCAATACTAAAAGTCAGTATCTAGACTGATATTAGAATGAGTCTAGATCGTGGTCTTGCAGTCTAATGTGCTTAC
Source organism: Bombylius discolor (assembly GCA_939192795.1). Lineage (NCBI taxonomy): Eukaryota > Metazoa > Arthropoda > Insecta > Diptera > Bombyliidae > Bombylius > Bombylius discolor. The sequence continues at coordinate 22,690,341 of OW584240.1, read as the reverse complement.
TAGATTTTTCTTAAGATTTTGATAGTATCTCCATGTTATTTTACTAAATAAGTTAGTGACTGAATTCAAATTCTCTAAATATGGAATATTACTGATAAAAGACTTTCTTAGTGGACGAACGCAGCATGTACAAAACAAAAATTCTATTTCTGGTAGCATTCCTGTTATCATTCGGATCCCCCAAGTATCCGTCTTAAGCCCTTTGCTGTTTAGTCTTTTTATCAATGACCTACCAAATGTTGTCGTTAACTCGAATAAAAATTTATATGCCGACGATTTGCAAATTTACAATAAAGGTCATCTTGACAATTTTTCACAATGTATTGCTTCCTTAAATGATTACTTAAAAAAGATATGGACATGGCCTGTTTTAAATGGTCTCATGCTTAACCCCAATAAATCTCATTACATTGCTTTTCTACCTAATCTCCCTCCTGTATTATTCGAGTACAAAGTTTGTCATCCGAAAATAAAGTTACAAACGTTTTACGTAATCTACGCTTCACGGGTATTCTTCTTTCTATTCAAAGTAGGATGTATCTTGTATGATTGCTAATTATTCCGCATTTCCTGTTTGGAACCACCCTATTTCCTTCTCTTGACTCCATTTGTGCCAGGAAAATTGATGTCGCTTTTAATGATGGTATACGTTTTGTCTATACCTTGCCGAGACACTCTCATATTTCCCATGTGAAAAAAAGTCTGCTTGGTTGTTAGCTACAGAGATATGTAGAATTTAGAATTCCCATTTACCTACAGAAAGTGCTTTTCCGTATCAAGCCTGTATATCTGCAGAATTTTATTTGTCTTCTGAAGTCAAGTAGGCGTTCTACCACATTGCCATCATATTGTTGGTGAGGGCTCTTTCTTTGTTCAGACTGCTCGCCTCTGGAATTCCTTAGCCAGTAGGTTGCATAGGAACTCCTCACATAGCGAATTCAAAACGAAAGTTTTTGATTATAATTGTGCATCTTTTAGCAATTAACAGGTTAAATGTCATGCAATGAGTATTTCCGTACCTGGGTCATATTTTATTATTATTGTTACAGTAAATTGTTTACTACACATTGTAAATTTGAGTTATTACTTAAATATTATATTATTATTATATTTTTTTTCTTGTCTATGTTGTTTAAATTTAAATCTAGTGCCATTAGAATTAACTCTGCTCCCAACTATTTTTCATTTGTCTTTAGCTTTTATTCATACTTTAAGAGAAGATATCAAATGAGAAGAATGTGTACAAAAAAATTAGGCTTCTTTTTAACAAAGCTTTTCTCTCTTTGTAATTCTTTTCAAAGAGGTATACCAGTGTTGTTAGCTTGTGGGAAATTTTGCCTCCTTGAACAAAATCGTGGGAAAAATCACGAGGGGAGAAAATTCTTGAAATTATATAAAATACCTTCTTGTATGATACATATTTTATACCACGTACGAAATACGAAATGTAAAAAGTTATCACACTTTTAAAATATTAGTTTTGTTCATATTTATTAAATTTTATGTTAAAGATTTTAAAAATTGTTTCTCCATTACTGCCATCCACCATATAAAGCTGTATCAATTTTGAATTATTACCAAGTTATTTATTATAAATTACATAGCTGCAAAATTTTATATGAAACTGAATATTTAAAACTTTTTTGTTTATATAATACTTTTTTTTTTTTTTTGTTAAGATTTTAATTTTTTTTTTTTCACTTTTTAAAATTTTTTTTTAAAAACTAATTGTTGAATTTTATTTATTTTATTTTTCCCTTTTGCCTTTTTTAAAATTTTCGGTAGCCGAAATTCCCAAAAAAGGGGAAAAATCGCACGATCTAACAACACTGCATTCAGTATAAATAGTGAGAAAAGTTTATCTTTCTCTCTCGCAAGTATTTTATTTTGAGCAGCAAACTTCAAAGCTTTTTAAAATGGATTTAGCGTAAATCCACCTAAAAATCTTACTCAAGACAGTGAAATACACTGGAGTGCAATATCTTCATATAGTTATTACGATCTTTGATTTTATGCTCTACACATTTGTAATATTTATTCTTAAGTATAAGGTACATTTGTAAAAGTCTGACTTGTTGTACTATATAGTATAGAATATTAAAAATAAAATTAAATTAAAAAATTAAAAATCTATAAAGCTATTGTATAACCTCTTACAATAACACCATTCATACAACTACTTAACTAAAGCCTAGAGACTTCATTAATAAGAATCTTGATCGCAATGAAATCGAACTTTTAGCAAAATAATTGATGAAAATAAAACACAAAAAATAAATCAGTCAATTAAAACCCGTGACTAAAATTACACTGTTCATGATAAAGTAGTCTGCGACATGGATGTCATTGACCTAGAACAGTATAATCAAACGATAAACAAAATAGACAGAAACATAAACAAATTCGATTTAGGGGAAAATTCAAGCGAATATATATCGAGAACTCTCACAGGCAAGACATACCCTTAAGGCAATACTATACCCGACAGACAATGACAAAAACGTGGGATAAACTCCATTGGCGCAGATTTAAAGACATTATTTGGGACAATAAACAAGGATCAGGATAAAAACGCAAAGCAAATGACAGACCAATTGAGCATATACAAATCGCTATAAACAACGATCTTATGAAAAATTTAAGCAATACAATTGAATATGTAAGCGGATTTTTTAATAAAATCACAAATAGATCAAATAATTTATCACTATCCATTGACAGAACAAAACTTACACTAAACATCTATAATGACTTCAATGTATTGTAATTAACAAACAACAACAAAATTTCAGATACAATTCTAATGAGCAAGTTAAACAATAACACACGACATACATATTAACGAATAAGGAAATTCGTTCTTTTCAAAAAAACGCAATTATGGCAATTAATATTTGTCGTAAGCATCCCAATGTTTGCAAAAGAACCGTATTACCACAGAGCAGATACATAGAGAGGTACACTGGCAGTATGTACATTCGAAAATCCGCACTTTTCAAAAAATTTGTAGACCTGTGCGGGGAAGTGTGAGAGACAAAAAGTTTCTATCTCTCACGAAAAAATATATGAGAAAACTTTCGTTTACTACTCATTTAGTCACAGAATATTATTATTCATATAACAAATACATATACACACACCTGATTTCCATTTGTCGTTCTAAAAATTTTTTTTAATGCATATATTGAAATATACTGTAAATTCAACACGAGCCAAAATATACGCATAAGAATATTAAAAAACATATTCAACTTGTAAATTTATTTTCTCGTTTCAAACAAAAAATTATACCTGTTTCTTCAATATGTACATATGGTATATGTTTGCTGTTTATGTATCCCTTAAAATAGTATTTCAGATAAATACATATGTATTTGTTATTTCAAATTTTAAAAATAATTTTAAAAATTAATTTTTACATTTTCGTAAATTTTCATATCCAGAATTTTTTTTCATTAGGAAATATGAAAATTTTATCTGTAATAGATCAGGAGATCAGAATTAACAGGCATGTTATTTTATTTTATTCTACTTTAAAAAATATCTAATGCTGTTCTGAATATATATTTTTACTTTAAAATATATACATACAAGCAAACACAAGAGAAAAAAAAATGCAACAATAAAAATATTATATTCATACATTTCTCATTTCTCATATACCATACACATCATATATCTTTTCCAAAAAATACCATTTACGCATAAAGTAAATACATAATTTGTAAATTTTTTTCAAACAGATATATACACTTTTTTTTTGTACGGTGATTAACTATATTTTTGGTTACGTATGTATGTATGTACTATGTACGTATATATGTCCTTTAAAATTGAATACTATTTTTTTTTATTTTGAAGTAAAGTAAACTCATATATTATTATTCGAAGGCATACAGGTGTATAACATCTCCTTAATTGTTTTCTTGAGGTATCATCAACACATACTTTCAAACAATTTTTATATGGATGAATACAATGTCCTATATATAATCGTTAAAGTACAAAAACATTTGATACTTTTGTAGATGATTTTGATTAAATTTTTGATCGCTATGATTTCTGATTGCCTGGTGCAAAAAAGATTTTTAGTGCTAGAAAATTAAGGATTTTTGATCGAATTTATCAATAAAATTATTTTCTAAAAATACCATTTTGATATCAACATTATATTTGACCTGATATCTAAACGATCAAATTTGATATGCAAAATAATAAATTTGATATGTAAATTATCAATAAAATTTATAAATGTGATCATATGCAAATTGTATGGAAAATAGATAGAAAAGAGAATATATTGTAAAAAAGTGAGAAATTAGGAAAAAACTTTGAGAATAAGAAATAGCTTAAACAGCTTTTAGATAGTAGGCCAAACGTTGAGATTGGAGGTCAACTGGTTCTGACTATTTCAATATACTAGAATAATTAGTCTGTTATAGAATACATTGTCATTGGTATTACAATGCACTACTATCCAATACCTAACTCTAACCATCAGGGCCGGATCCAATGATTTTATAAATTTTGCACTTATAATTTTTGCCACCCTTTGTTATGAAATTTTTGTAAATATGTACGTACATGTATAAATGCATGTTCATTTCTGCGCCACCCAGTTGGTAGAACATTAAAGAAGCGTTTTTTTTTCAAAGAGGTATTCCCTATAGGCCATATCCTCGTTCAACATATTTTTTCAAATGAAAACATATTTCAAAGCTATTTGAAATTAATCGATTATTTAAAAATTATCTTTTGATTTTGATTTTTTTATTATTTAAAAACTAAAAAATTTATTTACTTTGTTCCATTTGAAAAAATATGTGATTGTATGTTAAAAAGGAATAAAGAAATATAAAATAAAATAATAATAATAATGTTTTGTGAGTATGCGAAGAAATTCGTTATAATTTTTTCATAATCAAGAACTAGAGATGCGATGGTGCAAATTTTTAACTTGCACCATTTCAACGCAAGTTTCATTGTAAAAAAAATAAAAGTGAGAATGCGATGAAACTAGTTAAAACATTTTCATAATCAAGAACTAGAGATGCGATGGTGCAAATTTTTAACTTGCACAATTTCAACGCAAGTTTCATCATAAAATTTAAAGAAAATGTGTGTGCGATAAGGAACGATACAAATTTTACCATATTAAATTTTGAAAGCCTTTGAGGCAAAAAACTATACTGCTTCATGAGTTGAAATTGAAGCTGATGCCTATATCCATTCGCATTCTGTTTTGACGTTATTTCTTCTTAACAGACAAAATAGTAACAATAAATGCAAGGATGTACATACATATGTAATAATATTTTTAAATGAATGTACATACATCGAATATTCGTGCGTCGAATAAAAGCTACTTTTTAGAAATGTTATGCATATAAAAATCTAATATGAATATATGTACATATTATGATACATATGTACATATGTATATTTAAATTAGTGAACTTTGAAAATTCTTCACTTTTATGTTATTTTTTATTACACAAAATTTAAATAAGTGAGGAGTTATTTTTAGCACCCGGAGCAAGTGCTCCAGCTGATCCTATGGTAGGGGCGGGCCTGCTAACCATCAAGAATTAGATTAATCATTGACCACGAAAACGTTTACGAGTACCATGAAAACATAATCTCAAAAAAAGACTTAATACCACACAAAAATATGTAGATGCATTAAAAACGAGTTAGAGAAAACTAATGTATGTCATTTAAAAACTAATAATGAAACATCTGTGATTGAGAATTGAGATTTACAAAGAATTAACTGTAACAAAAAATTTTCCTGTGAAAGAGATAACCCAAAATTGCATCTATTATAAACTTACGTTAAGAGGTAACAACATAATGAAATTCAATAATTGCAAATTAAGAATAAACGATCAGACGTTCAAAAATATAATCGAAAGTTATAAAAACATAAGCATAATTCCGATTAGTCATAGTAATTTTACTAAACTATTGAATAAAAAAATAAACTTAGAAAAAATATATGCAGATAACATTAAAAGCAGAGAAATATTAAAAACGTAGAATTTAGCAATAAAATCATAAGTTGTTCTTGAGTAGGAATAAATTCATTTATTTTAATGCAACAGTGTGTTTCATTTGAAAATTATTATTTTGCACCAATATTCTTTCTATAGAATTTTAAAAAACTTTGTGAAAGAAGTTATAAAGAAATTGAATTAATTATAACAGTATTTCAACTTGCACTGTACTCGGTTTATAAATCGAAGTCAGTACAGGCAACATAACCATACTTTTTTATATTCTTTTACATTGCGTTTGTATAAATCTCTCTCTTGTGTGGGGTAATCAGATTCAATAAATTATACCAGAAATGTGATTTCTAGATACATACATATGTACATACATATATAGATTTAATGAAACTTCGTTTTTTAATAAGTAGAGAGAAATTAAAACACAATGTTATGAAACAAATATCAAGTGAAAAATTACATTATATAATAGATTGTTTTCAAATTTGGAGTATTACTTTTTAAAATTTAATTCACATTTGAAATATAGTTTACTCAAAAATATTCTTGGAAACGGCGTAAATGAAATTCGATTCACCTTCGAGTTTCACTTTAGTGAAAAAATAGTGTTTTAGTAGGTAGGATTAGGGAGTTCTGGCACCATCGTCCATCACTGAGTGTGTAAGAGAATGTGTTGTTTTTTGTTGTTTTAGATGTTGAACTCGCGATAAGAAATGGGAAAATATTATCTATAGTATCTACATACATACGTATGTATATATAATTAAATATGTATGTGTATTTGATTTAATTTCAATTATCTGTTAAATTATGTTGAAGTTCTCTGAATTAAGTTTCTCTAATTCATTTTGTACCGGTGGATATTATTTAAAACAAGGTATCTCAGTTTCTAAATAATATCTATTGTCCACTAAAATAAGGAATCTCTGATTCTAGTGAACTTGAAGAATAACGAGACAAATTAAGAACACACTTAATTGATTGTCAAAATTAGACTAAATTTATTGAATAAAAATTGCGTTTATATATGATTCAAATTCAATACATTTCATAGGTAATAAAAGTTCAAATTGAGTTACAAAGTTCACTTACTTAGTTACATTATATTTGTTTATATTAAATTATATTACCAATTAAAATTTGATGATTTCAGCGAAATTATATTTTTCATATTTTTGTATAGTGAATAGTTACAGTAATATAATTGCAATATAATAAATGCAACATAAGCAAAAATATACATAGGTAATTAAACTCTGAATTACAGTAAATGGAATTTTACTAATTCTTTAGAAATATAATTAACAGAAGTAAGCGGTCTTTGAACTTTACAATATTATAATTAAAATTAAATGTACTATTATTATAATCGTAATAATGATTTTGGTCATTGTTCCGACTTAACAGCATACAAAGATGTAATTGTATCTAAAATAACTAGTTTTTATTTAAAAAATATAAAGGTGTATGGACACACCTGATGAAGGGCGTAGGTGTGCGATTTTAAAAATGAGAATTGGTGAACCAATTCAATCTTCTTCAACTACTGCATTTATATTCAGACCACATCAACATTAGAAGTGGAGAAATTATTCCAACAATTTCTAATAGAAATTAGATTTGTTATCCTCTGCACTGTCTATTTGGAGACGCAGAAACTTGGAGAGAATATTACGAAAGGGAGAAAATCATTGAAAATCAGACCTTTCACTTTCTGACGAAGCATTGTATAAAAAGCTAGAAAATGCAAATTAAAATGATTTCAATTAATTATAACAAGCTATATACCATATTGTATCATTTAATATATTATATATAATTAATATTATAGTTTTAAAAGACAAAATGGAATTAAAAAAATTTGTGAATTTTATTAGTACATTTAATGATGTCTATTAGAACATAAAATGAATGTGTTCCCTTTCTTTTTAATACTTTCTCCACTAAAAATGTATGTGGATATTTTGATTTTAAGAGTTCTTTCTTATAAAAACTACCATGAATAGGATTTCCTTTATAATCTTCTAATAAATACATATATATCACGGGTTTAGTATCATTACAGCTTGAATTTTGAAAATTTCTGTTATCCAAGTCGGAGTATAGCCTTTTTCAAACACATTATTTTTACTGATGCGTACAAAATCTCTATCATTGTATTTTCGTTGAGCAAATATTTTTTAATTATTATAGGTATGCTGTTTTTAATAAAAAATTTTCATTAGATGAATTTACATCACTATCTTGATTGTGCAATGCTTTGTGTTCTTGTATTTGTAAACTGGATCATATTCATATACAATATACATACATATGTATGTATGTATGTACGTATGTGTATTATCTGTGCATTTATGTATATAATTCATTCATAATAAACTCCTTTCACATCATACTTTTCTCTCATAGGCTTATATAAGAGTAGCTCTTCATCTACGCCTACTCACTCGTTTTAGCTTATATTTTAAATTTGGAATTTTTTATTTTGATTTATATTTTTTATTTTATATTAATTTATATTTTGTTTTGCTATTTTTGCAATTATTTTTGTTATACATATGTACTTTTATGTAATTTTGGAGAATTTGTGAAAGTTTTTCATTAGTTGGTTTATATTTTTCCAACGCAAAATGAATTTCTTGTAGTTTTTGGTTTGTAGAAGATTCAAATTTTTTAAAATTTGTGTTGTAATTATTTATAAGTACTTCTAACTGTTGAATTTTCAAATCTATGTCTAATATGGAATAACTTATGTATTTAATAATTTTTTCATCAAAATTTTTAAATTGATCTACAAAATATTCCTATATTTTCATTTTTTTAAACTTTATGTAAAATATCTAATATTAATGTTGTGAACGCATTTTGAATAAAGTGTTTTGAGGCAGCATCGAAGCTGTTGTTGGTTCACCAATTTTTTGTAAGTGTTTATATTCTCAATCGAAATTTCCATCAGCTGTTAATTTGAAACCCACTCCTGGATGACCTGGAGCTCCTCTTTCAATCAAAGTATAATGGATTTTATTTTTTGAAAACCGTTCAAACTTATCAACACTCATTACTAAAATGCTATGATTGAACTTATATAGTTATAATGTTTAAATGATGATGTCAGCTTCTTTTAGTTCTTCAATTTTGGATATTATTTCATTATCATGATTGCTATGACCAGCCTGTTGGGATGCAATGAGTAACTGTAATCTTTCAACTAATTCATTTGGATCATTCCAGTAAATATAGTTGGGCTTTTGATCATTCATCGACATAAGACCGTCTCCCGTTTTTACTTCTATTTATTTCCAAGCAAATAGGGGAAAAGGTTTTATAAATTCAGCAATCAACAAACTGCCATTTGTGTTACATTTGCCTGGTTCAATTTTTATGGTCTTGGCACAAAATTGAATGAACGGTTAGCTAGAGATGATAGAGGTATTAATTCACTCGATGAAGCTTGTAAAGAGCATGATATAGCACATTCTAAGTATAAAGATTCAGACAACAGACATATAGCTGATAAAATGTTGGCAGGAAAAAGATACATCCAAGAACTCAAGCTTAAGTGAGCGAACAAATTCATGGTTGGTTACAAATGCTATGAAAGCTAAAGTCAAGTTCGGGATGGGTCTCAAGAAAAGAAAAAATAGAAAAGGAAAATGCAAGAAACAACTTGAAAAACAATTATTCAAAAACACACTCCAAAACGTTTGATCTATTTTCAATAAAAAAAACCTGAAGATATACCAAGCGCTGTTAACTTAGCTTTAAAAGCAGTAAAAGATGTTATTAAAGGGAAAAAAATACTTAGTTGAAGTACCAAAAGAAATGCCGATACCTTTTCTACCTACAGTTGCTGGTCTATCAGCAATTAGATCGTTGGTTGGTGGTGCAGCCAAAGTAGCGAGTGTTATAAAAGAAGCAAAAGAAGCAAAGGAGAAGTTAGCTGAATACAGAAAACATAACAAAAAAAAAGTGATGGTATTACAATCGGGAAGGATTAAGAAATTATACGAAAAGAATTATACAAATTATAAATGCATATCGCTTATATGAAAATAGGCAAGACGAAATATTGGTTGAATATAAAATATAAAATGAACCTATGAATGTTTTCTGGTAACAATGAACTATTTAAAATTTAAAAAAAAATCAAAATTTTATCAATTTTATATATCTACCTGCATACTATACAGGGTGATTCAGTTTACGTGTCCGACCCGGAAACTACGGATAGGTCTCGGCGAGACGAAAAAAAATCGTATGGGAGGGAGGGGTCAATCTCAACTGTTACGGAGTTAGAGGGGGGGTAAAGATTGTTCGTACCTTTTCCTTGTTTTACCCTCTAACTTTTTACACAAGCACGCTAGAGTCACCATACTTTTGTAAAATTGTAGAGGAAAAAACATGGGTCCTCTACAATTCTACAAAAGTAGGGTGAGCCTAGAGTGCCCTTGTAAAGAGTATAGGGTAAAACAAGGAAAAGGTACCAAAAATCTTTGCCCCCTCTAACTCCGTAACAGTTGAGATTGACCCCTCCCTCCCATACGATTTTTTGTTCGTCTCACCGAGACCTAGTAGTTTCCGGGTCGGACACGTAAACTGAATCACCCTGTATATAAAATATTATACAGGGTGTTTCACAGATCGTGTGCCAAACTGAACATGGTGGTAGATCTCGATGAGAAATGAAAAAAATCGTATGGGAGGCGGGGGTCTATACTCAATGGTTACCGAGATATTCAAGGTCAAAGACAATTTTTTTCGAAAAGTAACCAATAACTTACAATAACTTCTGAACCATTTGACATACAACACGATCCGTGAAACACCCTGTATACATACATATGTAGGTACCTATATAAAATAATTTATATGAAAAAATCATTTTTGAAGGGCTGTTTAAAGATCGCCTAGAAAAGAGTTGTTCAGAAAAAAATTAAATTACATTAGAATATATAATAAAATATTTTGCAAGAATTTTTTTAATACATACTTAATACATAGGATAGGTATTAGAAATTTTTCTATTTATAATGTTAGTTTTTAAATATTCTAATACACATCAGGGGCCATTTCTGTATCTTGGATATGTATAAACGTAAAAAACATTTTACATTTTACATTTCTGTGATAAATATTTTTACACTATACATATTTTTTGACAGTTGACTTTACGTTAAAGAATCCCAAAGTCGATGTAAATGTGTAAACACTTTACGTTTTTACATGATCACAGATACAGAAATTTCCCCCAGCTAATTTTTATTTATTTTCGAAGTGAGAAACAGAAGTAATGAATTGGATTTAAGATACAGTATAAGCTCGGTAATTTGAACCTCTTTATTTTCAACGCCTAAATTTCTAACATTAGCTAAAAATGTTCTGTTATTTCAGTTTCTGTAATTTTGTAAAGGGGTTTTTGTGATTTTTACTTTATGAAGTAGAATGAAATAAAAACAAGTTAAATTTGTATTACCTAATTTCAATCACTGATTTTTGCAATAAAAAATTCATTTTATAATCTTTGTTTATAGTGCGTTGAATCACACTGAAATCTTTATATAAAAATATTCTCTTGAATTAGGAAACACTAAGTCAAGTCCTTATTTTTATATAAGAATGTTCTCTTGAATTAGGAAACACTAATTCAAGTTTTTAATTAAATATGTTAGTTGAAACGAGGTATCTCAGGTTCCAACTTGGTAAATGTTTACTTGAATGAGGAATCTCTGATTCAAGCAAAACGATAGCTGAAAAATGGTATAGATAAAACACACAGTCTTTATGCTTAAAAAGAACTGAATTTGATTTATTAATTGCTATTCGATTTATATACAAATTGATTCCCTATAATAAATACCTAATAATTACATATATTCATATTAATTATGATGACAATATATAATAATTACATTATACTTAGTTACTTAATTTACAGGTAAAGTCCATTTCGCTGGGTTTGCATTTTTCTTATATATTTTTAAGTTAATACCTTTTAATTGTTTACAAACAAATATTTTTGAGTTAAGCAATTAACATACATAATGTATTACATTATGTATATGAGCTTGATCAGCGTTTTTCGTTCTATGAATAGGTAACAGCAGCGCCGGATCTAATGATTTTGACTGTTTTATTAGCTGCTGTAAACAAACTAGCAAACGAAATTTGCTGTAACTTGGCATCATAATGAAGAACAGTACTACCAACCTTGACGAAAAAAAATTTTTGAAATCCCTTCAGCGTATGCTGTTTAAATTACAAATTCCCGGTACTTTTTTGACATAATGTATGTATGTACATATTACATAATACATACATATGTACATATATGTATGTACATATGTATGTATATTTAAATTAGTGAACTTTGAAAATTCTTCACTTTTATGTTATTTTTTATTACACAAAATTTAAATAAGTGAGGAGTTATTTTTAGCGCCCCTAATTTTTAGCGCCCGGAGCAAGTGCTCCAGCCGCTCCTATGGTAGGGCCGGGCCTGGGTAACAGTGTTATTGTGCAAAATGAAATATGATATGTTGTTTGCTAATAAGAAATATGCAAAGACCGGGAAAATGTACTTTGTATGTTCTAATTTAAAATTTAATTAAAATTCTAAGAAATAAACTTCACTAATTTATATTTTATGTGCATTAACATTTTGGACCCTCTTGAAGTCTTTGACTTCAAAGTTGTAAACTTCAGCTGTCGTACGTTGTGTTTTTAATGATTCTGTTTTATTTATTATTTTTATTGTCCTAGGTCGCTGCCGTATGTAGGTCACAAATACACTGACATGCAAAAAAACTGCAGCACCTTGAAAATTTCATGTTTTCTCAATAAAAAGTCCTTTTTTGTCGGATTTAGTAATTTAAATTGTGGTAATTGAACGTGATCAATAAAAATGGATTATTTTCAACCGATAACCATTTTTTCTTGAATGCAGTACGCTAAAAGTGAAGTTTGCTAATACCAAATTCATTTAATGTCAAAATCTTAGAAAAATTTTATCCAAAAAATGTTTCATTTTTTAATATAACAAAATGTCTTGTCAAGATATTTTTAGATTTTTTTTATTTAAAACGTTATAAAACGGACAAAAACTTAACTCTTCATAAAATTAGACTTAATTCTACCCAAAAACATAATAATTTTAATTTTTCAATATTTCGTATGTCCTCAATTTGCAGCTATAACACATTTCAAACGATTGGGCATGGAATCATAAAATTTTCTTGTATAATTATTACTAATTTTTTGGAAAAATACTTTTTCGACAATATTCTTTAAATCTGAGATACTAGTCGGATTCTCTTTTTGTATTTCCTTGCACATTTTGTGCCAAACGTGTTCAATGGGTTCCAATTTAGTGCCGTTTCTAGGCCATGGTAAAGAAACAATGCCCAATTCTTCCTTATAATTTGTATCTGTTAATGAAAAAACATTTTATTTTTACTAAAAAGGTTGAAAACAAAATAAAAAACTGAAAGAAACATTTTGCACACTTCGTGGCAAACCCACAGTTCGACACAAAAAACAAGAGATATTAAACGCTGAATGTTTTATCTCTCGGCCTAAGCGATCCGAAGGGGTTATGGTTTGGGGAAACATCACAGGAAGAGGAGTAGGTCACTTAATCATCGTAAAAGGGATGGTTAATGCTTTTAAGTATGCAGATATTATTACGGATGGAGTTCTGCCAACAAGTGACAAATTAAGTGAGCACGATTCCAACATTGTGTTTCAAGACGATAGTGCACAGTTTCATGGAGCGAAGTCTTAACAAGACATTTTGTTATATTAATAAATGGAACATTTTTTGGATAAAATTTTTCTAAAATTTTGACATTAAATGAATTTGGTATTAGCAAACTTCCCTTTTAGCGTCCTGTACATAATGTATGTACATATTACATAATACCAAAAAATATATAGACAGAAAGAATTCTTATCTAGTATAAAAATGTCTCATACAAAAATTTTTGTTCTGGGGTTCCAACATTGGAACCCCATTAGTGAAATAGCTTTGAATGTACATCAGCATATTTCAGTTTTTTTAAAAAAGCTTTTACTTCTGCATAGAAATACATATGTACATGCGAATACGACAATTACCTTGTTTATGCACAAAAATTAAAACGTATTAACGATAAAACGTTTTGAACATCGTTTTGAGATTGGTGTAATATGTGTAGTACAACATTTCGTTCTCACTTAAAACGTTTTGAGTAATAAACTAATACTACTCTAAAAGTTCATATTGATGTTTAGTATGTTACCAACACCATTTTGAAAGGTCAAATATGACAATTCATTTAAAACGAAGAAAGTGTACATGCACATTTTAAAAACGCATTGAAATTTTAAATTCGGATTTTATAGTGTATTCACTCAAAACGAAATAAAGTTTCAATGCGTTTTAAAATTTAGTTTATGCATCCGTATTTAGTCAAAACGGCATGAGTTAATGCGAATTAAAGCTTCGCATAAACAAGGTAATTGATGGTGTCGGTGTGACTCATTTTATTCACATATGTTTCACCATTTGAAATTTTTTTTATATTCTATTTAACACACAAGAGTAAATTTTTTTTTTTTCATTTTTCATTCATCTTGATCATATTAAAAACAAAACTTAAATTTCAAAGCGCTTTAAAGCATAGTTAAAAAAGCTTTCACTTCCTTCCTTCTCTTACCGTACTGTTCTATAGTCTGATTTAATAATTACAATTTTTAGTCGATACTACATAAGAATTCTTTCTGTCTATATATTTTTTGATAATACATACATATGTACATATATGTATGTACATATGTATGTATATTTAAATTAGTGAACTTTGAAAATTCTTCACTTTTATGTTATTTTTTATTACACAAAATTTAAATAAGTGAGGAGTTATTTTTAGCGCCCCTAATTTTTAGCGCCCGGAGCAAGTGCTCCAGCCGCTCCTATGGTAGGGCCGGGCCTGGGTAACAGTGTTATTGTGCAAAATGAAATATGATATGTTGTTTGCTAATAAGAAATATGCAAAGACCGGGAAAATGTACTTTGTATGTTCTAATTTAAAATTTAATTAAAATTCTAAGAAATAAACTTCACTAATTTATATTTTATGTGCATTAACAATTTTTATAATCAAAATTGAATTTTATTACAAAACTATTTGGTATTTTTGTTTAAAATAGTGTTGAAAATGTAAATTGGCTTTTATCTAATATTTTCAACTTTTCTAAAATTTCAACAAGGCCGGTTTAAATTAGTTCAAATTATCGAGTTAACACTGTTATGTATTATTTCAACTTCTTTTTCATTGAATGAATATTGAAAATAATTGTTCCAAGTTTTATGATATGTTATTCTGGTGCTTCAAAAAACATGTCATAAAATGTTATTCGGTAACAAGAATCTCTTTTTTTTTCGCTTTGAATTTTTTTCAAATATTTAAAAAATTTTACGTATGTAAAATAATTTATATGAAAAATTTGTCATTTAAGGGCAAAAAGAATTTCTCAGAAAATACCAAAATATTTAATAAATATTTACCAATATTACGAGTATATTGTAATTTTAATCAAAAATTACATTTCTATTGTTTTTTTTTAAATACCTTAAGAATTATAAAGTGTAATATGAAAATGAATCAGAAGCAGAATATTTTAAAAAACATGAAAATTAAAAATATTTTTTCATTTCATACATATCACAAAAAAACGTGATAATTAATTTCATCAACAATCATTATACGCAATTGTATTATTTTTATTTTTCAAAACAAAATTTAAATATCCAAAAATGTATACAAACAAAATTAAAAAATGTCATATGGTATACAAAACCAATTAAAGCATTTATAATGAATATTATAATTATGGGCTTGTTCTTCATTTCTTATTTCTTCAATTTACTTTACATGCTTCTTCTTTTCACATTTCTCCTTTTGCACTTTTAAATAGTTAATCTTCTCAAGAGCTTATTCGAAGCAAAATATTCCCCTTATAATATTATTTTTGCAAACATACAGACATGAAAATTCAAAAATTTGAATTTAACGGCTATATTAAACCTCTATTGTATAAATTGGTTCTCTTTGTTTGAAACCACACAAAAAAGGATTAGGTCTTTATTTAACTCAACAGCCAAAAAATTTCTAAACAGGCTACCCAATAGAGCTTTAAGTGAAATTGATATAATTAAATATGCTAAATTTATTCAACATTTTAGAGGCGTATTTATGTGTGAACTATCGCAATTTCCTAGACGTAAGAGAAGGGAAGTAATAAACTTAGATAGTTCATCGGTTTCAGGCACTTACTGGGTAGCGTATTTAAATTAAAATATTCAATTGTCAAATTTCAATTCAATCAGATGTCAGATGTAATTTTTTTTTCGTGCCTACTATTCCTCAAGGGAATATAGGAATATATTAATATTTTAATATATAATACTATGTATTAGTTTTAAATTATTCCTTTAAAAATAAAAGTGTTAAAAACCATTCTCATATCTCATACAATTTTCATTTAAATTTTGTTTAAAATCGAATAAGTCGTTTTCAAGTTATACTGCTGCAAACGAACACTCCATTTTTATATATATTTTATATAGAGATTGAAATTGCAATTTTCAAAATGCTGAAACCGATGTAAATAAGTTTATTGTATGCAACTATTAGAGTATTCATTCGAATAACGCCTAAATTCTCATTAGTTAAAATATTCCAGTTGTGAAAATTGTACATTTTTATAAGATTTTCAAGCTGACAATAATTACCTTCATCCACCTATTTACCAACAATTCTCACATCAATACGTTTATCAACATTCTCCATGGCTTTGTCAGAAATGCTGTTATTCATTATTTTTGTAACCAAGATGGTAGTAAATACAAAACGGTATGTTCACATCTGGTAACAAAACTCTTTCTGAACGTTCTCATTTTCGTACTTTAAATCCACCCAAGTCAGCTGTCAAATGTCAGAATAATAAGTAAATATGTACATAAAAGTGGAAATAAAAGTCTTGTAATGAAGTTTTAGTAAGCAAAAATTAATTTGACCGTATGTAATATTGTAAAAAAGTTGCAATAATTAATAAGTAAAAAAATTCACACGCAAACGATTGACAGTTTGTTTACGACTGGAGATAAAAATTAAGACTACCTCCGTATGGTCTTACTACAAGTCTTATTTCGAAAGATAAACATATGTATGTGAACATACCAATTTAGCAAATAATGGATAATATACTTGCGAACATGCAGCCCTTATGCCGGATGTCTTCAGTCTCAACTATCTTCTAGCTAACTTTAGCAGGAAGATAATAAAGAGATTTGCATTTCTTCACCTCTGATTAGCACTTAGCTGCCACCTAAGTTTAGTTGGCAGATGAAGTACTGATTATTTAATCAGGTGTTACCTAACTCGATAGTAGCGCATTCTGTGTCGAGAAAAAGTGAGTATTTATGTCAAAATATTTATTATAACAGAAAAGGAAGCTTGAAAATATCTATCATCAAATTTCTGATTAATACAAAAAAGAAAAATACAAAAATTGAATTAATTTGATTCCCTAACATAACTTTTACTTAAAAAATATATTTTTTAATCACTTACACACTAAAATACAAAATAAACGTTAAACGGTTACATCTTGAAAAATATTCAAATTTGACATTACTAAACTTTAGAGTCTCAATTAGAATCATGACTTTCAGGGCTGAGAATTGAAATGTATCTGCCAGCTAGTTAGCGGAAAGTTTTAATGAAGAAAACCAAACCTTTAGCTAGCTGTCACCTACACTTAGGTGATACCCAGTTAGCAGAGACTTCCGAAGAAATGGGGCATTCGAGTCTGCACCCACATGAAAAAATAGTGTTTTCTACACAAAATGGAAATTCATTATGAGAATCATGCAAATTTTTAGGATACTCCAAATCAACTTTTAAAATATATCCTTTGCAACTACAATCATCAATTTGTTCCACTTTCAAATTATTGATTTCAACACTAACGAGCTATCT
Source organism: Bombylius discolor (assembly GCA_939192795.1). Lineage (NCBI taxonomy): Eukaryota > Metazoa > Arthropoda > Insecta > Diptera > Bombyliidae > Bombylius > Bombylius discolor. The sequence continues at coordinate 22,672,310 of OW584240.1, read as the reverse complement.
AAAATATTGATGGCAAATATTGTGACATCACCCACCCATATAAGTTGTTAGCATCTAGATATATTAAATACTTTGATTCTTTGCAGTCATCATAAATTTTCATATATTTATTGTTCGACACACTGACATAATCCTGCTCTAATATATTTTTTTTTTTTTTACAAAATTAAACATGTCTGTATCTATTATATAAGAAGCTACATCAGTCTGTCTTTTTCAACATCACATCCCAACTTAAAAGAGGTAAGATAAAGTATTGAGGTGAGGAGCATACATATGTATGTTTTGATACATAAATTACGAAATTTTTCAAAAGCGTCACATAGAAGAATAACATCAGTCTTCAAATACCTACAAGTCGCTATATTCTCCTAAGTTTTTAGAATAAACTACACTACAAAATTTAGATTTAGGGGGTAGACATGTTTCTTGTAAACAGTTTATATTACATATTCATATGGAAATATACCCTTTTGACGAAGTAGTTGAAATTGATGTTCAGAGGCGAAGAAATCTTTCAAACCCTTATATCTCCACATTATAAGTTATTAACTAAACTTTCAAGACTGGATTGTAAAAATATAGCAGAATCAATAAATCGTATCACGATTTCATTTTCTTCTTCATGTACCTGGAAAAAGAAATATATTTTTATACTATTTGCAATAACTTTTGTTTAGGCAGAGGCTTTTAATTGCCGTATATATGTAACGCAAGGAGGTTCTATACCACCTTGCAAAAATACAAAATTTGTACTTCTTAAATATTCTATAAATTTTCCTGGTACAAATACAATACCTGTACCAAAACTCTGGTTTATACAAGTTAAATAAAATTCTTTAGTACAAATACAATATTTGTACTAACACCCTGTTTTACCCCAAGCTAAAGTAATTTGTATTCAAGTACTAAACTTGAACACTCACCAAAGAGAAGAAAAAAAATCACGAAGGTATAAAACAACAAGTGTATTATATTCAAGTACAATACTTGAACATAAAATTCCAAAATTTACAGTGCCCTTGGTAGCCTCACCAAAGGAAAATCGAAGAAAAAAGCTTAAACTCACTGTAAAACAGCTACTAAATTCTTTATTGAATAATTGCATTCTTTTATACAAAAAAAATCGCTTACATATCAATATTGACCACCAATTTTTTAATACAATATTAATAGTAATTAATAATAAGGAAAAGAGTAGTGACATATTATTTGCAAGAACAATTGTATACATATAAATTATTATCAAAGTGCATTTACCTCTAATGTAAAATTATTCAATTATTAATATTACCAAATATATGAAAAAATGCAAATTTGACATGTGTCATTAAAATTGTACAGCTTTTTAGTTGACTGTAAGTTAATGCTGAATTAGCACATTCTTGTTATAAACAAATTTAGAGTTACAATTTTAACTAAATTATGATATATTTAAATGTACTTAATTAGCTTATGATACAGGGTGTGACTTAAAATTATGATATTTAAAAAAAAATAGTAATTTATTTGTTTTTGCTGGTTAATGATATATTAACATTCTACCCCCCGCCCCCCCCCCCCCCCCCCCGTTGAACGGATGTTCAACTGGTATCCTCTTCCTTAGTGAATTCGAAGTTATGCTGTTGATGCCGTCTAGCAGCGGGAATCGGATGGTTTCTTTGCGTTTGTTGTCTGTTGTAACGAACTCGCTGATGGATGTTGTAAATGACGATGATTAGTTCAATACCGAGTGTAGCATAGCCTAACGAGAAATGGTGTATGTCATATTCATGGCCTCTCTGCTGATGGTTCTTCAGTTCATCAATTCTTTGCTTTAATTCGGTCATGTTGTGGAGAATTGTCTGTTCGGGTACTGGGTTCCGTTGTATTTGATTTGTAACAGACAACTGACTGAACTCAGAGACATTAGCTAGCTCAGTAAATGATGCAGTGGCTGAACTGTAATACACATTATGAGCCTGAATCACTGTCGTTTTATCTCACAGGACGCAGCCAGGTGTAAGTTCCAATGTTCCTGACCCGGCTAAACTGTATTGTGTCATGTTATGACCACAAAGAACATTGATTGTTGTTTGGTTGTTCGTCACAAAGATCCAGCGATTGGTTTGATGTAAAGGTATCCATGAGTTTGGTTCCGCTTAATTTATGAATGTGCACATATCTGGTGTCGAAAATTTTGACAATATACTGGATTTACTGGTTCATAGCTGCTTGAGTTGATTAAAGATATTGACCCTTCAATCTACTATAGAGGTTCTTTTTGCGTACTCAGAGTCCAATATTCCGAAGAGTGAATTAGCCACATTATCCACAAAATCAAAAGGAGACCGTTTGTATCGGTTATGAAAGTGGAGCAGTTCATTACCATTTTAAATATCCATGATTACCTCCTTGAACTGCAATATGGTTAGATTGCACGTCTGCATATCATGTAAATTGGAACATATGTTTTGCAACTGTGTTACTCCTTTATTTATGTTTTCGAGTTCGCTCCAATAAGTTATCATGTTGAAGTACGTAACTAATTTCCATTCGTCCATTATCAGGTTGGTGAGACCCATTCTCTCAAAATACAGTCCAGGCTGAGCTTTGAATGGCTTGATTATAGCTTGTGTAGTTGCTAACGTTGGCAGAAGTGCACATGTCGTCAAAAGTAAACCAATTGCAGCGTTGCCTCGATGTCGTTTGGCTTTGCCTTTTGAATCACTTTCGTGGACGGGACTGGTTGGGGCGTCGTGTAGTGGCGTTCCTATTGGGTCGTAGTTTTCAATGGTGTCTTGTTCTATTGGCAGGGGTGCCAATTTATGAACTGGCCGTTTTAGAATACCTGACGCTGTCCTTACGTTAACTACTCGGACAAGACCATCGTTTCCCTTGAAGACTTCCACAATTCTTCCTAATGGCCAGGAGAGGACAAGAGTGTTGTCTTCCTTTATTACAACCATCTCCGACGATATCTCCTGGATGGTAGCGATTCTATTGGCTACAAACGTATGATATATTGCGGAAGCAGAATTTATCCAGGCCAGAACGACCATGGAATCTGACCAATAACAGCAAGGCACTGTTAATGATATATCTTGCTTCACTCGATAAACCAATTCAGCACCGATTTTGGCTGCGCACAATTCCATACGGGGTAAGGTTGTCTTTTTTAAAGGAGCAAGCTGTGATTTCGCACAAAGGATTCGCACAGTGATGGTTCCGTCTGATAAAACAGTACGAACATATATAGTTGTTCCACATGCCTGCTCTGATGCGTCACAGAAAACGTGTAATTGTACTGATTTTGCTATGTGGTTGTTGAACATGTGCGTTGGTACTCGTATTTCTTGTAAACAATTTAACTCAGAGCGGTATTTGATCCAACGAGAATGTAATTCCATAGGCACTGCAGCATCTCAATCGAGTTTAAGTTCCCATAATTTTTGTAATATTAATTTGGCGGAAACAATAACTGGATTCTATAGTCGAATAAGTGAGCTATTTTGGCGAGTATTTTTCTTTTTGTTACACTGGTGTCGGGTTCTTGATTATTTACTGTAATGAGAAATTCGTCTGATTTGGGGAACCAACTTAGTCCTAGGGTCTTTATGTGATACTGATCATCATCATATATGTACGTCCAACTGCGATGATCTATCTTCTGGTGCAATGTATTGAAATAATGCAGTTTGTTTTGTAGTTTGAAATATCTAAATGCTTGCTCTTCATGATCCCTCCAGACTATTATTTGGTACTTCCTGTCTTCTGGGTGGATGACAATCTGTCTATACATTTTTTCTATGTCTGCCGTGAACACATACTTAGGTAGACGAAATCGTAGCAGAACTGAAAATAAATCACTCTGAATTTTTGGACCGGTGTAAAGTATATCGTTAAGAGACACGTTTGATGACGTTTTGGCCGATGCATCGAAGACCACTCGCAGTTTGGTCGTAGTACTGTCGAGTTTCAAAACACAGTGGTGTGGTAAGAAATAGCTTGAGCTTGGAATTTCATTGCTTGGAATTTCTTGCATATGATTTAGTCTTGAATATTCATCAATGAATTCTTTGTATTGTATTTTTAGGTTATTGTCTCGTCTTAATTTTTTTCTCCATTGCTTTTAAACGAGCAATAGCCATATCCTGAGATTTTCCTAAAATGTCTGGGCTGCGAGCAAACGGTAATCTTACCACAAACCGTCCTGTTTTGTCCCTTAGAAATGTTTCGTTGAACAACATCTCACATTTTTGGTGATCCGGGCTCACGAGTTTTATCTGTTTTTCTGGTTCTTCTAAGGTACTTGCAAAAAAAATTATATATTGAATTAAAAAATTTTTTGTATGAAAAGTCACATATTTTTCAAATATTGAATTATTTTTTTTTTCTAACTTCAAACTTTAACTCGGACTCGGACTGTATTACACCGATTTGAGTCAAATAAAATGCAATAGGTCAGAAAATACTTTAAAAATTGAAATGCACCTTTTTTAAAGGGTCAGGGTACGTATTAAGAAGGGCTCCATATAAGGTAAAAAAAAGGGTATTTGTCGAAAACATGACTTTTATTGTGTTTTACCCTATAACTTTTACCCTAGTAAACGGATTTCCACCATTTAAAATTCATATAATATTAGACCCTTCAAGAAACATCCTGACTAAATTTCAGCTCTCTAGTCCGACGGGAACATACTTTTATAAGGAGTCAAAATATGTAACATTTTAATACTTCAAATTGATTGGCGTAGGTACAATTTAAAATTGAAGGGAGTGTTAATGAAAACATTTACAAAAAACTTTGAATTTTGGAGTCCCGTTATTTCTAAGAAACTTTTGAACACGTGCACAAATAATTTTTGGCACAAAAATACATGTACAAATAATTTCTTGCATAGTTCTTTGACTTTTTTTATGCATATACTATGAATGTTTTTTTTCTAATTTTAAGTGAAATGTATGTATTGGTGTATAAACAACATAAAACAAAAATTATTAAACAATTATTTAACTACAAAAAAAGTTAGAAGGTTTTTTTAGAATAGTTAAGTATGAAATTTACATTGCACAAATAATTTTTGTCATCACTGTATGTTATACATCACGTCGGGGTCACCAATGTTTATGCAAAGGCAACAACACAAGGAAATTCTACACCATCTTGCAAATTAAAGCAAAAATACAAAATTTGTACTTCTTAAATATTCCCTAAATTTTCCTGGTACAAATACAATACCTGTACCAAAACTCTGGTTTATACAAGTTAAATAAAATTCTTTAGTACAAATACAATATTTGTACTAACACCCTGTTTTACCCCAAGCTAAAGTAATTTGTATTCAAGTACTAAGCTTGAACACTCACCAAAGAAAAACAATCACGAAGGTATAAAACAACAAGTGTATTATATTCAAGTACAATACTTGAACATAAAATTCTAAAATTTACAGTGCCCTTCGCAGCTCCACCAAAGGAAAATTGAAGAAAAAGCCTAAAATCACTGTACAGCTACTGATTCTTTATTGAATAATTACATTCCTTTATACCAAAAAATTGCTTAATTAGTTTATGATAGTTAATGATGTATTAACAGTTACGTGTTTGTTCACAATTCTTCTTTGGTTCACTTCTTCGATTTATTCTTCTATTATTTAAATTTTTTAAATGCAGTTCTTCCAATGAAAAGTTCATTACAATATTTTTTATGGTAACATTGTTAAAATTTGGTGTTACTAGATTATTATTAAATATAAAATTCTCATAGGAGAAATATTATTTTCGCATGCTATATTTATTGTGACAGGTTCGCCGATTGAAAAAAGCCATTGATTCGAATTACGTAGTTGTGTCCAATATGGTTCATTATCCATTGTAACGACGGAACTGGCTGATCTTTTTGTTACATTACAACAACAGTAGGTTGATTTCGCACGCGCTAACTGCTGATCCTCATCTGTATAAAGGACGTCGTTGTGGACATGCACTGCTAGAAATTTTGTTCAGTCATAGGTTGATACTGATCACGATGTAAGTTAACAATGAGGTATGGATATAAAGGTTTAATGGCAGCAAATGTTTGGTTTGTTTTCACTGGAAGAGGAATAAGTCTGAAAAATTCAAAATCCTCTGTAGATAAAAGCGGGAGTTTCAATTTAAAGATATGATTTGTGGTGACTCTACCTTCGATAGATATTATATTGTAAAACTTTAGAACGTCACTGATTTGCATAGGTAATTTCAAAGAAGTAGGTACAGCTAGCGACATAGAAAAGTGCGCACTGATAATTTTCATACATTTTCAAAAACAAATGTCCCTTGCGTTCATTTTATGATTCATAATGTTGGGTTTGTTTGCATCTATAATAGGATCTGTCCCTCTGCACTATATATAAAATCCCGAAAGATTTATTCTTCATTATTTAGCTAGTGAAATTTGAAGATTATTTTTAATATAAAAAAAGTAAAGTAAAATGAATGGAAAAAAACAAATGTCAGTTGAGGAAAAAAGTGCGGTTCTTACTTTGTACGAAGAAAATATTTTTAAAAGAGAAATATCAGGATAGGTAGGAATTTTCCGTAATGAAATTTTTGAAAAATTTTTAAAATTTAGGTAATTTGGAGAAGAAAAAGTTACTGGTGCTAGAAGAAAAACACAGAAAAAGAGGACCGAGAATTAAAATTTAAGGTATTCTAGATCCCTTTTTTTTTTGCTACAAAATTGAAGAAGGAGTAAAAAACTACAAACTATACTAACTTAAGTGTTCGTACAATTGAAAAAAAAAAAATAAACATGGTTTGATGTATAAGAAGCCCGCAGAAAAACCACTCTGAAGTGAGAAAATAAAGGCTAATCGGCTTCAATAGGCTGAAAACCATTAGGAATGGACATTTGAGAGTGACTCTCTCCGACAAACACAACTTCAATTTATTTGGACATGAAGGAAAGCAGAGCGCTCGTCGAAAACAAAAAGAAAAATTGGGCCTCATTGCATATTGACAACTGTACAACATTCACCGTATGTTATGGTTTGTGGGTGCATCACAGACTATGGAGTTTATAAAATGTTAACTTTAATTAAAAACTTCAGAAAAAATGTAAATAGTTATAAATATAAAGTTGAAGGTAACTGAAGCAGTTATTCGATTTATAACGATGTTTAAAAAAACAATTCCAAACAGTAAATTTCGTTTGAAATTAAAAAAAAAAATTTTTAATTTTTTTATGTTATTACAATTATTAACTATTTTAGGGATAGGATTCAGAAAGCAAAAAAAAAATATATATTTGCAGGTAGACTAGCCTTCTCTTTATTATAAGTTTAACCTCTTACTGGATCAGTCTTATCATAGAAATAAAAATCCCAACATTAGGAGTCATAAAATGAACACAAAAAATATTTGTTTTTGAAAATGTATGAAAATTAGCAGTGCGCACTTTTCTATGTCGCTAGCTATAAGTTCCCCTTAATAATCATTAGTTTATTTTCAAGTTGTTTAGGCGAACTTAGCATCGCATTAATTTTGTCTTGATTAGAATCAATGAGAATATCTAAAATATTGTCTTGTATGCTGGTAATTTGACACGACAAGCATTGTTTGAATTGTGATAAAGGTGAATGCTTGTGCTACTCGGTCTTCATATAATTCAGCTTCAATAGTTTTGAGTTGAAGCGATGTTTTATTGAAGAATTCTTCTATATGATGAAATTCATTTCGCACAGGCTTATGTTCTTTTTGAATGAGATTTATGGTTTCATCAAGAAAAGAAGGTTGATTATGTATCAGAGTTCAAATATGCTCTTCATTTCGCTGAATTTTCGTGATGGTTGAGGACATTTTTTTCGTATATTCAGTATGTTCGTGTGAGTACTGGCTCTTTATAGTAAAGACAGTGATCGTGTGTACTAGCTCATATTCAGCATTCATCAGCAAAGTTCAGTGCATGTTTATTCAGTCACAGCTCAATCGTGGTAGCAATAAGTCGGCTTAATCGTGGTAGCCTTCTGCTATATTTTTCATTGTGATACATATATAATGGGTATATGTACTTTCTTCATTATTTTTCGGTGAATCTGTGACTCATTATTAAAGTGGTAATTAACAACGTGTTTTTAAAATCATTTTGAACCACAGACATTCTCTCGGTCCACATTAAGAAGAGTTATTTTGAAGTAATAAAATTAAAGTGTAAAATATCATTGTATTAATAATCAAGTTTCAATAATAATAATAAATAAAATTACGAAGGAAAATAACTTTTCTTGTTTTTTCATACAAACGACTCTACATGTGTTCTTCTTCATCAACATAATGGCGCCCGAGCAGGGACCGATTGAATGTAGTGGTGGTTTCATCATAAATTTCATAAATTAAAAACGTGTGAATATAATAAGTTTCATTTAAATTGTGTAATAATAAATATTGTGAATAAACAATCAAATAATTTGGTTTATAAAAAAGTGTAATTTAAAATCATTATTCGTTGATTATACGTACATGCATTTACACACGTGGATTTTCATAATCAGTGTTACCGGTTTGTTAATTGCAAGTTATTCATTAAATTTCGAAATTGTCCGTTGTGACGTCATATTGGATAATATATTTTTTACTCATTTTTAAAGTGTGAATTTAATTGAATCATTAATAAATATGAATGTATTAAAAAGAAAACGGTCGATTATTAAGTCTAATTTAACAAAATTAGAAACATCCGTAAATAATATGCTAAATGTAGCTCCTATTAATACAGAAGAAATAAAAATAAGATTTGAAAGACTCGATACCATATACAGTGAATTTAATGTATTACAATCGGAAATTGAATCGTTGTCCGAAGACAATCAATTAAACACAGAATTAGAATATCGGTATGTTGTGGATGAACAATATTTTTCTATTGCAGTGAAATGTAGAACAGTGATAATGTCAGAACAATCTGAACAACCAAGTGTCGTTCCGATTACAACACAAAATCTATCAACAACGTTGGAGACAATATGTGCAACACAGAACCAGATGTCACAAGTATTAGAAAGGTTGGTTTCTTCAACTCCAAATTCACAGGTAAATAATTCTAATAGAGAAACTACTATTACGGAAATTCAACCTAAGGTACAATTGCCTACCATACAAATACCACCTTTTAGTGGAGATTATTGCGAATGGCAATCCTTCTTCGACTTATATGTTAGTATGGTACATAATAATAGTACTCTTTCATCATCAATAAAGTTTCAATATTTGAAAACCGCCTTAAGAGGTGAAGCAGCTTCTGTATTACGACATTTAGGAATTTCAGATGCAAATTATACTGTCGCATTTGAATTATTGAAATCGAAATATGATCGTCGAAACATTATAATAGACTCACACTTGCAAGTTCTTACCGATGCATCACCATTAAAGATAGTTTCCATTAATGGCCTTCGAAATTTGACAAACCTGTTTCATGAATCTGTGAATGCATTAGGTGCATTGAAATTACCAATAGACCAATGGGATTCTTGGTTAAACTTCATGTTAACATCGAAATTAGATGCAGAATCAACACAATTATGGCGTCGTAAAACTGCAACAACGACTCAACCAACATTCAATGAATTGCTTGAATTTTAGAATTTATGAGCTATCAGCTACATATAAAACTTCAAAAGATTTCAAATCTTCACGTACACTCCCAACACAAGCATCCTCTATACCACAACGAATTAGATATATACATTCATCATCAGTACTATTATGTTTTATATGTAGATCAAATCATTATATTTATGCATGTCCATCCTTTATTAAAATGGATATGTCTCAACGTCAAAATTTGATACGCAAACAGAATCTGTGCTTTAATTGTTTGAAGGGAAAACATTTCGTTAAAGAATGTAAAACAACTTCTACGTGTAAATACTGTGGTAAAAGGCATCATTCGCTATTACATATTAAATCTGAAGATAGGATTGATAAAGGTTCGATCACACACATACCTACTTTAAATAATTAACAAGCTCTCACTGTCAGTAATAAATTTTCTAATGAATGCATGAATATACTTCCAACTGCGCTAATAATGATCAAAGATTCAACAGGTAATTTTCAATATTGTAGAGCCTTACTTGATTCAGGGTCTCAAGTCAATTTAATATCAGAGTCTTGTATTCAACGCTTGCAACTAAAAAGAATGAATGCTCGTATGCTCATATCAGGAATAGGTAATTCTAAAACTAATAATTTCCAATCGAGAGGCAAGGTCGAGCTACAATTGAAGTCAAGATTTAACACAACAACATTTAACATTTCAGCATTTGTTTTATTAAAATTGGCTCATGATTCTCCTCCAATACAACTTCATTCATTTACAGCTTCTAAAATTCGAAACATCACTAAACTAGCAGATCCTCGTTTCAATGTACCAGGAGAAATTGAAATTATTTTAGGTTCGGACATTTTGTTTAGATCATTACTTGGGGGAAAATTATGGATGAGGAAGATCACTTAATGGCCATAGAAACTACATTTGGATGGGTCATATCTGGAAATGTGGAAATACAACAACAAGTATCTTGTTTTTCTACTACAATAAATATTGATAAAATGTTACAAAAATTTTGGGAAGTTGAAGAGGTACAACAAGGTGCCCATTTAACTCCTGACGAAGAAGCTTGCGAACAACATTTCAGGACTACTCATATTCGTTTAGCAAATGGACAGTATATGGTCTGCCTGCCATTTAAGGAACCTCCAAACAATTTACATGATTCTAAAAATATTGCAATAAACAGGTTAAATGGTATAGAACGGCGTTTTACTAGAAACTCAAAGTATGAATTGGCATACAAGGAATTTATGCAGGATTATTTACAAAGTGGTCATATGTCCAAGGTTTGCATATCTCCAGAGCATGATCTTAATTTTTACTTTCCTCATCATGGCATAATAAAAGAACAGAGTATTACGACAAAACTTAGGGTGGTTTTTGATGGGTCAAGTAAAACAACAAATGGCGTTAGTTTAAATGATTTATTATTTACTGGTCTAAAAATTCATAGTGAATTGACAGCTATATTAGTTAGATTCCGTAAGGCTAAGATTGGTTATGTAGCAGACATTCAAAAAATGTTCAGACAAATTTTAGTACATCATGAAGATAGAAAATTTCAAAAAATCCTATGGAGATTCTCTATTCACGATCCGATAGAAGAATATGAATTAAATACAGTCACATATGGAACATCATGTGCTCCTTTTTTGTCCTTAAGGGTACTACATTAACTAGCGAAAGACGAAGAGTTATATCAGCGTGGTTCCAACCTATTGATCAATAGTTTTTATGTGGATGATCTTATGCATTCATCTGACACTGTGAGTGACGCAATTTTCAATAAGGAAGAAATAATAAAGGTATTGAACTCAGGTCACTTCCAATTTCACAAATGGGCATCAAATTCCACAGAATTTCTAGACAGTATACCTGTTGATCTAAGAGAAAATAATTCACATCTGGTACTTGAAGAGGACACGATAGTAAAAACATTAGGATTGAATTGGTGTCCTAAAGAAGATTATTTTTCATTTAACGTGAACTTACCAAATGATCAGATCATAACAAAACGAATAGTGCTTTCCATTATTTCAAGAATCTTTGATCCACTTGGGCTTCTTGCTCCTTGTATTTCATTAACGAAAATAGTAATGCAAGAAATTTGGATGTCTGGCATTGCATGGGATGATAATCTACCACCTCATATATTAACAAAGTGGACATTGATACGTGATCAACTCACTGATATTCGTGATATTAAGGTTCCGCGATGGTTACAAATGAAAGCAGCTTCACACATACAACTTCATGGGTTTGCAGACGCCTCCGAGAGAGCCTACGCCGCTGCAATTTACGTCCGAATAATTGACCACAATCAAGTCGAAATGAATTTGTTAGTAGCTAAAACAAAGGTTGCTCCTACAAAGGAAATTAGTATCGCCAGATTAGAGCTCTGCGCAGCACATCTACTTGCAAAATTGTTCGCCCGGGTAAAATCTGTTTTACATATCGAAGTTTACGAATGCTATTCTTGGTCTGACTCGACTATAGTATTGGCTTGGTTAAATGATTTTCCTCGTAGGTGGAGTACGTTCGTGGGTAATCGAACTTCATATATTTTGGAAATATTAGCTTTCAACTGTTGGCGACATATAGAATCACGACATAACCCAGCAGATCCAGCATCAAGAGGTGTTTACCCCCGAGATTTGATCTCTTGTGAAATCTGGTGGAATGGTCCAGATTTCCTGCAAGATCCACATTATGATTTGTCAACACATCATACTTCATATAATACAGATTTGGAACAAAAAAGAACTAGAACATTAACAGCAGTTAATAACATAAATTTTGATTTGCTACATAGATATTCTTCATTGTCTAAGCTATTACGTATTACTGTATGGATCATGCGATTTGGTAAAAGATGTCGCCATGTAAAAGTAAATTTAGATTTTATCACTAGCCGAGATCTAGATGATGCTTTATATATTTGGGTGAAACGTGTACAAAATCAAGCATATGGTAGTGAAATTTCATCAATAAAAAAGGAAGAATATTTTAAGAGTCGGAGGCAGGATTAAACATGCAAATATTTCATTTAATCAACGTCATCCAATAATATTGCCAAAAGATAATATACTTAGCGAACTGATAGTTCATCATTATCATCATCAACTTCTTCATGCTGGAGGTCAATTATTGGAATCTACTATTCTATTAAAATTTTGGATTTTTGGAGTCAAAAGACTTATTCGACAATGTACTCATAACTGTGTCATCTGCGTACGTCATCGTGCCGAAACAAGTAAACAAAAACTAGGTAATCTGCCCAGCTCTCGACTGCAAGTGGGTAAGGTGTTTCTACATAGTGGTCTGGACTACGCTGGACCATTCAGTGTGCGAGCTTGGAAAGGACGTGGAGCAAAACAACAAAAATGTCTTAATTCTCGGTGGAAATATGTTCAACAATTACATCAATATTTTTGGCGAAGATGGAAAAAGGAATATCTATCTATACTTCAACAACGAGTCAAGTGGCAATCGCAGCAGCGAAATTTTTGTATTGGAGATTTAGTTTTGATAATAGAGAATAATTATCCACCAGGACAATGGTTAATGGGACGAATTACTGAGACACATCCCGGAGATGACCAACTTGTAAGAGTCGTCACTGTTCGTACCAAGAATGGACTAATAAAACGTCCAATTGCAAAGTTATGCTTATTAATTCCATATAAAACTTAAGTTAAATTTAATCATACATGTATGTATCTTAATTGAAATTCATTTTTTGTATTATTTTGTATTATATTCATAATTCATATTGATAACTAGTAATTTTGAAAAGTAGGTCTTTTCAAGGTGGGCGAGAGAATGTTCGTGTGAGTACTGGCTCTTTATAGTAAAGACAGTGATCGTGTGTACTAGCTCATATTCAGCATTCATCAGCAAAGTTCAGTGCATGTTTATTCAATAACAGCTCAATCGTGGTAGCAATAAGTCGGCTTAATCGTGGTAGCCTTCTGCTATATTTTTCATTGTGATACATATATAATGGGTATATGTACTTTCTTCATTATTTTTCGGTGAATCTGTGACTCATTATTAAAGTGATAATTAACAACGTGTTTTTAAAATCATTTTGAACCACAGACATTCTCTCGGTCCACATTAAGAAGAGTTATTTTGAAGTAATAAAATTAAAGTGTAAAATATCATTGTATTAATAATCAAGTTTCAATAATAATAATAAATAAAATTACGAAGGAAAATAACTTTTCTTGTTTTTTCATACAAACGACTCTACATGTGTTCTTCTTCATCAACACAGTATAATACACCAAACAGAGCATTAGCTATGTGTGCGTAGTTCGACCTTAATAATTCATTATTTTGATAAGTTATTCTATCATGAATTTAATTTGGTCGCATATTGTAGAACAATGGCTAGAATTATGCATTAGTAGACCAGTTTGTTGTAGTATATAAATGCAGTTCTAAAGTTCTTCCAGGTCCTTCCAGTAAAAATTTAAATCCTGATATACGATCAAATTCCATTCGCTAGTGATAATAGTTGTGCTTCATAAGTTTTCAAAATATATACCAAGATTTGACTTAAAGGGCGATATGTCTATCTGATGTACATGTGTGATAGGTAGTAATAAACATTTGAACAGCAAAGTGACCATAGCCGACCCCATGGATAAGCGTGATCTTTTCCTTGGAGTTATCATTGCATTGTCAGATGTCAAAATTCATTCTTCAAATGGCTGACTAATTTCCAGCGTGTTGAAAGTGGAACATTTAATGGCTGAGCATCCACATTTATATTTGCTGTAAGAGGCTTTCCGATGAGCAGATGTGCTGGTGTGAGTGCTTCAGCTCGTTCGGATTTGAAGACATCGATGTAAAGGAGCTGGAGCTCATAATGGATTCTATTTCCACAACCACTGTTTTAAATTCTTCATAAGTGGGGGAAGCTGAGGCTATTGTACGCTGTAGGAAATGTTTTGCTGATTTAACAGCAGTTTCCCATAATGTGGTGCTCTAGACGAAATGAATTTAAATTACGATCTTGTCTCGTGTTGGCTTGTCTTATATCATTTGTTGTATTTCTTGGAGTTAATTCTTAGCGCCCACGAAGTTTGTTGCATTGTCACAGTAAATAGTTTTGTAGTGACTGCGTCTTGCCACAAAACGTTTTAATGCGCCCAAGAATGTGTTAGATGATAAATTACTGATTAGCTTCAAGTGGACTACCTTACTTGGAAAGCAACAAAATACGGCTATGTAGGCCTTTTGAGGACGTTTTCCTCTTACTTCAAAATGAATCCACACTAGACCACAAAAATCCACTCCCGAATTGACAAAAGGTCGAGCTGGTTGTACTCGATCAGCGGGAAAACTTCCCGTTAACTGTGACAGCAATTTAGATTTAGATCGGGAGCATTTGATGCAATGATTTACCACAGAGCGTACGAGGACCTTTCCCTTTAAATACCAAAATTTTTGACGAGTGATGGCCAACAATGTTTGAGGGCTGGGGTGAAGATTTTCATGATGGAGATCATTGATAAGTGCCTTGGTATATGGATGCGCATAAGGCAATAATATCTGATGTTTTGCATCGTAACTTAAGCTTGATGTCTCCAAACGACTTCCGACTCAAATTATGCCATTTTCATCAATAAGCAGAGTTAAAGTGCTTATGGAGCTAGTCTTCGAAACTTCTCCAAATTTCTGTAGCGCAAAATAGTCCTTAAACTCTAACTGTTGCATTAGCTTGATGATGTAGTATGACGCCTTCTCTGATTCTAATGCATTAGGATAGGTGTTAGAGCCGCCAGGTGTTTGTTTCCGTAGGTTGTGTACAAAATGGAAAACATGTGTAAGAATGCGTTGAAGACGACATTGAAATTAATATTGTGCAATAAACTACTGCGTTGAACTTAACATAGTACACTGCTTTTTCCTTTGTTCCAAAGAAGTATCCAAATTTTCAGGTAATGTTGTCCATATTGTCTTATCACCGTGAAGAAATTTAGGTCCATAAAACCAAAAATTGTTGTTGGCTAAATTTTCCGGGACTGCCTCTAAAGTGGAAGTCAGCTTGGTTCTGATCGGAGCTGACGTGTCTCCATTGTTGAGGTGTCGTAAGTTGCTGAATTGTAGATATGCGGTTAGCTACAAAAGTGTGAAAACTTGATGAATTTGAGTTGATTCATACGACTGTAGAATCTGTCCATAAAATAGTCTCGCAATTTGGTGATAAATCTTCTTTGAGGCGTTGACACAATTCAGTTGCTAATTTTGCTGCACACAACTCAAGCCTTGGAAGGGTTTTTTGTTTAATAGGAGCGACTCTTGATTTGACACATAACAAATGAACTGCTACAATGGTTATCTAGTTCTGATACATACAGCTACGGCCAACTAATTGGAAACACCTTGTGTCACAAACAATAAACGGTTATATTTTTTATTCAAAAATCCTTACCTCCTGTATGTTTTTATTTTTTGATTAGTTCATGTATTGTTTTAAAAAAAATGTAATTACAATAGAATTTTTGAGTCTTCTCAAAAGCAGGTAACTGAAATATTAGAAAAAGGCGCGGACAACTAAATGGAAACATTTCTAAATTTTTTAAAAAATAGGTACATGTTATTTTATTTTCTTCTCTAATTTTAAACAAATAATATTGTTCTATTATGTACTACTTAATTTTAATATTTTTTTGGAAATCCATTTTGAGTAAAACTGCTTTACAACGTGATTTCACAGATTTCTGGAGGTTCCGGCACCGCTGTATAGGACCGAAAATCAGTTAAAATTAAAAAGCCGTGGAAAGCAGAACCACTACAGCAGTGGTAAAAATAAAAACATACAGGAGGAAAGGATTTTTAAATAAAAAAATAAACCCATTTGTTTTTAATGGCACAAAGTGTTTCCAATTAGTTTGCCGTAGCTGTATATGCAGCAGCACCATAGGCTCGTTCAGATGCATTAGAAAAAATGTGAATTTGTCAGTACATCATCGACGTAAAAGTTTCGTTTGAGAATGTCGGCGCCTAGAGGAAAATTTATATGTGTTTTTCATGTTTTATTCATTCACGTCAAAGCGTATGTCCACAAGTACAAAATAACCAAATTTTGAAGAAACTTCTGTTAAATTATGGCTTATAACTTTTGAACGAATAAAGATAATACAATAAAACCAAAACCATATCGAAGTAGACAACATAAGCTTTTATTTAAGCCAAAAAAATAAAAAAATTATAAGGCAAATTTTCGAGAAATTCGACCGTGAACATAAAAATGACGAATTTTTTTCAAAATATTTTGACTTTGAGTTACAATAACTTCTGAACCATTTAACATAAAACTTTATAAAAGGCATAACTTCTACAATAACTTTTTTAGAAATAACTTTTATTCAGCTCTGTACATTGCGCGAGCTCTAAAATATGTTGCAAAAACTGAAACTGGTTACTTTTCGAAAAAAATTGTCTTTGGCCTTGAATATCTCGGTAACCATTGAGAATAGATCCCCGCCTCCCATACGATTTTTTTCATTTCTCATCGAGATCTACCACCATGTTTAGTTTGGCACACGATCTGTGAAACACCCTGTATAATGAATGTGAGGTAAAATTTAACATATGGGAACCATATGTAACTCCTCCCTCATCATAAGAGTCCCTAGCGGACGTCATCAATTTTCCACATTCTGTTCGAATAGGAACGTTTTTGTTTGAATCTTAGTACTGGTAGTTGATTTTGATTGCGAGTGATCTTATTGTTTTGTTATAATGTTTTTGAATTTTTTGATGCAGTTATCTGTGATTGTAATGCAACAGCATATTAGTAGGATCCAGTTGTAACTAAAACTCTCCGGAAAGTTCTTCAGACTAACTTTTTGTATCGTTTGTTGTTCCTTATATATCTGGTGTAATTGATCTAGCGACAAGTTATTCAAAATAAGTTTTTGAGTGCTTCTGATTGTTGATTTTGATGTTTTGATTTGTGTAAGGAGTAAAGGTTGACTCTAAATGACGTTTTCGTTGTTGAAATATGTGCATTCTGCCATCTGGAAACTACAATTTGAAGGTAATTCTATTAGATATGTTCCACGGACTGTTGTAAAATCGGAAGTTTTGCATTCCAGTTTTATTTTTGTATTGTTGGGGAATATTCCAACATAATAGCGTGATGAAATTTGTTCGATAATATCTGTTTTAATTGTTACCGGTACTATAGTACATGTACTTCATGTGTTGTATTTTAGTTGAAGAATTTCATAGATGCACTCATAGAAGTGATAAAAGAGATATGTTTAGGAGCTCATTATGGGGAAATGGATAATAAAAACTAGTTTATAATTTGAAAATTATGCTTCGA
This sequence comes from Bombylius discolor, assembly GCA_939192795.1. Taxonomy (NCBI): domain Eukaryota; kingdom Metazoa; phylum Arthropoda; class Insecta; order Diptera; family Bombyliidae; genus Bombylius; species Bombylius discolor. The sequence continues at coordinate 22,654,386 of OW584240.1, read as the reverse complement.
CCTCTAAAATTTCAAGTATTTATGAATGTTGGAAACTTCACCACCAAAAAATAATGCGTTTGGAGAATAATGTTGCAGAAATTTTTGAATCATATACTCCAAGTCTTTTGATTTTAAAATACTGTTATGTAAAATGTTCAACTTGGCAAATGTTACGACGTTTTCTAAATTGTTAAGGATCTGTAAAATTGAATTTTCGACTGTTATGACTTCGTCGAGACAAGTTTTGACTTGTAAAAAATTATCAAAATTGACTGTGGTTATTTTTGTAATATCATTAATTTTTCAAGATAAATTGATTTCATTTTGTTTAATAAGACTAATAGTTTTATTATAGTCATCGATTATTTTTGTGGTTAATGAAATTTGTTTTTTTAGGGTTTTTAATAAGTTGTTTTGGTTAAATTTTAAGGTATTTACTGCTTCGTCGAATCTTCTACCATCTTCGGCATCTAAATTTCCTGTTATGCTTTTAAATACTGTAGAAACAGTTTAGAAAAACCATTAAATACGCCTCTTCTTACTTTCGTTTGAAAATCGATTAAGGGATTTTAGTTTTTCATCAGCAAGATTAAGTTGAAATTCTGCAATATTTTTAAAATTTTTTATCCGCGTTGAATATGGGTTTGTCCGTTACATCAACTGTTTTTATGCTACTGTAGTGTTGTAAAATAGATTTAACTTCAATTTCAATCGGTTTTAGGTCAAAATAGTGTATAAATGTGTGGTATGATACTCTAAGCTTAGGCGAGTAATATCCTGTAAAAAAACAGTGTTTTGGTTAGTTAAGGGTCTTCTTAAGTTATTTTTGTGGTAGGAATTTGTTTTAGTTTTAATGGTTAGTTTTGAATCAGAATTGACAACATGCGTTTTAAATCAAGGAGCTGATTTATCTCGTGCTCTAGTTTTGTGGTAAGCTAAGGTATTTGTGGCATATGTTAGGGGTTCTTTCCGACTTTCATTTAACTTGTTAACGATATTTTCTTTCTGTTTGGCCATTTTTTGGTGTAGGTGTTTGTAAATTTCGGCAGTTTTTTCCTTATGCGTATTGATATAATTTGTATATAAAAGTTTATTAATGTCTATATTAAGGGGACTTTTAGTATTTAAATGACCGTTTATAATGTCAATGGGTTTTTGATTAGTTGCAGAGTGTATTGAATTGTTGTACCCAAGAATTGTATAAGGCATTTGATCAATAATGTTAAGATCTTTTTTTATTTGGCTCAATATTCTCAAATGTTCAATAACTGTGGAGTGAAATCGTTCAATTATACTGTTAGAATTTGGATTTAAAGCTGTAATGTAATGCACGTCTATTTTGTAGAGATTTTCCAGGTCTTTGATAATATTATTTTTTAGTTCAGAGCCATTATCAAGAACTAAAAGTTTTGGCACACCGTGATGGTTCATGAAATTATTAAAAGCTCTTTGAAACATGTATTGCGGTTTGTCCATCTAGAGGATAAGCTTGTGTATATTTTGAAAATGTATCTATTATTGTGAGGAATTTTTGCTTTTTTATAGAAAATGTGTCTAAATGAATAATTTCAAAGGGTCTGGTTCTGGTAGGTGTCGGAGTGACGCTGAATTTTTGTATTGGAGGATGGCGTTCGTATTTCATTGTTTGGCGTAACGTACAATTATTAATGGTATTAGCTAGTTTTTCTTATATTTGGCCAGTAATAATTACGTTTTATTTCAGACTCTGTTTCTTGAATTCCACGATGATTAGTCGTACTATCTTGATATCGTTTTACAATATTTTCTTGTTGAGGGGCTAATTTGACATCCTCAAGTATTTGCTTACAAAGAAATAGTTTAAAAGTAGGGTTTTTAAATGTTTTTCGTAGCACACTACACATTTTGTGTATAAATTCTTCTTTGTCTAGATGTATGGCGTAATTTTTGTTTGTAAGGGATAATTCTTTGAAAATATCAGTAATATCTTTTTCGAAGTTATTTTCGGAAACCTCAATGATTGTTTGAAGCTTGTTGTGCAATAATTAGGTGATCTTTGGTGCCTTCAGTAGTACTAGAACAATTTTTCTTAAAATTTGATTTTTGAAGTAGTTAATTGGGATTTCTGAAATTGGAATCTCAAAAATTGAATTCTCCTCACTTCTATGTATAGTGTTACAATCTTCTTGTTCATCAAGTGCAGGGTCATCTGTGTCTGGATTCTCGTCAATGTTTCCAATAACAGATACATTGTCAAGATTATTACTCTGTATGTCGTTTTTAGGACTAACTGTATTAATGTTCACTTCGTTAATTGTTATTCAGGAAAGAGCGTCGGCGTTGGAGTTGACTGAAACTTTATTGTATAGTACATAATTGTGTAATCAAATTCTTCCAGCTTCAGTCTCCATCTTGTTTGCATTTTGCACTAGGGTCTTTTATTGAGAAAAGCCAATTACGTGGTTTGTGGTCTGTAAAAATAAAGAATTTTTGATCGTATAAGTAAGGACGAAAATATTTAGTGGCCCAGACAATAGCGAGTAGTTCACGTTCGATTGTACTACCTTTGTTCTGAATCATTTAATCTACGCGATGCGTATGCTATTGGATTGTCTTGACCTGGTACGCCCTGTGAAAGCACTGCTTCAATAGCGAATTGACTGCTGTCAGTTGATAAGTTAAAAGGTTGGGTAAAGTCTGGATATTTAAGGATTTGCTCATTTGTTAAAAGTTCTTTACATATCTCGAAACAGCGAATATAAGTTAAAAATTTACTTTTATAAAAAGACAAAAAAAATATTTTTAAGTCAGGCTAGCTGACCAACTTTATTGAATTCTGAATTAAAACTAACTTTTACAAAATTTAATTCTTATTATTACAATATTATTTCTTATTATTCTACCTATTACTAGACGCAGCGTCAGCAGTATTTTCATGAGAACTTTGTAATTTACAAAAAGTAATAATATCCAGTGCGTATGTTTTCTAAACGTCAAAATTGAAAACTGCTGTTGTTAACTCTTCCCCTCTTAAGTGTAAATGTCCTCATTTGCCGATGTGTTTATTTTGAAGATCTAAAAGAATGGTGTTTCGTAAAATTTTCTTCTGTTTATTGTTTGATGCTGATTTGTTGTTGCTAATCTTTTTTTTATTACTTCTTCTATCTTGTCTGTAGTAATTTCTGGAGTTATCTCTGGTAGTTCTGTTTCTATAGCTTTCTTTTCTTTCGTTTGATTAACGATTTTTATGATGTTCTTGTTTGTTGTTTTAAGTATAAATGCAATTAAAGGTAAGATTGCAACTATGATAATTAGACCGAAATTGAAGAATTGGTACATTTCTTTTTCAGTTCGTAGCTGTTTGATCTGATTGGTGTTGTTAATTTGGATTTCTTTCATCATCTCTAAGGATAGAAGTTCTCCATATTTCTTCTCTTGAGGGGTTGGTTGTAAAATAGCTGGTAATATTTGATAGGTTGACTTCCTTTCTTCCTTTGATATGAATGATCTATTTTCTATTTAACAATAGAACAGTAACCTGTTGTATTATGAAATTTAATTAAAAATGTTCCATTGAGACTATGTGAGATATTTTCAAAGTTGATAATACCGTTAAATTGGTTTAATAGTAAAATTCCTTCTGAGATCTCTTCAACAGTAGGTATGTGCTGGTTATTGATCTTGTCGCATGTTGAATTGAGACTTTTTAAAAGATTTGGTAAACAGGTAGAATTACTTATATCTAAAACACTATTTTGATTACAAATTGATAAATGATTAAAAGTTTTACAATTTCCTTCAATGCCAAAAATATTTTTATTATCTCTTAAAATCTTATTATAGGTAATATCACTAATTACATTATTTATCTTTATCGGTTTCGTAAATGTTCTCAGTTGTAATTGGTATGTAAATGATATAAAATAAACAAGAGTTATTACTAATAATTTTAGCATCAGCAAAATTTAGATTGCTGTTGCAAAAGGCAATTTTTCATTATCTAAAGTTCGAATCGTGAGTTGTATTTCTGATTGAGATAACATAATTGAATTTACTACTCCTAACTTGGCCCAATGAATAGCATATTTTATGTTGATTAATTCTTCTTTTATTAATTTTAATTTATACTGAATATTAAGAAGTAACTGGTAATTTACTTTATCCTCGACCTTTATTGCATTTAAAATTTCATTTGCTATTTTAGTTATATTATTTATTCTGTCATTGTGTAATTGATTGATAATAACTATTATTGTTTTGTAGGATATTGTTCATTTTGTCTTTGATTATAACAAAATCGTCATGATCTGGATTTCCTGCAATCCATTTCAATGCACTTCCTATGAAATTTAGTGACCTTTTTGTTTTATGGGACCTGAGATTGTCTAGTAAATTGTTTACTTGGACCTATTTCATTTACAAGGTTTTGATATTTGTCTAATTCAAAGACGTGTATCACTTTAAAGTTTCCATCTGCTATTTTTGCTTCACCGATGCTTATGGCTACTATTTGGGAATTTGAATAATCTAAAATGTGTTGCGCACATAATGGTGGAAAATGCGTTCCTGAAAAGAAAAAGGAAAATGGTAATATTTTCAGCTTCTAATGTTGCTTTTGTGGATGACTTTCCCTGATTCTGTGGTGACCGTCGTATTTTTGTTTTCTTTGACTATTTCTTTTTAATATATTATTGTAAGCTTTGACCCTAAACGTTTATTGGTTTTTATATAAATGACTTCATAAGTTTTTATTGGTTTCCTAGCTTTGTTATGATATTTTATATTTTTTTGTTGCTTTTGTTTAACTTTTCTATATTGTTTAACCGAGTTCTTTCGAATTCTTCTGGTTTTATGTTTGGCATTCTCCCGTAAAAAAGCTCAACGGGTTTTTTTCCGGTGGTTGAGTGGATGGTAAAACTATATTCGTTTACATATCTTTCCAGTAATTCTTTGAACGTACGCGCTACATCATCCCTTTTCAGACATCTCATGATTTTTGACAGGGTGGAATGAAAGCGTTCGACTTGCCCATTTACCTCGCTTTTATATGGAGGGGTTTTAAACATTTTTATTTTTAGTTCATCCTCCATCATGAAAGTTTGGACCCTGAGTTAAGAGATTTCTCGTTGTCAATTATTACTATTTCTGGTACACTAAAGTGAAATAGTAAATCTCTCAGAGGTTGTTTTATATCTTCGATCGCTCTAGATTTTATAGGTTTTGCTTGTGCGAATTTTGTGAGTTCATCTATTGCTGTTAAAACTAATTGGTTTTCTGTAGAATAAATGTAAATGTGCAGTATATGACCTGGATAGTTTGGAATTGGCGTCTGATTTATTATTTGGTTATTAGGATGCCTATCATATTTACTTTCCTTAGAAACCGCGCATTCTTTAACGAAATGTTCTATTTTCCTGCTCATTTTAGAAAAGTAATATTTTTCTAAAATTTGTAATCTATTTTCTTGAGGATTTCGGTGAGCTCTACGATGGGTTGTTGAAATGATTTCGTCTTGCTCACTTTCGTTCGTTATGTCTGTAGCGAAAATTGGGTAGATTTCTTGTATTTTTCCCATTATTTCTTCTTCGGTCATTAGGCCGTTTAAAATTTTTGGATTGAGATATATCTTGAAAATATTTATTAAATCGGTTTCCGAGTATTGATGCTGAATTATTATGTGCCTGGTGTAAGTAGTTTGCAAAAGGGATTTCTAGCTGAAAACTATTTTCGTTGCCTCTTTTTAGAATTAGCTGATTTATGTGATGAACTTTCATCGCTATGTTGGGTCATTGTCATTGAATTTATATGTAAGAGGTTGGTGGTCTGTAAATATTGTGACTTTTCGTGAACCATATAAGAAGTTTCTTAGAGAATTGAGAACCCAAATTATTGCAAGTATTTTCTTCTCATTTGTGGCGTATGTTTCTTCTGTTTTATTTAATGTTCTGGATAGAAAGGCTATTGGTCTTGAATTTTGAGATGAAACTGCACCAACGGCATAATCGGAGGCATCTGTTGTAAGTTCAAAATCTTTTTCAAAATGTGTGAGAGAATTACTTCTTTTGAAATCGATGAGTTTTTTTATTTTTTTAAATGCTTCATTTGCGTCAATAACTTTGTTTTTCGAGAGGTTTTTGGACACTCGTCCATTTTCCCCTCGCAAAAGAGATGTCAGTGGTTTTGCTAGTTTCGCGTAGTCTTTGATGAAACAACGATAACAGCCTGACATTCCAAGAAATGATCTTAAATCTTTCAATGTTTTAGGGGTAGGAAAATTAAGTATTGCTTGAACCTTTTTTGGGTTGGTTTTTATACCATCTTTTGATATAACAAACCCTAAAAATTCTACCTTATCTTGCAGGAACTCGAATTTGTCGAGTTGAACTCTCATGTTCGCTGCATCTAGGGTCTTGAATATTGTTTCTAGGTTCTCTAAGTGCTCCTTTTCACTTTTACCAAAAATTATTATATCGTCTATATAGACGTAGCACCTTTTTCCCATATGGTTTCTAAGAATGTCATCTAATGCACGTTGAAATATGACGGGGGCATTTTTCAGACCAAATGGCAGTCGTGTGAACTCATATTTTCCATTATTTACGGAAAATGCAGTTTTCTCTATATCAGATTTTAGCGGGATCTGATGAAATTCACTTTTAAGATCAATAATTGAAAAAAATCGGTTTTTGCCTAGATTTTCTAAAACTTCATTGATTTCTGGTATGGGATATTTTTCGGGGATAGTGACCGTATTTAGTTTCCTATAATCAATTACCATTCTGTATTTTCTTTCCCCTGAGGCGTCCTCCTTTTTGGGGACGATCCAAACTGGAGAATTGTAAGGAGAGCGTGAAGGTCTAATAATTCCGTCTTGAAGAAGTTTCTCTATTTGGGTTTCTACTTCATCTTTGAGGCACATTGGATAGGAGTAAGATTTTGAATATACCGGTTCGTTGTTGGTGGTCCTAATTTCTCCTTTGACCGTGGTAGTGTATGTTAATTTTTCATCAGGATCTGAAAAAACGTTAGAACAATTTTTAATAATTTTGTGTAGAAATTCTTTTTGTTCTAGGTTCATATGATTTGTTCTGATATTTAAAGTGTTTACTGGATTCTGATTAGAAAGATGCTGTTTTATTGGAATTATTGCACCTGGTTTTGTGGTCATGTAGTTTTCGTTTAAAAAATTGTAACTCCTAATTCTTCCATACTATCATTACCAATAATTCCATTAAAGGACGTGAGACTCGGTAAGATCAATAATTTCATATTTTGGAAAGGACCAAATAGGTTTATTAGAGCATTATGTGTTATTTCGAGGTTACCGCCTAAAGAATTTACACGAAAAGGATTTTTATTAGGAATAGGGTTTCTAATATAACGGGGTTGAATATAATTTTTGTTAGATCCTGTATCCATTAAAAACTTTAATATTTCGCCGCTCTGCGCTACTATTTGATGTATGGAAGCGAAGAGCTCTTTAATCTAAAAAATGATCTTCACTTAAATCCTCTGAGTATTCAATATTGGGGTTATTTTGAGCGTCAATATAGTTAGATAATGTTTGGTCACTTTGACTGTCGTAATTGTTTCTTAATTGTTCGTAACTTTCTAATTCCTGTTGCTTATAAGCTTCTTGCTCGGTGTTAAAAACTCTTTGAGATTTAGAGGGTTGATGTGTGTAGTTCGAAAGGGGTCTTTTTGCTGCCATGTGTTGCATTTGTGGCCTGTTTTGGTAATTTACAGCACGTGAGCGTAGGGATTGGTCGACGTCCATAGGTTCCGATTTAGGGAAAGGGTTGTTGTGTTGAGACATAGGAAATTGATTTCGAACTTGTTGAGGCTGTTGCATCTGTTTTGAGAAATTTGGTTTTGATGGCCTTTGGGGGATATTGACTAATTTGGGGTAGAAGTTTGTTCTAGATGGTAAGATTGAAGATGCGTGGGGATTATTTCTTTTGGGTAGACCTATTGAAGTTGCTGAGGGTTGAGCTCTAAAATTTGCATGACTGTGTTGCACGCGATAATGGATATTTTCTAGTTTAAGACATAGATGCAATGCTTGGGGTAGGTCTATTGGCTCTTTCATACTGAGAAGTCTAGGATAATCTCCCTTTAAACCTCTTACGAACGTGTCAAGTGCTTTATCACGGTATGCCTGTGTTATGTTGAGTGATTCCTGACTCATTTCCATGGCCGAAAGTTTATTTAAAATTAAAGAAAGGTGTTTGTAAACTGCTTGATAAAATTCAGGAATCGTGTTGTTTCTCTAAACTAGGGTAGTCATCTGGTACTCTAATGTACCCTTTTATCTACATAATGTAGTGAGACATTTAGCTATTTTTTTCCAATTAAGAGGTGTATTGTTCGATTCCAGAGCAGTATCTGCGCAACCTTTTATTTTGTTTCGAATGACACTAATATTATTTCTGTGTCCCTTTTATAGGTTCATAAATTTTAAGAATCCTATCAACGCTCTTTTTCCAAGAGCTGAATTCCCCTGGTGGCCCTGAAAATTCCCTCAAACTTTTTACTACATCGAGTATTCTATCCATGTCTAGTATATTTCCGCCTATACTGGCGTCAATAATTTGATCGACGTCATTATTTATATCCGCAGCTGGGTTCATCATTGAATTAATTATTTCCCTACTTTCCCTTCTAACGTTTTCTGAGATAACAGTAGTTAACTGAGTAAGATCGAAAGCATTCGTGGGAGGTGGTGCTGTAGGAGCAGGACCTACTGAACCATCATTTTGTACTGATAGCCTGGCTGGTCTGATAATATTATAATCGGTTGACATTATGACGAATTTTTGATTAAAACAAGTTTAAATTATCAATCTTTTATCCTCAATTCAATTTTAAAAAATTTGTTTTTCAAATTCAAGAATAAGTTTGCTAGATATGATACTTTAAAACGATATGCAAATGAACTTTTTATGCGAATGGAATTTTTATGCTTTAACTTCTTTAAAATAATTTGTTATCTTTTTATTAATTTATGTATTTTATAGATTAATTTTTCTCAAATGATTTTATGTACTTAAATGATCAAACTAAAATTTCTCTATTCTGTAATTGCTAAATTTCTGTTTTTAATCTTAGCACAATTCGTTAATTTTGAATAAAAGTTTTTTTTTAATTTTTCATATTAAATTGAAATAATAATTTTCTTTGCTTGAATAATATTATCTACGCAAAATTTATTCTAATAAATTACGCAATAGTTATATTCAGTTTATAAAAATTTGTAAACCAACATTTATTTTTATATTTCGATTTTTATATTTATATTTATACTTTCAGATAATTTTTCGTACAGTTTTTTGAAAATTGAAAACTGCTGTTGTTAACTTATACTCGGAATTGAAATCTATTTTTTTACCTTTTTTTAAACAGACTGTCATGGGCTTTGTAATTTTTGCCAGATTTGGAATAAATGTGCGGTAATAACCTTGTAAGCAGAGGAATCCTTTTATTTCTTTACTTGTTTTTGGTAATGGGTAATTTTTTATACATTTTATTTTGTCCGGGTTGGGTTGTATGCCTTCGAGGGTAATAATATGTCCAAGATAAGCAGTTTCTTTTTTTAAGAATTCGGATTTGAATAATTGAATCTTAAGATTAGCATCACGGAGACGCTGAAATACTTTTTTAAGATTTACATATACCATAAAAATTTCATTTTGTAGACCTTTAAGTACGTTATCCATTACTCTTTGCAATGTGGCTGGCGAATTTTTCAGACCAAAAGGCATTCTGAGGAACTCATAGTGCCCGTTTTCTACGTTAAATGCCGTTTTTGCTATATCTTCAGGATGCATCTCTATTTGGTGAAAACTACTCGCTGGGTCAATTGTCGAAAAATAGTTACAATTGGGTATCTGTCGTCCACAGTTTTTTGATTTAGTTTTCTATAGTCGACAACAATTCTGCATTTTTTTTTGTCAGATACATCTGCTTTCTTTGGAACTACCCAAATTGGTGATGACCATGGAAAATTGCTTGGTCTGATAATATTTTGTTGTAACATTTTTTGTATTTGGTTGTGTACTTCTTGTTTGTGAATAAATGGATAACGGTAACTTTTCTGGTATATGGGTATTTCATCAGTTGTTAGAATTATATGTTTGATTTGGTTAGAAAACGAAAGTGGAATATTATCGGTATAAAAAATAGAAGGAGTAATATAGGAATTCTTTCTTGTTTATTCATATGATCGGTTCTTAGAAGTGTTGTAATGTCATTTTTATGACATTAGCTTTCTGATTCTTCGATATCCATGTGATAAAGTTTAAAATCATTTTTTATTGGTATGGTTTTAATAGGGTACAGTATTGTGAGGTTCACTGCTTCATTTGAAAAGTTATGAATTTCAACATTTGCCCATCTGTATATCTGAGTTTGTGGTATAACACAGTTATTTATGATTTGTTTTGGGACTATGATTTCCCCATTCTTAACTGTTACTGGAATTTTTAGTAATGAGATAGTGTTTGGTGCAAGTAATTTTTCTACTAAAATTGTTTTACTTGTTTCCATTAGCTCTATTTCAATTTCTGAATGTGGTGAAGTTAGTTTTAAATTTGAAAAATCTAACACCATTTTGAGAGAATTTAAAATTTCTATACCTATAAGACTATCAAAGAGGTTATGAAATTTATATGAGTCGAATTTTATCATTGAGTTTACATTAAATTCTTTAAAAGCGGGTATGGTTACTGAAAAGTTATGTTTTGATGAAGTAAAGGATATGGTTACTGTGAAAGGATCATGTTTTTTATAGGTTGAGTAGTATTTTTCAATGACTTGTGGACATAAAAATGATTTTGTTAAACCTGTGTCTATTAGTAGTTTCAAATAGGGTTATTTTATTGTAATAAAAGGCAGTTGTCGTTTGTCGAAAAAGGAATTGAAGTCTATTATATTGGGGCTGAGTTCTCTAGATCCTGGCAAAAATTTTGATATTCGTAGTCGTTTGTTTATTCTGAATATTCGTATTCGCCTGTGTTATATTCGTTTTCTGGAAATTCAATCAGATTTTTTGAGTCAATACTATGTTCTGTATTGTAAAGTTCGTCTATATCCATTTTTTGAGTTGAAGGTTGTGGATTTCTTGAGTTATTTGTTAAACGGGATGTTATACTCATTGGTATAGGTTTACTTTGGGTAGAAACTTGATTAGGGTTTGGTTTCCAAACGTTTTTCGATTTGCCAAAAACTTGCGTATGTGTTGGTAGTTTTTGATAAATTTGGTTTTGTTTTGGAGTTATATTTACCGGAACTGTAGAAAATGTTTGTTTTGGGCCAAAAGTTCGATCATTAGAAAGTATTTGGTTTGTCTGATATTGGTTGTATTCAGGGTTGACTTGCGGCGTTGAAGATGGGAAATACGATCTAGATTCATTAGTTTTTAAAGAATGAGAGTATGGGTTATTCTGTGAGCTTGGTATATATAAAGTGTGTTTGGAGTCGTTGTTAAAATAGGTGTATTGACGTTTTCTTTGAATTTGTTGAGCTTTCGGATAGTTATTTTGGGAGTTTTGAATATATTTTATATTTACTTCTTTTTTATAAAATTTATTGTTTCTAGCATGGATTTAGGTTCGTTTGTACGGACTATGAAACCGTAAGAATTTTTTAATCCAGCCAAGAAGACTTTAAGAGCTTGAGTATTATACATGTTTTGCTTGAATTTTCGAACATTGATGTCTTTTTCGTGAAGACCTAGGTAATTGGAGATGGTATTTAAAAGTTTTCTTACTCTGTCATAAAATTTAAACGGTGTTTCATTTTCAAAATGGTTTCAAATTATTAAGGTCAAAGGAAAGACAGTTTTCATTACGTGGGTCGCTAAAATTAGAAATTAATTCGTTCTTTATTTCCTCAATTGTACTACCAGCACTTATGTTTATCACTTCTCTTGCAGGACCTTTTAGTTAAGTTTAGTAACCACATTTTGATAGTTAGAAGCATTTGTTTTATCATAAAAATGTTCTTCTATACTGTTAATACTTTCGATAAAGAATTGTAACTCAGTTATTGTTTCCGCATGTACTTTAGAAAAACTTGGAAGTGGCATTCTTTTTAATTTATTACTACTTGAAATATTTTCACTATTTGCAAAGGCAAAGTTATTACTGTTTTTTTGTGGTAAAGTTTTCACTATTCAAATTTTCGTTTAAGGTGTTTTCGTTTACCGAGATATGATTAACTTTGAGAACTAAATCCTCAATGTTTGACTCTAGTTTTTCACTACCACAAAAGAAGGTGGTACTAGAGGAGTCTGACATTGAAAATTAAATTAATTTAGGTACTTACAGTACAATCCTTGAGTGCATGGATGATGTTATTTTGCCCTTCTTGATTTTGATTATTAGTTTATTTATTTATTTATTGTTATTATTCTTATTATTATTAATATTATTATTATTATTTTTTTTTTTATATATTTAACTTCCTTTGTTTTCATTACACGTTACGTTAGATTTTGATTTATTTACATATATGTGCTATTCATATACATAGGTCTTTTCCCTTTTTTTTTATTCTTTATGTTTTTTTTCTTTGCACGATGCACTTTTTATATATGTACATATATATATATATATATATTTAGACACTTTTTTTTTGGTAGATAATTTATTTAACTTTTTTTTTACTAAGCTTTTACAAACTATTTAAAGACCGATTAAATTTTTTGTAATTGACAGATTAATGGTAAAATTCAGACTGAAATACTAATTAGAATTTCATTTAAATCTAACTTCTTAATCTCATATATAATAATTTATTTATTAAAATTTCTCATGAATAGACTAAAAACTTTCTCATATTGTAATTGTTAACATATTACATAAATGTAAGAAGGTGTTTTATTACAGGTGGAAAGTCGTATTGTAGATAGTTCTCATCAAAAATGCTGATTTGTTCATGACCATTATATAAAGTATATAATGAATGTGAGGTAAAATTTAACATATGGGAACCATATGTAACTCGCTTCAAACACTTAATGGCCAAATAAGGTGCGCTGGTTGTTCCGTATGTAATCTTTGACAGTTGGTAACACTTAAGAGGCTCACTGGAGTTACTTCTCTTCCAAATTAATTGGAATTTGCGATCATCGGGATGTATCTAGACTTCCCTATACATCTTCTCTATATCGGCAGTAAAGACGTATAGTGGAAATCGAAAACGCAATAATATGTTGAATACATCATCTTGTATCGTTGTCCCCTTTGAAAGAATATCGTTTAGAGAAACAATGGTTGAAGTTTTTGCTGAGGCGTTAAATACAACGCGGAGTTTAGTCGTTGAGCTATCTGGTTTTGTAACGCAGTGATGTGGAAAGAAATAATATGGCCTTTGAATGTTGTCACTACAGATTTCCACCATGTGTCCAAGCGTTAAATATTCTTGCATAAATTTGACATATTGCGCCTTGAGTTCTTCACTTTTGGATAGTTTTCGTTCTATTGATTTAAGTCGCTGTAGAGCAATGTCCTTTGAGTCGCCTAGAGGGTTAGGGTTGTCATGGAAAGGTAGTCGTACGACAAATCGGCCGTCGGAAGTTTTGCTAGAAGTTTTTTAAAATAGCTTTCGCAATGCATCTCTGCTGCAGTGTAGTTAGAAGATTGATTATTTGTTTCTTCTAGCTGCCAGAATTTTTCAATATGATCATTGAGTGCTTTGTTCACACCGCTTATTCCGCAAACTGCCGACGACAACGTATCTTTGGTTTGTGATATCTTACCAGAGACTGTCCAACCAAATAGGGTGTTTTGAAGAATCGGTAAGTCCTCAGCCATCTTAATTTACCCCACTGATAAATATGAAAAAAATTCTTCTGACCCTGGTTGATGAAAGTTCACATTGTCCAAGTTGTCGTGTCCAAACGGTGTTGCGGCTACGGTGAAACAATCTTCGGTAGAACATGTGCCTCTATTCTGGTGGAAAAGCTAGTTGTTCGAGATGAAATTTCTATGTTAACTCTCAGTTGTGCTTCTTGCCAATGTTGTCTTATGCCTTCAATTTGTAAAGTATCATAGGTTCCCCTTAAACCTAATCTTCGGAACATTTTTGTGGTTATGAAGTTTAATTGCGAGCCAGAGTCAAGTATGGCCGGCCCTACCACCACAACAGTTCCAAGTATCATATAACGGCATATTTGTTTTGAGGGTGATGGGAATGTGAAGTTAGTGATATTCCTTGATTGTTCTAAATTAGTTTTAGGTTGATTGGTTGACGTTGTAGCTGATTATTGTAATAAATTTGAAGGTTCATTTTTAACCACGGCTTCTAAATGAAGTAACGTATTATATTTACCCTTGCATTTTGTGCAGCTTCTAGACGGGAAATTGCTTTTGCGATGACCAGGCTTAAGGCAGTTTACACAATGTTTGAATTTTTGTACTAAGTTTGGACGAGATTTTGAATGCAGTTTTGAAATACTTTGGCACAAAATCAATGGATTTTCATTACAAGATATGTATTTTAATGCTGGTGCAGCAGTTGAAGATAATGCTTTCGAAATACCTTTGCCTCTGTTGCGAAGGTCTTCCGAATTGAACTTAGTGAATTTACTTCCTAAAGCTTCTAAAGACTGAAACCTTGTTAGTAAGAAGGCCATGAAATCCTTTAATAATGGTAGGGCTCTCGGGATTTTAAGTGATTTTTCCCAAAGCACGTGAGTTGATCCATCTAATCTTTTAATCAGCATGTGTAATATTAAAAGATCCCATGTTTCGGTGTTAATGCCTAATTTCTGCAGACTCAGAAGACATTTCTGTGTTGTATCGTGCAGACCTTCAATCATCATTGCACTTTCATTATGTAATACTGGATGAGACATTAGTTCATTTTTTAATGCAGTGGTCAATAAACGACTATTTCATAACGCTCATTATTAACAGATCAGGCTGCAATGTAATTTGCATCTGAGATTGTGAAGTGCCGAATTAATTTCTCAAGTCACAAAATTGTCTCCATTTTAAATAGTCACCGTCGAATTTCGGTACATTTATTTTGGGTAACTTCATCATTTGTTTCGTTGTAATTGATGTTGTTGGTGGATGAGACACGGAAGATGCAGATTTTTCATATAGCTTGATAAGACCATTTTGTATTTTCTCTTCATTGCGATAAAACTCTTCTATGTCATAAACTGTAGGATCTAATTCTTCGATTATATTCCATATTTTGTTTTGTAGGGTTCAGGGTAGAGGAAGAAGTAGGATTTTGTTTGAAAGGGCAAAGGGTACTAAATTTTTTTTCTGAATACAAAGTGATCCTGGAGTGCCCCTGTAGAAAGTTATGGGGTGTTTTGTAAAAAACGTGCAAAAAAACTTCAATGCCCTCTAGCGGCCAAAGCGTTGGGATTTCCCCGCCCCCACCAATACGATTTTTTGTTCGTCTCGATGAGACCTATCAATGGTATTATTTCAAATGAAACCAAAAGAAACACCCTGTAGACTATGTTGTAGAATAAAAGCATTGATAACTTCAGTGTTAGTGTTGTTTGAGCTTTTAGACACGCTAAAAAACTCAACAGCCTGTACGGAAAATCAATACTCAGGCGACGATATGTACTTATACTATATGTACATATGTAAGTAGTTGACTTACGTGCTCATTTTTAAAAGATACAAAAAATCCAAATAGAACTAATGCCGGATTTCTTCAGAAGTCTCTGCTAACTGGGTATCACCTAAGTGTAGGTGATAGCTAACTAAAGGTTTGTTTTTTTTCATTAAAACTTTCTGCTAACTAGGTGGTAGCTACTTTTCTTATTCCCAACCCTGAAAATCATAAAATTTTAGTCGAGACTCGAAAATTTAGCAATGTCAAATACGAATATTTTTCAAGCTGTAAAGTTTAACGTTTCTTTTGTATTAAAAAGGTCTGTAAGTGGAAGATTTTTTTTTAAGTAAAAGTTATATTAGGGAATCAAATTAATTCAATTTTTGTATTTTACGTTTTTTATATTTATTCATTAATCAGATATTTTATGTTAGATATTTTCAAGCTTCCTTTTCTCTTAAAATAAATATTTTGACATAAATAATCACTTTTTTTTAAACAGAATGCTATCGAGTTAGGTAACACCTAAATAAATAATCAGTACTTCAACTGCCACCTAAACTTAGGTGGCAGCTAAGTGCTAATCAGAGGTGAAGAAATGCAAATCTCTTTATTATCTCTGCAGTTTCGGTAGTTAACGTTGAAGGGCGTACCCAGTTTCTGCGCGTGGTCCCCTCTTGGCCAGTGTCCCTTGATGCATGCCGTGATTCTGACAATGTCCTTACAGCTTCTAATAATAAGCTAACGATACGTCGTTCATGATACGATGACCATGTCATTTTAAAATTGCGCACCCCGGCAGACCTGCCCAGACATTGTTAGCCATGGCTAGAAAGTGCTGAAAGAGAATTCTTCTCATGCCGAATTGAAGATGAACTTCTTCTGCCATGTCTTCGTGCAATTGCGACCCCTGTTTCGCCAGAAGGTCGGCCCTGGCTTTGGCTTCGTATGCTGCAGCAAGGCCAAGGAGGTGTACTTTTATCATGGGCCTTTGTACTTTTATCATTATTTAAAAAAAATATATTTTTACTTTTATAAAATTTTAATTAAATAAAATTTACTTTTACAAAATTACAAAATAATATCTTAAAATTTATTTCGGAGTTTAGACTAAAAATGTGATACTTATATCGAGGCTAGAATTCATCTAACTTTTTCTTAAATTTAAATGTATTAAGAAACCTCTTGTTTTTCATATTTTCCTTGATACTTATTTCTTAGATTATATTAGTCACTTTTAGAAAGTTACTTGTTTGCAATTTAATTTGATTATCCATAGTTTAAAGGTTTCTTAAATTATTATCTATAGTTTAATATGTCTTGTACTAATTGTTTTATTATCTTTTCTTAATATTCAAAGGTTTATTTATTCTTGCATGTTTGCATTTTTATACATACATATGTGTATTTTATCTACATGAATCATTAAAATGTATTTTTTATCTATATTTTTAAATTAGTAATTTTTGCTAATTGTAGAAATTAGGGATTAATATTATTTTTATTGATTTATATATTTTGTGTGTTTTTAAATTTTTAATACAGGGTGATGTAACTCCTCCATCCTTAGAATTTGGACTCTCCTGAGTCTTATTAAGATTTATTAATTTATGTTTTTTATTATAATAAATGTAAATTAGACCTAATAAAACGAGTATTATTGTTAGTGAGCTTAAACTATAGGTAATTGTTCTATGATATTTCAGTTCATTAATGTGTTAAATTATTTTGAGTTTCAATTATTATTTCTTCAAATGTTAGGATATTATTAAAATATGTTTGATTGAAATCGGGTAAAATAAATTTTTCAGTCATATTTTAATAATTTGTGAATATTCTGTTAACTATATCAATCAAAAAGTTATAAAAATCAATAAAATAGTTCCTATTTAAAATAGGCTTTCTTTTAATCACAGTTACTTTTAAATTCGATATTTTTAACATTTTCTAAAATAATTACATTGTCTTTAGTTTCTATGGTTTAATTGTCATTATTGTTTATTTATTTACAATTTTTCAAAAAGATACAATTCTTTAAAGGATTTTTCTAAATTATATTCATAATAAATTCCATTTAATTGTAAGCTATATTTTCTTACATCATTAATTTTCTTTGAATTTACATTTACTATAGGGATTATTATTTTTTTATTCAATATTATATAGTTGTTTGGTATCTTAACTGCAAAAATAATTTTGTTTTTCTTATATGTAGCCATTCCATATCGTCAATGACTTAGTTTTTTCAAGCCAATATTATATTTTCTTATTTCTACGTTTATTAATATATTTGGATTTACTAAATTAAATCTGGCAGAAGCTATATTTTCTACTTTATTTTTTAATAATATTAAGTTTTATCATGTTTTCTGTGATCAATAAATTTTTGTAATAGTCGTATTGTACATATATCTGTCAGAGAATTTAATTTTGTCAAAATTTCTTGTCTTTCGTGTTCTATATTAGATTTTAGTCGGCTAATAGATTTCTGAAAATTATCGTTAATTTTAATTTGATTATTCATGTCTGTAATTAATGCATGGTTATTTGAGTCAATTATGTATAAATGTTTTTTAATTTGTTGTCTGTCGTCCTTGTCCATAGTTCCTTATAACCAATTCATGATGGTTCCCATACCATTGATAAGGCCTCTTTTTTGTCGGTGTGGAATAATCGTATTTATTTTATTAATAATTGATTCGATTTCGTCATGAATATACCTTTTTTGACATGTTTGCTGTAGTAAGATTAATTTTTTCTACTAGATTAAGAACTTTGTCTGGATCGATTTTATGTAAAATAATAATGAAATCTTTTTGTAATTCTATTTCGTTGGTTTTTATGATGCTAAAACCAAATTGACTTTTATTTTCTTGATTATTATGGTTGCTTATAATAGTGGTATTAGTGTCATAATTATCATCAATATCCATATTGATGTTATCTGTAGTTTCTGTTGAATATTTTTTAAAGGTCTTTTAATATTACTTATATGTTAAAAATGAATGAAATGTAAATAAGGATAATATGCATTTGGTGACAACATTAAGTTGTCAGTGTTAAATGCATACTAATAGGAAGATAATACAATGGAGCTATTTGGGCAGAACCGGATTGGATAAAAGTAGTATAGATAATACATATAGTATAATATAGTAAAATAATAATATTTTTTCTTTCTTTTTGTTTTTATTTTTCTCTTCTTATAATTCTAATATTTGTTTAAAAAAATTTAAAATTATATCATAAAATTTAAAATTAAAGAAAGGATACGTGCAAGTTCTTAAACCATAACAATAAATAGAGACTCAATGTTGTGTAGCTCTGTAAGCTCAGTACGAGCCAAAGGAACAGTAGCAGTAACAGTAGTCTCTTGACATTCTTAATATGCACAGTCCATTTAAGTTTATTGTCAACAGTAAGTCCAAGATATTTCAGTTCTGTAACGCTTTCAATGGCAAAGCAGCAAGAATCACAACAATGATTGCCTATACATCTGTGATATGGAATATTTAGACTGTTAATGGAGCTTGCTGAGTTGAAAAACATAAGCTTTGTTTTGCTACTCAGAATCATATTATGAGTAGTTAGTCAAATATTAATTAATGATAAATCCTGATTAATTTGATCTTGGATGTTTTCTATAGTTGTTCCTCTGTAGACAATAGACATATCATCGGCAAAGGCAAATTTACGACCTGCAAGATTAAATAAACATAAGGAATTAAAGTAAATTAAAAAGAGCAGGGGACCTAGCACTGAACCTTGGGGGACACCTATATTCCCTAAAGGTAAAATTGTACTCATAGCTTTATTGTAACGTACTAATTGGTTTCTATCTCCTAAGAAAGATGCCAACCACTGCACTGTAGTGAAGTTCCTCTGAAGCCAGAATTTTGCAGTTTTAGTAATAGCAAATTATGATCAACAAGATCGAAGGCCTTAGTAAGATCTATAAATAAACTGGCAACTTTATATCTTTTGTCTAGATTAACGTGGACTTCAGTAAGAAAGTCCAATAATGCGTCCTCTGTGCTTTTTCTTTTTCTAAAGCCAAACTGACAGTCACTAAAAAACTTTTTTTTATTCAAAAATGTAATCTTTCGGCCATACTTTTTTCGTAGATTTTTGAAAAGACAGATAAAAGTGCAATTGGGCGGTAGTTTCCTGGATCAGTGGGGTCACCTTTTTTATACAAAGGGGTAACAATTGATGTTTTAAGACTTTCCGGAAAAATACCATTTTCAAAGCTTAAGTTAATCAAATAAGATAATATTTCACATATCTCATTTGCTATAAGATAGAATTGAAGCCATCAATTGCTGTCGAATAACTGTTCTTAATCAATTAAATGGTAAGAAGGATGTCATGTGGGGTAACAGCCGAAAGGAAAAAACTTGAGCAGCAGGATTTATCATTAAAAGGATTAATTATGGGTGTACTAACATGCGCAACTGACTGATTATAATTTTTTATCAACTTTGGAACATTAGTGAAATAATTGTTTAATTCATTGACAATATCATTAATCTTATTCAGTAGAATTCCGTTTGACGATTTGATTTCTGAAATTGCAGTTTTTGTTTTTGGGTAACCTATAATCTCGTCAATAATACGCCATTGCATTTTGGAATTACCCATGCAACGATTAAATTTAGCTTGATAATAAGTAGATTTACGTGTTTTGATTAAAATCAATTCAAAAATCGAATTCAATAGCAGATTCGTTGAGTTAGTTCTTAGAGTGTTGACTGTTTTTTCAAAAATCTGCCCAGATGGTACATATGCTGTTTTAAAAGATGACGTATATAAATGATGTGGTTGAATGGTTATGAACTCATCTTTGATCACACAGTCATTGTCCACGTCAACTATTCCTGAGCCATTAAGTGTACTTTGTGTTATGTTGTGTTGGCATATTAGATTTATAATAAATGGAGTTTGAGTGTAGTATAACCATTGATTTTGCTGGAATAATTGTGTCCATCTTAGTGCTTCCTGAACTTATTTTAATTGACAATTTCCCAATGGTGATGTTTGGCCCAATGCACTCATTTCACAACTAGGAGATTTTGGTGCATTGCGGTAGAACTGATGATGTTGCTTGCAAAAATAGTTCAAGCTTGCACTTATGGTACATGATGAGATTTCTGATTCTGAGATTGAGTAATAATTATCTCTGTGTAAATCTACCAGAAGGTAGTTTGATTTAATAACCAAAATTGCAGTTTTATCGTTGTGTGGGAAAGGTACTGGTACTACGTGTAACAATTCAAATCTCTCTTGCAGTATGATTGGAATTTTTAGTCGAAACATGACATAGTTTTTCACAACTCTTCCTTCAATAGACATCATACTGTTCTTCTCCAAAATGTTGTTTTGTGTCGATGGTAATTCTAATGTTGATGCTAAATGTTCTTTTATGTTTGTAATTTCTTGCTTTAATTGTGTTGGACTGATGATACCAGGATTTATCTTTCCGTGGTGCGTGTCGATGATAATCATTTTGCACCTGTCTGTAGTTTTCTCTCATGATTAAAAGTGAAAATGCAAGTTGATTGAATGCTTGTTGGACAGTTTGCTGTTTGAATTCCGTAGTAATCATACTTATTGATTTATCAATTTCTTGCATCAATCTATCTCTCTGTAAAGTGTTTTTCAATAGCTACTTGTGTCTTCTTCATCAATTCAACCGTGTGATCCATGATAGAGGTTTGATTTATAATTAATCTCAGCAACTGATGATCTTGACCCTTAAGTTGCTCAACAGTGTGCTCTAACTGTTTGGCGTACTCAGAATCTAAAACTCCAAAGAGAGAATTTGCCACATTTCCCACTATATTCAGTGCACCACGTTTGAATCTTGATCTATGGTTGTTGTGGGTTTATTGATCATTCTGTTGTTGTAATAGGTTCGACTGATGGTAAAACTGGTTGACAGTTGATTTACAACTGATTTTGTACATTCTGTTGCATATTTGATCTAATTGTTTGACTCCAGTTGTTATGGTACTTAATTCTTGTTGCAAAGTTGACAAGTTATAGTATATTACCAAATTCCATTCGTTATTGATAAGATTTACATTACGCATCCGTTCAAATATGATGCAATGCAGAGGCATTTACAAAGGGCTTTATACTAACTGCCTGAGTTACTAAAAACGGATTTAAAAACGTTGTTACTAATAGTGTGGTAACTAATGCACTTGCACCATCATTTAGAAGGTGGTTAACTGTTTTGAAGTTCATTCATTGACGATTGATTTTCATTGGCTGGTATCTTTTGCTGTTCTTCTACCCTTTCAGTGTCCTCATGATCCACAGGCAGAATTGCAAGCCGGTGAATTGGTCTTCTCAATACACCATAGGATGTTTTAATATCTGCTACTCTTACAAACCCATCATCTCTTGGGATAATATTCACAACTCGTCCTAACAGCCACTGCATAACTGGCAGGTTGTCATCTTTACACAATACCATTGTGCCTGTTTTCAAATTTTCATGTGGTTTTTTACATTTATATCGGTGCTGAAGAGTATTTAGTTATTCTGTTGACCATCTCTTCCAAAACTTGTGTTTAATATTAGTAAGTTTATGTAAATTTTTTCTGTTTTTCGTGGCTTGTTCATCGACTGTGCTGGTTAATGGCTCTTCTATTCAAAAATAACCGGGAGTCAGAGTAGTAAAATCATTTGGATCATTTGATAGAGGTGTTAAAGGCCTGGAGTTAAGTATGGCCTCAATCTCAGCTACCACTGTTTGCAATTCTTCAAAGGTCAAAGATGCATTTCCGATTTGCTTCAGTAGTAATGCCTTTGCTGATTTTACCACAGCTTCCCACAAACCTCCAAAATGTGGAACTCTTGGTGGAATGAATTTAAAAGTGATTCTTTTATTCTGACAAAATTCTTCAATTTTTCTTTTCGATTAATCAGTGGCATGACATCTTTCAACTCCAGCTAACTGGTTGTTAGCTCCCACGAAATTTGTCGCATTATTGCAATAAATGGTTTGACCGTTTCCTCTTCGAGCTGTGAACCGTTTTAACGCTGCAATGAAGGCATTTGTACTCAAGTCGCTTACTACTTCCAGATGTGTGGCTTTAGTTGCAAAGCAACAAAATACAGCATATAACTCTTAGTAGGTCGTTTTCCTCGTAAACGATAGTGAGTCCAAATAGGTCCCGTAAAATCTATACCCGTATTTATAAAGGAACGCGCTGGTTGAACTCTTGGGGCAGGCAAATTTCCCATTATTTGTGAAAGTGTTTGAGGTTTAGCTTTGACACATGTAACACATTGGTTGACTTTATTTTGACTCAATTTACCCTTTATAGGCCAGTAGCTTTGTCTAGTAATAGCAAATAAAGTCTGTTGTCCTGCATGCATGTTTTCTTTGTGTATATTTATCATTAACATTTTCGTGCACCAATGCGAACATGGTAGGAGAATAAGGTATTTCGCTTCATAGCTCAGAGCTGATGATTATAATCTTCCTCCTACTCTTAAAATCTTTTCACTATCTATGACGGGAGATAAACTACTAATGTTACTTGTTGAAGAAACAGTGTGTGACTTTTGTAAATGTGTCGAATCATCTTTAAAGGTCTCCTTCTGAATCATTCTAACTATTGCGTTTAAAGCACTATTCAACTCGTTCTCAGTTAATGTTTGTGTAGTCGACATGTTCCTTTCTGTCTTTTGATATCTTGGAGACATTCTCAAACAATATGCTATAATTTTTGTCAATCTATGTATGTAGAGAATTTTTATGGTTAACTTTTTCTAATATATGCTCATGTGTGATTACTGGAAGTGCAATTTGAAATTCAGAATGCTTATTATGTTTTTTGACCTTTGTTCTACGTTCTAGGGTGGACTTTTCTAGGTGGTGGTCCGATGGCCAAATGCGTTTCTGGCCCGTATAAGAATAACGAACCGTATTTCCATATATGATGATTTTTAAATTTTTCTGCTGTTACTCCCCGAGATATTAAATCTGCAGGGTTGTTCCTGGTGGGAACGTGTTTCCGTTGATGCACACTGGTGAGATCTTGAATTCGCCCAATTCTGTTTGAAACGAAGGTTTCGTGTAACGATGGTTGTGAATTTATCCAATTCAAAACTATGGTGAAATCTGTCCACAAACAGCTTACCTCTTCAGTGAGCTGAAGGTCACGTTTAACTCTGTTGTGAAGTTCTGCAGCCATCACAACAGCAAAAAGTTCAAGTCTTGGTACTTGGTTGACTTAGCACATAGTAATTGTACGGAAATCGTGTTATCATTGAAAATCCCTCGTAAGTACACAGCAGCTCCATATGCTTCCATTAAAACATCGGCAAATGTGTGAATTTGTATTTGAGTTGGTACCTTTTTTAAAAATACATGTCGTGGGAATCTAACATCATTCAAATTATTCAAATCTTTTCTAAATTCCATCCAATCATTATGGAGTTCCATTGGGAGTGTTGAATCCCATGTTATTTGTAATGACCAAATTTTTTGTAGAAAGTTTTTAGCATTCACAGTAACTGGTCCTATCAGTCCAATTGGATCAAACAAACTTGAAATTTCAGAGAGAATGGTTCTTTTTGTTACTTAGCACTGTCCTTAGATTTGCCTAGTTGTCTCACCTTTTGGGCGAAAGGTAATCTCATCACGAATTTTCCGTCAACATCTCTCTTAAAGTTCGCTCGAAAATGTTCTTCACAAAATGATTCTTCATTGGTCAATTTATGCTTCTTGACTGTTATCTCTTCTAAAGCCCAGAATTTTTCGATCGAGTTCTGTAATTGTGATTCTTCAATTGTCCCTATTGCACATATACTTTCATTTAATTGTTCGCTTGATTGAAACTTTCCTGATACAACCCAACCAAACACCGAATTTTGAAGAATAGGCTTATTTTCACCAAGCTTCTGCTGACCCAGCTTTAATAGTTCATAGTACAATTCAGCTCCAATGAGCAAATCGATCGGAGCTGGTTTATAAAATTGTGGATCAGCTAGTTTTAAATCTATTGGAATGTCTAACTTAGTCATGTTGACCATATGTGCAGGTTGTCGACAGATAATTTGAGGCAAAACATAAGCTTCTATGTTAGTTCTGAAATCAGATGTTCTGGATTGTATTATAATGTTTACACGGTTTTGTGTTCACCTATTCACTTCACCTATACCTTGAATGTGTGTTGATGATGCTTCTTTTTTCAACTTGAGCTGTTTGACAGCGTTCGAAGTTATCAAATTTATCTGTGAACCACTGTCCAATATTGCTCTCAACAATACAGGATTGCCGTATTTATCCTCTGATTCAAGTACTACTGTACTTAGAAGTACTTGAGACTTAAAGTTGTGTACAGACCCCGATGCTACTGTCATTGTGTTTTGAGTGGTACCCTTGATGACTGCTGGTGTTGATGTAAGCTGCTGATCATCACTATTTTTGTCTGTTTGTAATGACGTGGGTGGCTTGGTTTTATTTTCATTATTTTTGATTTGATTATTCATGATTTCTAAATGAAGGGTGGTATGATGACGTTTGCTACACTTGTAGCAATGTCGGAATGAACAGTTACCAGAAAGATGACCCTTTTTTAGACAGTTGCCACACAGTCCATATTTTTTTATTATGCTCAGCCTACCTGACACATTTTGTTGAAGATATCGTTTACATTTGTGTAAAATACAAAATAATTTGAGAATTTTGTCAAGTTTAATAGGAATATGATCGTTAAGATTTTCTTCTTCTGAATGAATGGTATGCATATCTTTTGATTTATTTACATTTATTTCAATTCGTATTTCTTCAAAAAGTTCAATTAAAGAGGTTTTTGAATTTTTTATATTTTAAAATTCAATTTTGTTAATTTCATTTGTTTCTTGATTAATTTTACTGAGAAAATCGGCTACTTTATGGTCTTTACTCCTTTATGTAATCGATATTTATGTTATATTCTCCCAAAGAGATTAACCATCTTTGGAGTCTTAGATTTATATCTTTACTTAAATGTTTTGTATAAAGCCATCTGATTGATTGGTGTTTGAAGATCGAATTCTCTACCGTATAAATATGGTCTAAAGTATTTAATTGCCCAAACGATTTATAACAATTGTTTCTCGAAGCGTAACAAATGGGATGTTCATCTTGTGTAAGGACGGCTCCTATAGCGAAGTTGCTGGCGTCTGTGATAAGTTTAATTTTTTTTAAAATTTGGATACTTTAATCTTAAAGGGTGTTTGGTTAATATTTTTTTTAATTGTTCAAAGGCATATACATATATTATAATCGGGATCGTTTAGATTAATTTTGGAATTCTTTTTCAAATATTTGGTGATTGAGTGTGCTATTTTTGCATAGTCTTTTATAAATTTTCTGTAATAACTCGTTATTCCCAAGAAGGATTTAATTTGTTTCTCTGTTTTTGGCATTTTTGGGTCTTGAATTGTTTTTATTTTTTTAGAATTGGATTTTATACCGTCAGGATTTAAAATATGCCCTGAAAATTCTGTTTCTTTGGATAAAAAATTGCATTTGTCAATTTGTATTTTAAGGCCTGCTTCTCTCAATTTAAGGAATACCTTTTTTAAATTTAATATAAGATCTTCCAAAGAGCTACTGAAGACTAGAATGTCACCTAAATATACAACACAGAATTTATTATTATAATCTTTAAGAACATGATTCATAAGTCTTTGAAAGGTAGCTGGGGCATTTTTTAGTTCGAATGGTATACGAACAAATTCTTAGTGTCCAAAAAGAGTAAAATGCTGTTTTTCTTCTGTCTTTCTCAGATACTAAAATTTTGTGGAATCCCTTCGCCAAATCTTATGTAAAATATTGAGCTTTTCCTAATAAATTTTCTATATTGGGGATAGGATCATTAGTAGTTATATCGTTAAGTTTTCTATATAGTCGACTATTATACTCCATTCTTAAATAACTTTTATCAACTTACTAACCCTTGACTAAATAACTTTGGACTAAGGGCGACGCATAGACTACTAGATATTTTATTAAAACATTAAAAAGCATAAACTACTACTTAAATATTTTAAATGAAATATGATTTAGGTTTTTTGATTTAAAATGAGTGAATGGAATTAATGAGCTTTTCCGATAAAGTAAAAAAAAATTTCACTTTTTTTTGGGTGGGGGTTGGGTGGAAACTATACCCTCCTTTGGGTTGTCTAATTTGGGCCGTGTGTGATATCAAATTAAAGCTTTTACTGAGTGCTATTAAATGGCATATTTAATATCTCGTGCATTTTAAAATTCATCAATTTAAAAATTTCTTAATTATTTATACTTATGACTAAAAAGTAGAAAATAAAATATATTAGAAAACCTTTTAAAATAAATAACTTTTATGTATAAATAAAATTCACTAAAAATTAAAAAATAATTTTTCTTTCTCAGTAATATACACAAGAAAAGTTTCATTGCAAAATAAGAAATGCTAGAACTCAGATTAAATCCTAGAATTAAATGTATTAACAATATTTTAAAATTATATTATCTCGTTTGGCTTTAAATGTTTGAACTCTTATCAATGAATTGTGTAAATTTACAGCTTTTCAAGTGCATTAATAAAAGTTTGGGCATCCATAACTATAATCACAATTGTCTAACTGAACCTCATGCTCAAACTTTTATTAATGCACTTGAAAAGCTCTTTCCCAAGTTATTAGTTTTTTGGGAACTATCCATACTGGAAAGTTTTAGGGAGATATGCTTTCTCTAATTATTCTTTGCTTCAACATTTTTAATATTTGGGTTTCGATTTCTTTTTTGTGTATTTGTGGGTAACGATATGTTTTGCAATATACGGGATTTTTGTTAATTGTATCAAAAAATATATAGACAGAAAGAAGTCTTATGTAGTATCGACTAAAAATTGTAATTATTAAATTAGACTATAGAACAGTACGGTAAGAGAAGAAAGGAAGTGAAAGCTTTTCTAACTATGCTTTAAAGCGCTTTGAAATTTAAGTTTTGTTTTCAACATGATCAAGATGAATGAAAAATAAAAAAAAATTTTACTCTTGTGTGTTAAATAGAATATAAAAAAAAATTTCAAATGATGAAACATATGTGAATAGAATGAGTCACACCGACACCATCAATAACACATTAAAAAACTCGTCATCGTCACAGTAGGAGTACAGTAAATACACTATGTGTACATTAGGTGGTTAAACTGGTTATTTTACGCTGGTTGTAACAATAATGGTATAATTTTTTTCTAACTTGGTATAATAAGAATTATCCAAAATAATTTTGGCTTCACGGTTGTAACATAGTTGGTTACATACTAAACATCAATATTAACTTTTAAAGTAGTGTTAGTTTATTACTCAAAACGTTTTAAGTGAGAACGAAATGTTGTACTACCAATTAAAATGTATTATCTCAAAACGATGTTCAAAACATTTTATCGTTAATACGTTTTAATCTTTGTGCATAAACAAGGTAATAGTCGTATTCGCATGTACATATGTACTTCTATGTAGAAGTAAAAGCTTTTTTAACAAAACTGAAACATGCCGATGTACATTCAAAGCTATTTCACTAAATTTTTGTATGAGACATTTTTATACTACATAAGAATTCTTTGTTTATATATTTTTTGGTTGTATAGATCTCATGTTTTATCTCATGTGTGAAGGTCAAATTTTCACCTATATAAAACAGATCATTGAAAGTTTTTAATAAGTTATTTAAAGAATTTCTTTCTTCAATATTCAAATGACTTAAGTCTAAATTATTTAATGCTTGTTTTTCTAAGTGTTCAAGATTACATATTTCATTAATTAAAATTGGATAATCTATATAATTCAAAAAATGGTATTTTATTTTTATTAAATATCCGAGCCGATAAATTTACGATTTTCCGTGAAATGGTACCTTTAGAACCGAATTCAATAGGAAAACGGGTAACGTTTTTCATTACTTTATTCACTCCATTTAATGTAGTAAAAAATAAAGGAGTTTCGAGTATTTCTTCAGAAATACCTTTGATTATATTGGAGCTCATTATACTGGTTTCAAAACCTGTAATTATGAGGTATTTTCGTTTTTGGTTATTAATTGTGATTTTTATTATTGGTAACGTAAAATTTACGTCTTGTCTCTGGATATTTTCGATTTCCATTGGTTCAGCATTAATCTGTCTATATTGATTAGGATTTGTTCCTGAAGTTTGTTGTGAAGGATTCGTTCTAGAATTATTTTGATCGTTATGTTGTTGGAAATTATTGTTATGTCCAATTTGTCCTGAGTTTTGTTGGAAATTATTATTATATCTAAATTGTCCTGAGTTTTGTTGGAAATTATTATTATATCTAAATAGTCCTGAGTTTTGTTAGAAATTATTATTATATATAAATTGTCCAGAATTTTGTCTAAAATTGTCTTTTTGATTAAACTTAATATTATTTTTAGAAGGGCTATTAAAATTTCTCACTTCGTTATTATTATTATTAAAATAGTTGTTTGATGTTTGATTATAGTTTTGTTTATTGTTTATTTCTCTTTTTTCAGGAATAAAATTTTTTCTATGTATTCGAGCTACAACTCTATCATCGTCTTATAACTTTAAGTCCGAAAATTTATTATAAAGTCGCATCATTTGGGATGTAGCCTTTAACTATGTACATAAATTGTCTATTTTGTCAGTTAATTGTAACTAGTATTGACTAACCAACAATTTATCGTTATTTTCAGGTGAAAATATATTAAGGGCTTATTATCATCGAAATCATAGAGTTCATTAAGTAAAAAAACTAGTATCCCTAAGAAAATAAATAATTCTCTTAACGTATTTACCTTTATATATTATCTGTTGATTAACTCTTCATAATCTATTCGTGGTTTGAAATGTAGTTTTAATTCAGTTTTAACTGTGTCCCAATTTAAATTGTTGCCTAAACGTTGTATACATCTTTTAGCTTCACCTTGGATTTTTTCGTTGGAAATTATTTGGAGAAGTCCTTGATTTTGGCTACATGAGGAAATTGCATTTTCGACAGAATTTATAAATTCACTTAGCGTATACTTATCATTGCCACTGATTACTTTCAAATGTCTAAATTGTCTTAGTCATTGTTCTGGTGAAATTGAATAATGGTTGTTGTTGTTGAACTAGCTATGGTTGTTTCTGTTGAATTATTCTTTGTTGTTATGCAACTTGATTTTATAATTGTTGTATTTCAATTTAATAATTCACTTGCATTTATTGGACCGCTTCGCTTAATTGTCGTAATTCTTCTACTGAAGCCATTTCAAAAATTTTTTTTATTCATATTTTTATTGATTTATATATTTTGTGTGTTTTTAATACAGCGCACAGTGGTCCAACGTAGTACAAAATGCTGGCTAAAATTAAAATTTTTATGTCAAAGAATGGGATAAATGGTGTTTAGGTTTTAAAGATAACACTCCAAGGATCATAAAACTGCAGCAGGATATAAAAACCGGGCACACAATTTAATATAATCACTCCTTGTTTGAAGCGTACATAAAGTGTTAAGTGCTAATTGGCATACGTGAAAAACAAAAGTTTCTATATTTTTCATTTTTCAAAGTGTTCATAAAAAAGTGATAATTATGTCTTCAAAAGATACAAGTGAGTAGAAAAAATATTAATTTTAGTTTTTCAAATTCTATGAAGGATAAGTATATAATTGAAGGAAAACTTGTAATAATCAAATTTTTCTTAAAAAATTCTATATACCTATTTTCCCTTTGAGTTTTGAAAAAGAATTCCGCCACATTCCGCCCTAATTTTTACATATATATATTTGAAGGTAGTTGTGTATACTAAAAAATTAAAAAAAATTGACTACTCGTTTTTGCTCCTTTTTTTAACGGGAAAAAATGCTTTTTTTGTACCTGGGTTTGGATTACATTTGGTTTTATTACATTGTATTTTTAATATGTTAATTATTTTTTATAATATTTAAAAATTTGTATGTTTTTTAAAAGGTCATATCTCAAAGGAGAGGAGAGCTAGACCTTTGGTTTAGAGGCCAAAATTTTAGTACGTAGCGTAGGCAATTAAGTTGTAGAACATGTGTTATCAATCAAATGTACCGTTATTTCTAGCGACGCCATTTTATTCAAAGAAAACAGGAAAATTTACTAAATTTTTCAATTGGAGACTTCCTAACTTTTGAACAAATAGGGGTAGAGAGGCAAAGTGGGCATCAATATAAAGGGCAGAATATTCTCTATTAATTTATAAAACAAACAATTCCGCTATGTCTTACGGAGAAACAAGGTGTTTCATGAAAACTGAGCCAACAACATTCAGCGCCCTCTAGCGGCCAAACGGTTGAGATAAACTCCTCCCTCCCATACAATTGTTAGTCTCGACAAGGTCTATCACTCTGTATATTTTTTACTATCAGATATGAAATACCCTGTGTATATGTCTATCACACCCTGTAATTATTTTACATGAAAATTGAAAATTTTGTTTTTTTGTTCATTTTTAACTTAAATTCCATTCTAAATACAGAAATTTTAATCAAAATAATTTTTTTCGAAGATATATAACTTTAACCAAAAAATGACCCTTTTTGGACCACTGTGCAGCGTGATGTAACTCACGCGTAGAGTGTAAATTACTTTAATTGATAATAAATTCATTTTTATTTTTGTAATTATTTCAATATTGTATTATTATTTTCCAGACTGTCTAATTTTGAAGTGCATTCAGAGGATCAAGTAGAACAGGCAGATGTTGTTACATCTTCTAAAAAATCTACAGAAAAATGCCTTGAAAAAAGACTGTTTGTATCAGGCAATATTGAAGTGGAAAATTGTATTACAAAAACTACTATTGAAGGCTTAAAAAGGGACTCAAGAAACAATAATAAACTTCAGGATATTTCCTTTTTCAGTATGGTTTTAACTTCTGGTAATAAGAAACTCGAAAAATATAACAAGAATGATAAACAAAGTGTAGACTCTTGTACTACAATATCCACAACAAAAAAAGATTCTACAGTATTCATTACTCAGGGAGAGTTATCACCAGTTTTGGAAGGGTCCCAAGAATTCCTTATTAAAAAAAGTACGAAAGAATGTGAAACCGACATAGAATTCGACTTGACATCAGTGGCACCCGTCCCTACTCCAGCACCCCTTCTTGCACCCTTAGCCGAAATTGAAATGGATCCAACCGAAGAAGAACAGAAGTCAAGTGAAACTGATGAGCTGGATGAAGAAATTGAAATTAAGAAACAAAACAAAGAAGAAAAAACTCGGCTACCGGGACAACGGTACGAAAATCGTAATCCTGTATGTCCTTGGGAAGATGAGTAAGTGAATTGTTTGATTTTTGTACATATTCAATAATTTGAAAATTTGATGAATTGCCTGAAGTTTTATAAATTTAAAACAAAACAAAAAATTGTTATTATAACTTCGGAATAAAACTTGTACTCCTGAGAAACATTTTTCTGTTTGCCTATGTAAATGCGTTTCAATTTTATATGCTTATCTTTAAAAACGTACTATTAATAGAAATGTAGAATTAAGTCAACAATTTTAATTTTCACATTTAAAAATTCTCATAAAATGAATCTTATGTACTTAGTAAGTAAAGTATCAAATTTCGTCTGGAAAATTTATTCGTATAGAAATTAATTTTGTTGATATCAACAAATCAACAAATTTTGAATAAAAATTATAATATTATCATTATTATTCTGACAGTAATTATGAATTTTAAAAAAAAAGTATGAAATCTAAAATTCTTCCTGGCGTTAAATTTTCTGCATTCAACTAAAGATTCTTTTCTCTCTGTTAGATACTGCTGGATCCTCGTCAGAATAATGTGACTTGTCGCATCTCGTACATCGGGTTTTCTAAAAGAAATAAAGCGTAGAAAGAACCATTAAACATTGTTTATACGTGGTGTGAAGTTAAATTATTCGGTAATTGAGTATCGATCTGCTGTAGCTTTTTTTTAACTAATTTAAGTGGGGATAATAATAATTAGTGTACTGAAATGCTGGTTTTATTTGTTCAGACGTAGAGAAGTCCATTATGGACTGATGTAATATAAGATATTCTGCTGAAATCCTACAATATGTATGTTATGACCTTGTACAGCTATTAATGATTGATTGTCAATGCAGTTACTTGCCTCTGCCATTTTTTTGAATAATAATTTTAGTCTTGCCGTCTTCGCATACCACATTAATCAGATATCAAAATTTAATCCTTCAAAAGCAGATTGGCCAAAGGCTTCAACAGTTAACAGACAGTTATCTTAATAATATAAATACTTCAAACAATAAGAAAAATATTGAACAACCTAACTGGCGGAATAAATCCTTAAATGGGCTACATGTTGGAAAATAGCCTGGCATAATTTCAAAAAATACCCCACGACACAGAACATGGTTAACTATAGAAAAATAGTTTGGAAAATTGAAAAAATCATTTAAAATAGCAAAGACACAATCATTCATCTCTTTCACCAGTAAACTTAACTCTCAATCAATCTCTGGAATTCAGTCAGAAAAATATCAGGTAATCCTAACCATTTCCAAATTTAAAAACTTTTCGAAAACAACAAATCTCTTCAGGACCCAGTAGTAACATTCTCGAAAAACACTGGTCAAATTTAAACAACTTAGATAATAATTGTTCATAATATAAGAATATCAACCTTAAAGCTGACACAATAATCATGACTGAATTCAAACACACATTAAAACAATTAAAAGGAACAATGCATGGTCAACATAAAATCTTCAATGCAATGATTACTAATTTATTTAACAGTCACAGCGTTAAAAATAGACTAATCAATTTATATAATAACATCTTGATTACGGGCATCATTCCACAAAAATGAAAAACAGAAATCGTAATCCTCCTTCGTAACTAAAACAAAAAATAAACATTAAAACATCATATAGACCTTTTTCTTTATTACCATGCCTATCCAAAGTTTTAATAAAAGTTACTTCAAATAGCTAAAAACTTGTTCATCGAAAATAGTTAAAACCTTAACCTTCATCAACACGCCTTCAGAGCCAATTCAAGTACAGAGGACAATTGTCTTTATATAGATCACCTAAGATCATTTTCAAAAGATCTCATGTGTTAATTTGAACTTTAGACTTTGATAAAGCTTATGACAGAATTGAACCATAATCAATCCTTATCCAATTACTAAAATTCGAAATAAGAGCTAAAATTTTCAATTATGTTTAAATTTTTCTAACAAATCGCAAATTACAATTTTGTGGCAAAGGTCACTACTCATTAAAAATATCAGTAGGCATACCACAAGGCTCATTAATATTAGTTTCCTTATTCGGAATAGCTTTCCATTAAATTTGTTTAATTCATAAACAGTACAAAAAGATCAATTATTAAAAAATCCCTACCTCAAGCAAACAAGTTAATTTCTTGGACAATTTCATCAAGTGCTTCAGATAAAGAGATAGGTACTTCTTAATCGCTTGCCAATCTTCACCGAAAATATTATATGAGAATATTAAAGCGGAATCTGCTTTACCCTTTATTTTTTGCCTTATACATTGTAATATAGTCCTGTGAATTGGTTTGGAACGAACAATTTCATAATCTTTAAGTATATTTTCTACATCATGGATCCAGGAGACATACTGTATTGGATTACAGTCAAATGGTTGAAGTTCTTTAACACAGTCAGGGAGTTTGCTAATGTCTTGTAGGTCTTTTTCGGTTTTGGGTGTCATCAGTGTTGTTTCTTCTCTTTGTTTTGGAGATATGTGAAAGGTTTTTAATTTGTTAAGTCTCATTTCCATTTCTTAATCTGCTCTATCTGCGCGTTCACTTCACCCGTTAATTGCTTAATAGCATCTTGAAGTTGTTCGATTGGTGTCATTTTTGTGTTATATTATAACTTTCTTTTACAAAGTTTATGTATTACAATGTGTTATTTTACAATGAAATATTTTTATTTTATTACAAATGGCTTTCATTTTTGATACAAAAATATTCATTAATTTCAATTTTATCAGATTAAAATTTTAGAATTTTATGAAAAGCGTTTTAATTGTTATAAGTATGAATATTTTTTTGAACATGGAGGGTGAAGAAATATAGGAAAAAATTAATTTTATAGAAAAAATTCGTTCTTTATTTTATTTTTAATTTTTTTTTACCTTTTGCAAAAAATTATAATTCTTATTAAGTATGTTTTATTTCTATAAAATTTTCAAAATAATTTGTAATATTCAATTTGACAAATATAATTTTGTTTTAATTTCGAATAATTATTTTGAATATTTGAAGATGATTTGTGATTCCAATTCTAAAATATTGGACATTGTTGCACGCTGGCGAGGACTCGCACATGGTTCTCAAATAGTATCATATAAATATCATATCATTGTATCAAGCGTGAAAAG
This sequence comes from Bombylius discolor, assembly GCA_939192795.1. NCBI lineage: Eukaryota > Metazoa > Arthropoda > Insecta > Diptera > Bombyliidae > Bombylius > Bombylius discolor. The sequence continues at coordinate 22,619,421 of OW584240.1, read as the reverse complement.
TAGACGTGTTCTTAATAGCTCTTTGATATAATTAATTATATATTTTCTATTGCATCTGCAAACTATTTAAATTATTTGTATTGTGCTTTTTCTTCGAAAATTATCAAAAATGAGTGAAAACACAAAAAATCTATGTGGAAAGTGTGCAAAGGACTTGTTTGATAAAAAAACTATAATCTGTCGCGGAATATGGCGAATTTTTCACAAAAGATGTGCAAGTGTACATGATGATATAATAGAAATGCTAGGTAAACATTCTAATATATTTTGGAAGTGCCCAGAGTGTACATACATACATACATATGTCATTTACAAAATTATCTATTGATAATCTTATTTCTAAGATAAATTCTTTGTCATGTGAAAATAATGATATAAAAAATAAATTGTGCAATATCACATCTTATAATAATCAAAATTCAATAAACTATTTATCAGTTAACAGTTTAAATGACAATAAAAAGTACAAAATAGTGAACACAATAACAATAGCAATAACAAACAACATGAACATAAACTAACACCGAATAACCCATCATCGAAAAATTACATCATACACTACACCTACCACATCTAATACAAGTAATATAGTCGAAATAATAAAAGTTGAGGTTTTTTCGCACATGTTTTACATGGTGTAGTGATCTTTTTTGTGTAGATATACGAAAGAAGAAACGTGTTACAACAACAAAAACGCATGTGTGTAAGTATCTTTTTTTCTGCGCATGTTTTTCTAGTATAATACGAAACCTCAACTTTTATAGTGGTTCAGTTTTTAAAACATATACTCTAATGATACGCAAAAAGAAAATTCAATACATGCAAGTATAGTACTTCAAATAATACATCACAAGCAATTACCAATTCTATGATAATATGCACGACGATAACGACGTTAGATCTAATTGAGTCAAGGTTAAAAATTTCTAAAGACAACTTAATTTGCAAACCTTTAACTAAAAGAGATACTAATGTTGATGAGTTAAAATTTATCACATTTCAATTTGGTTTTAAATCACATATGCAAGATATATTTTTAAATCCTTCAATATGGTCGATGGGAGTCAACGTTCGTCCATTTAAATATATAGTCGCTCAACAAAGTATTTGGCCAGCACAAATATTTTTAATTTATCCTAAATAAAAAAAAAAATTTTACAGTAAAAGTATGAAACAAAATACTAAAAATAATTCTGAGATTTATCAGTTCCTCACTTGATTAGCGGGTTGTTTTGGTATTCATTTTCTCTATCAAAAATTTTATTTCCTTAGTATCGGTTTACTAGCTGTTTTGGTATCATATCAATTTAAGTTTGTGATTATCACTTTATTTTGTAATTCGTATTTTATATTTCGTCTTGAATTATTTCGTAATGTTGGATTTTTTCAGTGAAATATGTTCAAGTATGTAATACAATTTTTTAACACTATGAGAATCACCATAAGCTATATACAGGGTGTTTCTGAGCTCGTGTGCCAAAGTGAACATAGTGGTAGATCTCGATGAGAAATGAAAAAAATCGTATGGGAGGGGGGGTCTATTCTCAATGGTTACCGAGATATTCAAGGTCAAAGAAATTTTTTTTCAAAAAGTGACGGGGTTCACTTTTCGCAACATATTTCAGCGCTCGCGCAATGTAGAGAGCTAAATAAAAGTTATTTGTGAAGAGAACCTTCAGACCTTTCAGAAAATGTCTTTTATAAAGTTGTACGTCAAATGGTTCAGAAGTTATTGTAACTCAAAGTCAAAAAATTTTGCAAAAAAATTCGTCATTTTTTTGTTCAAGGTCGAATTTCTCGAAAATTTACCTTATTATTATTTTTTTGGCTTAAATAAAAGCCTATGTTGTCTACTTTGATATAGTTTTTGTTTTATTGTATTATCTTCATTCGTTCAAAAGTTATAAACCATAATGTAAAAGCAGTTTCTTCAAAATTTCTTAATTTTGTACTTCTGGATATGCGCTTTGACGTGAATGAATAAAACATGAAAAACAAGTACAGTAGTTTTATCTAAATGCTCTATCAAATAATTATGATATAATTGTACTAACTTGAGACATGGCTCCATAAAGATATATCATCATGTGAAATCTTCGATCTGTCACAATACACTGTATACAGAAGAGACAGATGTCCTACGACATAAATAGAATATTAATTGCAGTTAAAACCTCTTTTATCAGTGAAGAGATTATACTGGATAATAATGAAAACTATATTGAACAACTAATAATTTAACTGAATGGATCACAGCTTAATAAATTAATTATTCATACATATGTACCAGTTATATTCCACCGTCATCCTCTCCAAAAATATAATACATACCTATATGATCAACATGCTAATACTATAATGGAATTATCAGCCAGATTCTTAACACTATTGAGTACATAAGTATGTTATCTTGGTGATTTTAATCTATCTGGAATACATTGGACACCATCAGATGACACTTGCATGTTTCCAACTAACGTGACTACGACAATAGAAAAGTCTTCCATTGATAGTATAATGGAATCAAATTTAGTTCAGGTAAATAGTGTTACTAATTTTTTTGGTAAATTTCTTGATTTACTACAGGTTCCTGTATAAACAATACTTGTCATTAATAGAAAATAGCATTCGCAGTAATTAAAAAGTTTTCTGGTCGTATATTAAAAATAAAAAAAGAAATATAGGTTATCCCAATAAAATGACATTCAACAATGTTGAAGCTAATGATTCGCGTACAACATGTGAATTATTTGCGAACTTTTTCGAATCTGTAGGATAAAAGTGGTTATTATACATATTCAACGCCTAATCCTTTACCTTGTAGCTTAAATGTCGGGACTTTAAGTCTAAATGAGTATGATGTTCAACTTGGAATTGATGAACTCGACAACAATTCAAAAACTGATCTCGATGGCATTTCTAACATTCATAAAAAATTGCTCATCTTCTCTATTACTTCCAATTAAATTACTTTTTAACTTATCATTAAAAACAGGTAATTTTATTCACAAGTGGAAAATCTCACGAATATGTCCAATATTTAAATCAGGGTGTAAGTGAGATGTACAGAATTATCGTGGTATTATTATTCTGAATGTTATCCCTTAACTTCTCGATTGTGCTATATTGCAGAAATGACTGTTCTTTATCAAAGAAATTACTAATTTATGAACAACATGGATTTTATCCAGGTAGATCAACTGTTACGAATCTATCTAAGTATATTGAAAATGGTTTACAAACGGATGTTATTTATACAGACTTTTCTAAAGCTTTCGATCGAATAAATATTTAATTACTTATTAAAAAATTAGAATTTCTTGATTTCATTCAACGTTTTTGCGATGGATATCATTTTATCTTTCAGGTCGTAAACAAATAGTTATTATTAATGAATTCTCATCGAAACTAATTGATGCATCCTCAGGTGTCCCTCAAGGTAGTCACTGTGGTCCAATTTTATTTTCTTTGTTCATCAATGACATCTCAAAAATATTTCTTAATTGTAAATTTTGCCATATGCCGACGATCTCAAACTATATGCACCCATAAATACGATCAATTCATGTTTTACCTTAAAAGAAGACCTCGATCGGTTGAGAGCTTGGTGTGAATTAAACAAAATGTACTTAAATAAAAATAAATGTTATGTAATGTCATACTATCGACGAAAAACTCTAATAACATTTTCATACACAATCGGCATGTTTGAAATTCGTAGGGTTCAGGTAATTTAAAGACGTAGGCATAATTTATGACTCCAATTTATCATTTGCCTAGCATATAGAGTTTATTGTATGTAAAAGTTTTAATTTTTTAAGCTTCATTAAAAGAAATACAACAGATTTCACTAATTTTCTTGCTATAAAATCTCTATATATTTCACTAGTAAGATCAGTTCTAGAATATGGAAGTGTGATCTGGAATACAACCATATCAATACATACATATAGGCAGATTGGAATCTGTACAAAGAGCATTTACACGGTATCTTGCATACAAGACAAACCAATGGTGTCAAAAATATGATTACGATACCAGATGCGTTTTATTTGGCCTTAAAAAACTAAAGCACCGGTGTGATGCAGCCGATGCGATATTTGTACGAGATATATTATGTAATATAATAAAATCGCCGCATCTGTTGGCACAAATAAAAATATATGCTCCTGAAATAATTTTTAATTTTTATATTTTTAATTTATATTTATATAACGCTTAGAAAATATTCTAATAAATATATATTTTAAATTATAGTAAAAAACCCTTTTCTAAGCAATCTTTAACACTCGAGCATATTTTCGTTAAAAATCAGTTTTCAAATTTGAATATCTCTGGACCCTGTGATGTGAATAACTTGAAATTTCTGCAGGGTATTCTCTAGAAAATTCTCTTTGGTTGGACCAATGTTAAGGAAATTTTTGTAAACTTTTTCGTCCCTTTAAAAAGTATTCTCCCGGTAGAGAAGAAAGATTAAATTGAATTTTTTTTATACGGTGATCTATATTTTTGCCCATTGAAAAGTGTATAGAGGTAAAGTATGAAGAGTAATAAGGAAGAAGGATCTTTTTTTATATTTGAAGTGATATGTAAGTTTTATTATTGGAAGATATACATGTGTATAATACCTCCTTGTTTTTTTTTATCATCGTCAACATATACTAACAAACAATCCTAATATGGATGGATACAATATCCTATACGATCGTAAGGTACAAAAATAGTTTATACTATTGGCTATTGAGTTTATTTTGTTGAAATTTTTGTTTGCTAAGAATTCTGATTTCTTATTACAAAAATGATTTTCAGTACTGTAAAATTCAGAATTTTTGATCGAATTTATCAACAAATTTTTTTCTAAAAGTACCAATTCGGTATTAGAACTATATTCGACCTGATAAACGATAGGCAAATTAATAAATTTAATTAAAAACCATTATCGGAAATTATAAATTTGAATATTTGATAATATGCAAATTAGCAGTTGTATCATGTACATGATCATGCATGTCTTTTTTAAACATATTCTGTGATAATACATTAAATTTTAAATAAAACATATGTATTAAAAAAACTTTTAAAATAAATAACTTTTATTAACAAAATGCACTAAAAATTAAGAAATAATTTTTCGTTCTCAGTGATATACACAAGAAAAGTTTCATTGCAAAATAAAAATAGATATAACTCAGATTAAATTTAAAAATTAAATGTATTAACAATATTTTAAAATTACATTATCTCATTTGACTTTAAATGTTTGAACTCTTATCAATGAATTGTGTAAATTTACAGCTTTTCAAGTGCATTAATAAAAGTTTGGGCATCCATAATTATAATCACAATTGTCTAACTGCAACTCATACCCAAACTTTTATTAATGCACTTGAAAAGCTGTAAATTTATAATACGGTAATTTTCTCATACGCTCCATTTCTTCAAGAGCACCAGTATTGCATGATGTTTTGCCTATTAATTGTACTGGATTTATATTTTCAATTCTTAATCTTTCTTAAGATCTAAATCTACTCAGTATTACATATGCTTGATCTTTAGCAAAGAGACCTGAAAGATCAACGACTCCTAAATCTAATGTGCCACCTTGCATTTTATGAGATGTAGTAGCATAGTATAACACAATTGGCAACATGCGACGTTCTGCTGTGTCAAAACTTCCTAATGCAGAAAATTTTTTTGTGGTCGGTTGAATTAAATGATTTCCGACTCCTCCTTCAGCTCAATTCTAGTTGAAGGAATTTCTTCTGCATCAAATTGTGCTCTCCTAAAAATGGCCAATTAATTACGTTATATTTCCGATAGCTCACTAAACCTTTTGAAACGTCAACATTAGAAAATCAAAAATTGTAATTTCCTTTTCAAGAGCACCAGTCTTACGCGAATCAATAATACGATCTTCTGTTTAAACTGTAATCATTTCAACACCTTTAGCTTTCAAATATTCAACTACAGCTGTATTATGCGCTTCAACTTTAGATCTAGTTGCGTAAATTCTTGAAGCATTTTCTTTCAAAAATTTTCCTATGAAGTCATCAGTGACATGTTCTAAAAGAACCTTCAAATATACGTATATTGAATCGTGAATTGCTGCTTTAAAAAGTCGAGCTTTACGAGTCTCGTCGTCTTCTTCAGCTCTCTCTTTTTGCGTCCTGCATTTTTTTTGTCCAGACGAGCTTTTATCTTCTGGAGTCTCATAAGCTAGCTTTTCAAGTCGAGCTCACGTTGAGTGTAAGTTTCCATTTTTCCCATGATTTGTACAATACTTTACCTTTCGGGAAATATGTATATTCAATTTTAATCTATGTATATATAACAATATTCTAATTCTTAATCTGTATAAATTTTTTACTTACGTCACGAACAGTCCAACGAGATGATATAATTTTAAAATATTGTTTTAATTTAATTTTAAGACTTAATCTGAGTTCTATTAGTTTTTATTTTGCAATGATATTATAATATTTTGTGTCTCTGTCAAAAAATTAGTAATAAATGGTATTTCATTTAAAATCTCTAGTAGTCTACGCTTTTTATTATTTAAATAAAATATCTAGTAGTCTATAACGTCGCTCTCAGTCACAAAGTTATTTAGTCGAGGGTTAGTGAGTTAATAAAAGTTATTTAATTATTTAATAATTATAATTAATTAATTAACAGTTAATAATAATTAATTATTTAAAAAAGAAAAGGAATCGTTCGCTTTAATTTTTTATATTACATACATACAATACATTCCCAATCCCGATTCCCATATGATATCACAGTCTTTATAAACCAAATATTACTACGTATCAGTGATGCCAGGTTTCCGTTGAAGCAACCCGCTTATCAACGAGAAAAGATAACCCAAAAGATGCCGATTTAGTGATCCATTCAATTGCAATACAATTTACAAAACACTAATTTTTACAGGAATTTTAAGTGTTTATAAAAGACAGCTTTTATCAACATACCAGAATATGTTTTAAAAATCATTCAATGTACATAATAAAAAAAGTCACTTTTAAAGAAATACAACTTTTTATTTTTTAATTCTAAATTTAAAATTATTTCAAACCAACAACAGAAGTGTGAGTCCCTTATTCGTACGATTGAATCTATACTTTATGGACGAATTCTATTTTGTAACGTAATCTAAACGGATGGAATGATGACGATGATGAATTGGTCTTGTGCTGACCAACTTAACTCCCGGGTGAACCCCAGCCGGTCGGATCCAGCTGCTTCAGTCTGGCGTGGGTTCTTGGGGTCACCCTTTCGGAAGTTTCCGTTGCGTTACATAATTTGACCGGCTACAATTGCATGTATGTCACTAAGGAAAGCCACAAAAAAAATCAACGTCTTTCAATGAAGATGAGAAAACTAAGGCCAATACATGGACCATGCTTGGACCATAGATATGACAGGGAAAGAAGAATCATTCCTGCAATCTGCGACCTTCATCTCCCCACGAAGACCATCCACCACCCACAATTACCCTTTTTACTTTTATCTTTTCATCTTTTTAAACCAAGCTAAGTTTCATTATATATATATATGTATATATACAGATATATAAGTATATATACATATATATATATATTAATTTATTTATTTTTATACTTTTTTTTTTCTTTTTTTTTTTTTTTTGGTTTAATTTGAAATACTTTAGATTTAAGAAAATTATATTTATTATTTGTTTCTTTCTAGCATATTTTAATAAACAGCAATAATAATAATCATAATAGTAATAGTAATTATAATGGTGAAAAAATAACAAATATTTCCGTTTTTATTAATCAATCTTACTTTTTTGTTTGAAAATCAAGAAATTTTTATCAATTAATATATTTATATCTATGTGTTTTATTATATTGTGTTTTAATAAAATTTTTGCTTTTACTCTTAATTTATTTATTTTATTTTTTTTGTTGGAATCCTTGTTAACTTAAATTTGACTTTCTTTAATTAAAAAAAGAATCTTGTAATCAAATTACTTTTATAAATTTTGTTTTTTTTTTGGTATTTTAAACTATCATTTCGAATATATATATTTATAATTTAATTTTACAATGAAAATTATAAATTGATTAAATAACCAAATTTTTTTTTGTGTAATATATTCTGTTATTTACTTTTTTTTTCTTTTAAATTAATTTCTGATTTTTAGATTCTTTCTTCCTTTTTTTGTGTCTATTTAAAAAAAAATGGACCTACCAAGTTATACTACAAAATATCAAAAACAAAAAATTGCTTAGTTTGGTACTTATCTTAATTCTAAAGGTAGAATCCTGCAGCGCTGCTCTGGCCATGATGGCTCGATCAAGCTGTTTCTTTTTACTTTTTTTTTGTTATTAATGCATAAGGCAGGTACATGAATTATCATTTTCGAGACTATTCCATATATAACGTGAGCATATTGGGAATTTGATAATGTGTGCGTGAACTTGAAAATGAAGATTTTACTGTACTATTTACTTGAGTAAATAAGTCGTTGTAATATGTATTATATGGATCATGGGATGTTTTTTTTTTGGTGATTTATATAAGAACTCATCAATATTTTATGATAATAAAATTTGATGTATTTGCCGTCGACAAATACACTTATATCAATTTTAAACCTTTACCAAAAATTTGAAATTTTATTGAGAGGAGCAAAACTATAAATTGAGAATTGGAGAATTCTTAATATCTCTAACAAAATTGAGGATTCTCATGCATTTTCTAGAAATCGCGTGATTTCTAATATAAAAGAAAATCATGCCATATCCAGAACAATGCAGGAGATTAGAAATTTCGTTGCGCGTGTGCAACGGATTTTGATTACAGTTCAATTATTGGAATTTTAAGTTGCAATTTTTGGGAATTGCATGCAAAATTTTCCAATATGAACTGTATGAAGAAATTGAAATGTACATCCAACTGTAATTGAACAGTGTTGTACAAAAAAAAGTGACTAAAAAAAATAAAATGAAATTTGCTGTCGCAACAATTTCTTAGTTTTATTTAAATGCTCGTTCTACTACGGCGTTACTTACAGGTAATAAAAGACAGCTTAAAACAAGTGTACTTATATTCTTTAAATAATAAGTTATCAGCAGCATTTTTTGTAGAAAAGTGGCATTCATTTGCTAGAAATGTACTTCCATCTCAAACAAATTAATTTGAACTTTTTCAAGTAAAATATTCTGTATATTTTGATTTACTAAAAATATAGCCCAAAAGACGCCTACAATTAAAAAAGCCCAATTGGCGATTGGCGTCTTTTGAAAATTTTAACCCGCGAAATTTTTAAAAAGATAGCCCAATAGGCGTGAAACCGTCCAACCTGGCATCACTGCTACGTATACAATATCTATATACAATGCACTCAATAGTTTTGTGTAGACATGCGAAGGTAACAGCTGTCCTCATACAATTTTGTATATCAATGGATATTATTATTAAGAAAGGATTTGTATATCGTGAATGTTGTTTTTTTTCCTTTCGTTGTTTGTAATATGGACAAGTGTTGAAGATGTGTTTGATAGTCAGTGGTTCTTTGCATTTTTAGGATGGAGAGCTGTTTTGTTTCAGGTGATGTTCGTGGGTTAATTTTGTGTGTCCGATCCTGAGTCTTGTTAATCCCAGCGGCTAAAGAAGCGCTCGAATGCTTCATTTCTTTTTTAACATTGGATGTCCTCAGAAGGAAGCGCTTCATTTTTGCTCTCATTAAAGCGCTTCAGAAGCGCTTAATCTCCGTTCAGATGGAAGCGCTTTAGAAGCCCTTCACGTTTGTATAAGCTTTTAAAGCTTTTCTGGAATTTATATGGTGTTTTAATTAATAAAATGCTTTTTATTCTTTTCAAAATCAATATTTATTTTTCAACTGCTGATATAAATTAATAAATTTTTAATCTTTAATTAATTTTTAATAGTTCATTTTTTTAACTTAAATAAAAATAACAAAAAACAAAATTTAATAATAACTTCATAGTTAACATACATAGTTAACAAAGTAGTTTAAATATATGTATATGTAATGATTTATTTAAAAAATTATTTGTTTTAACTTGAAAACTTTTTTTTATAAAAACGATTTTTTACAGCACGCAGACCAACTCTGTATCCAAATTCCTCATTCCTTACTGCATCTGTAATCAAAATACAAATGATAATAAATTTATTTAATTATCTATTATATTATATATTAATTCATATAATTTGACAGTGTAAAATTTTCTTACATGCATTGTATTTTATATTTTGATATTCTATAAATAATAAAAATGTTGAATTACTTACCTCGAATATTTTTAATTCACTTTTTCTATTTTTTTACTTTTTTAAAATTTATACTATTATATATTTATTTTCATGAACTTCACTATAACACTTTACACAAAGGAATGAGACTATTTCGTAATATCCTTATAGCGTCTCGCATCTGCCTAGAAAAAAAAAATTCATAATTGCGTATTTAGTACACAGCAAATTAACACAGTAAAGTAATACACAGTGACGTAATACTTGTACAGTACAAATTATAAGAGCTTCAAAAGACAAAAACTATGACGAAGAAGTGCTTCAAATGCGATTCTTTTGGAAGCGCTAGAATATTAAGCCGCTGGGATATAACACTGTGCTTTCTTGGTAGTTGGCTGATGTTCATCCATGGATCTATATTGTGTTTAATTTCTTTTAGTTTGCTATTTTCTTTCCTTTTTTTTGTATTTGATCTTTGATTATTTTGTGTAAATCTCGGGTTAATGTTTTAAAGGATATGTTTTTTCCAGGCTATCTGCGAATTCATTTTCTTTGATACCGATGTGGCTGGGTATCCAAAAAAATATATTATTTAATTTGGATCCATTCGTGAATATTTTAGTATGGTTTTTATATTTTGTGTTGAACTTTTCTTGGATAAATTGTTTGTATATGACTGGTGGTGTTTCTTCTTTTTTGTATTTTGTTAGTTCTGTGTCGAATTCTAAGTTGTTTATACGCTATGGTGGGAATATGGTGTATCTTTTGTTATTAATTTCTTTATTTGTTATTATATTATGTGATTTTGATGATTCTATTATTTTTTTGTAAAATGGTTTGTATTTATATTTTTGTGTGTATGCGTACATAGTTTTCATTATCGGCTGGTTGTAATTTGTAGTTTAGTGGGTGTTGTTGATTGTTTAGAATTTTGAGTGTTAATTTCATTTCTTTTTTTTGTCCATGTAAGTTATTTGGTATTTGTCCTAAATAGATTAATATGCTGTTTTTTGGGTTGGTTCTTATCTTAATCTTATACTTGTGAGTTGTATTGAATCTATTGACTTTAGTTTTGTTTTATTGGATGATGCATAAATGTGACTGCCGTAATCTATTATTGATTGTATGATTGCGTTGTGTACAGTGATTAGTGCCTTTCTGTTTGAACCATAATTTGTATTGCTTATGATTTTTACTATGTTCATGTTTCTTGTAGTTTTTGTTTTTATGTAGTTTAGATGATTTTGCCAAGTAAGTTTTTTATCCAATTGATATAGGACTGATGTCCTAGATATTTTTGTTCGTTGACGTAGTTTATTTGTGTATCATGAATTATTAATGTAGGATTTTGGTATGGTTTTCTTTTTCGTGTGAATATCATTGCTTTTGTTTTGTTTAGTTTTAGAGAATTTTATGCCTTTTTTTTTGTGCCCATTTTGTAAGATGATTTATAGTATTCTGTGTTGTTATTCTTGCATTTTCTAGATTTTTGTTAGACGAGAAAATATTGTTATTAGAAATAATGTTGTGCTTAATACTGAACCTTGAGGTATACCATTTTTTATGTGTTCTATATTTGAATATCTATCACCTATTTGTACTTGACAAGTTCTGTTTTCTAAGAATGTTTTGATAAAATTAAACATATTAAGTTTTATATAGTTGTTTTTTAATTCTTCAAGAACATCTCTTCTCCATATTCTATCGTATGCTTTTTCTATGTCAAAGAATACTGTTAAAAAGTATTCATTTTTATTAAATGATTGTAACGAAGTTACATGTTACCATATAAATAAAAAGAAAACAGAAAAAATAAATTTTTAAATATATGCGCGACATCTATTTTTTAAACTGCGCAGAAAGCTTTTCTATTTCAAAACTTTTAGTTAAAAACGTAACCGGAAGTAAGTTAGAAAAATAACTGACGTAGAACATTCTAGGAAAAGCTTAAAGTTGTAATTTTTTTTAAAACGCGTAATTCAAAAACAGTATAAATATAGAGCCGATTTTCATATTAGATTCATTACAGTTTTGGCTTCTGACATAGTTATAGTAAAAAAGTGAAATAAAAGTAAGTAAGTAATAAATCAGGTACAGGTAAATATTTTATTATTCTAGCTAGGTTTTCTGTAAGAACTATTTCTTACCAGATAGGCTCTCGTTTGAGGTAGCTAACAGTAGGCAGAACGTTTCTACGTCCACTCAGTATAGCTGAAAGTTGGTAGAAACTAGTATTGCGTCCAGATAGCTATTTTCGAGACTTACAATTTACCCAATTATATACTTTTTGTTTCACTTATAATTTTTTTTTCAAATAATATATATATTCATAATTTTCCAAATTTTAGAACTATTAGTTTTAAGAACTCATTAAATTGTTAGTTTTAAGAAATTATTGAATTGTTAATTTTAAGGACTTATTTCATTGTTAGTTTTAAGGATTTATTTCATTTAATAAAATAATTGAATTTTTGTTAGTATAAAGAAAAGTTGTTATTATTCACAACCTTAACGACGTAAAACTTGACCCTGGAGCGACTGAGGTATCCGCATAATAACGTCGTTATATAAATTTTGGCGCCCGAGCAGGGACTTTCAGAATTAAAACAACTTTGAAAGTCATTCAGGAATTTACTAACTAGAAAACATCAAAATGCCAGGAAAAAGGAATGTTAAAAATACTAGCTTCAGTTGGGTGTATGGACTAAGGAAAAAGGATTTGATGAGTGAATGTTCATCCAGAGGACTTACAACTAAAGGGACTGTAGAGCTACTAAGAGACCGCTTAGTTAATTATTAAAAAAAAAAAAAACATAAAAATCCTCCAAATACACAAGATGACAACCCAGCCGAAAATATTTCACATGCTGAATTATTACCATCAGAGCAAAAATTCAACCGCAATTTAGAATTTGAAGATGCTCAAGTTTCCCAAATACCTGTATCTCAACCAACAAATTTACCACCGATAGTAACGAACCAGAGACTATGTAACTGCTATACAATCTATAAGGAAAATGAGACCGTATTTAGAAGGCTATAGTTTTACCGTCATTACAGACCACCAGGCCTTACGTTGGCTCCATACGCTTAAAAATCCCTCAGGAAGATTAGCCAGATGGGCATTAGAGTTACAACAGTATGATTTCGATATAAAATACCGGAAAGGCAAATTGAATACAGTAGCTGATGCGCTATCCAGACAACCACTACCAGACACTGAAGAAATAGAATTATATAATATTAACGCTGAATATAAATGTTCATGGTATATGAACAAATTAAAAACTGTAAAGGAAAATCCAGAAAAAGAACCAGATTATTGCATTATTGAAAATAAATTATACAGGAAATTCTATAATGTTGATAATGAAGACACCGGTCCAGCATGGAAATTGTGTGTAGCAAAAGATTTAAGACAACAGGTTTTACAGGAGAATCACGACAATGTCACAGCAGGACATTTAGGCGGCAGGAAAACAACAGCACGTATCTCTAAATATTACTATTGGCCAGGTATGTTTAGAGATATAACGAAATATGTGAAAAGTTGTAAATCATGCGCTCAATATAAACCTGTGCAGAAACCACCAGCAGGAAAAATGTTCTCAACAATTTCTACACAACCATGGGAAGTGGTAAGTTCAGATTTTATAGGACCGTTACCACGATCAAGCAAAGGCAACACGATGATATTGGTTTTTCACGACAAGTTCACAAAATGGACCGAATTTATGGCAATAAGAGACGCTACAACTCCAATTTTAATTAAAGGTTTTAAAGAAAGGATTCTTTCTAGATATGGTTGTCCCAAAATATTGATTACAGATAATGGACAACAGTATGTTAGCAAAAAGTTTAAAGAATTATTAAACGAATACCAGATAGTTCACCAGTTAACACCACCGTATACACCGCAAGCTAATCCTACCGAGAGGATGAACCGTGTGATAAAGACAATGATATCACAATATATAGATACAGATCATCGAAAATGGGATGAGTATCTACCGGAACTAATGCTAGCATTAAACACCAGTAAAAGCGAATCAACTGGATATAGTCCAGCATTCCTTAATTATGGCAGAGATATTGTTTTACCAAAATGCCTGTATGAAGAAATTACGGGTAAAGTAGACAATAAAGAATCACCGCAGGAGTTAAAGACAAAATTGGAGGAAATTTATGAACTAGTAAGAATCAACTTAAGAATAGCCGTAGCAAAACAAAGCCGATATTACAATCTCCGTCGAAGAAACTGGAAACCGGGAATAAATGAACTTGTACTACGTAAAGAACATGTCCTGTCTTCGAAAATCAAAAACGAAGTTACATGTTACCATATAAATAAAAAGAAAACAGAAAAAATAAATTTTTAAATATATGCGCGACATCTATTTTTTAAACTGCGCAGAAAGCTTTTCTATTTCAAAACTTTTAGTTAAAAACGTAACCGGAAGTAAGTTAGAAAAATAACTGACGTAGAACATTCTAGGAAAAGCTTAAAGTTGTAATTTTTTTTAAAACGCGTAATTCAAAAACAGTATAAATATAGAGCCGATTTTCATATTAGATTCATTACAGTTTTGGCTTCTGACATAGTTATAGTAAAAAAGTGAAATAAAAGTAAGTAAGTAATAAATCAGGTACAGGTAAATATTTTATTATTCTAGCTAGGTTTTCTGTAAGAACTATTTCTTACCAGATAGGCTCTCGTTTGAGGTAGCTAACAGTAGGCAGAACGTTTCTACGTCCACTCAGTATAGCTGAAAGTTGGTAGAAACTAGTATTGCGTCCAGATAGCTATTTTCGAGACTTACAATTTACCCAATTATATACTTTTTGTTTCACTTATAATTTTTTTTCAAATAATATATATATTCATAATTTTCCAAATTTTAGAACTATTAGTTTTAAGAACTCATTAAATTGTTAGTTTTAAGAAATTATTGAATTGTTAATTTTAAGGACTTATTTCATTGTTAGTTTTAAGGATTTATTTCATTTAATAAAATAATTGAATTTTTGTTAGTATAAAGAAAAGTTGTTATTATTCACAACCTTAACGACGTAAAACTTGACCCTGGAGCGACTGAGGTATCCGCATAATAACGTCGTTATATGATTCTGCTATTTTGCTTTCAAGATAGGCAAGTGCGTCTTGTGTTCCACGTTGTTTTCGACAACCGAATTGGTATTCATTTATTTTGTGGTTGGTTTCTAAGAACCATATTATGCGTTTATTGACTATCTGTTCTAACACTTTACATAAGCAGATGGTAAGAGGTGTGGGTCTATAACTGTCTAATTTTTCTGCACTGTTTTGAGGCTTTAGTAATGGTATTAGTATAGCTTTTTTCCATTTTTTTGGTATTTTTCCTGTTTTCCATATTATGTTATAAAAATCTAGTAGATATGTTTTTTAAGTTTTTGTAAGGTTTTTTATCATTTTAGTGTTAGACACGTATTTTATAAAAAAATTTTGTATGGTTCTTTTATACTTTTCATTTAGTAAAATTTTTCAAACATTACAAACACCTTTAAACGTAAATTATTACCAAACTAAACTTATGACAATTAGCTTGATTATTTAAATTAACTGGTTGGAATATGAATTTCAACTGATTACATTTGTAAAAATTGTTACTTGGTACAAAAATTATTTGTTGAACGAAAATAAATCAAATAAGCTTTTGCCTATGTTAGCAAAACTAGAAAAATGCATTGCTCTATATATTAACAAAATATTTTCTTTATCTTTATATTCTATTGAAATTTTATTTTAGCGGAGGCAGGGTGTCATATTTCTTTTGCACAACCTAATTATCTTCATAATTTTTGAAAGATTAGCAAAATTTTGTGGGAAGATAGTAAAATGCTTATGGGAACATAACATCATAATGAATTAAATCACTTCTTGGAGAGGATCCTTTGTATTCTTTAAGTACGTGTTCGAGTTCTTTTATTGTTATTTCAGAATTATAATTTTGTTTTGTTTTTTCAGTACTATTAATAGGCTTCAGTTCTATTTTATTTTTGAAATTTAAAAATTCTTATTTATAGTTTTTATCATTAGATATTTCACTAAAATAGTGTACGAGTTCATTTGCAATTTGTTTTGAATTTGTTATTGTATTATTGTCGTTTGTTTTAATTGATGTTATGTTAAGGTAATTATTTTGGTTATCTATGGCTTTTAATTTTTGGAAAATTTCTTTACTAGATGTATTGGATGTTATGTTAGATATATATTTTTCCCGTGTCTATTTTTTGTAATGAGTAATTAGTTTTCTTACATGTCTTCTCATTTTTATGAAGTTTATAAAATCTGTGCTGTTCATTGATCTTTTGTACTTTCTAAGTAATCTTTTTTTGATACTTGTTTTTTGTGATTTTGTATGTTTGTCATTGACATTGATTTTTTTGCTGCTTGTATTATTTGTGAAGTTATATAATCGTTTAGTGTTTCGTTATTGTCAAAGCTTGATATATGTAGGTTTGCTAAAATTGATTTCTTCCTTAAATACATTCCATTTTGCTGTTTTCGTTGAAAGTTTTCTTTTTTTGAGGAAATGTTTAGGTTTGTGCTGCGATGATTATGGGAAAGTAATCGCTTCTGTGTAAATCTTCTTCTATTTTTCAATTAAAGTATTCTTGTATGATAGATGATCATATTGTGATGTCTATTGAGCTGAATGTTTTGGATGTAAAGTTTAAATGTGTTGGTTGTTTGTTGTTCATTACGTTTAGTGAGTGATATTGTATCAATTTTTCTATTTCTTTGCCTTTGTTGTGCTTTTTGTTTGATCCCCAGAGAGGGTTAAAATCAGATGAACTTTTTGATAAGTGTTGCCGACTATACCTTTGTTCTAAAACTTTTTTAAATTTCATACTTTGTAAAAATTGTTTCCTAACAAAGGAAAATTATAATATTTATTTTTTTTAAATTTAATTATTATTACAAATTGTTAATTTTAATTATTTGAAGGTTCAAGGTCGAGTATCTAAGAAATTTCCCTATTATTCATTTTATTCAGGTATATACATATGTATGTAAAAACAAAAAGATTTTTCTATAGATCGAGTATTTATTACAAAATGTATTTCTATTGCAAAGTAATATGTGTATACATATGTATGTATAAATTTTTACTAATATGTAAAAAAATATGTAAAAAACATTTTTTCAAATAAAACATAATTTATTGTAGTTACACTGTCCATCATATCATATGTATATTTGTAAATGTACATTTAATTTTTTATTTTCAAGAATGGTACTACTATTAAATTATATAATTATTACACAGCAACACTAATTTGCGATTACTTATTATTCATTCTACTTTTTATACACACATCTCGATTTTTCAATCAACCAACTTTTAGCTCATCAGCGTGTGTGCGCATGAATTTTTTCATCATTTTTATCTTTCTGCATAATTCATTTTGTTATAGTCAAAATTTTAAAAGTTGAGGTTTCGTATTATACTAGAAAAACATGCGCAGAAAAAAGATATTTACGCTCATTCGTTGTTGTTGTTGTAACACGTTTCTTCTTCCGTATACCTACACAAAAAAGATCACTACGACATGTAAAACATGCGCGAAAAATCCTTAACTTTTAAAATTTTGACTATAATTTTTGTTTATCCAGGTTCCAGAGAATTGAAATACGAGAAAAATAATCAGTTGCCGTACAACTGTGTTACTGGCGACAACAAAAGGATGGCTGATCAGCGTCTCATTGCATATACATAATATAATAGATTGGGGTATGCCGTATGAGTAGTATTAGTATACTACTATTAAATGTAATGACGCTGGATAAAAATGAACTCTTCCATAAGACCTGTACTTAAAAAACTTTGTTAACAGAGTATAGTTTTTAATCATTTATAAAAATTTACAGTAATCGGTCGATACTTTTTATTGTCACTGAATAGTTTTCTATACAATACACAAGTACAGTGCAGGTACTCGTTAATTTTGTTCTTTGGTAATCTTACACTTCTTTTCGGTCCTTGTAGTGTAATGGATGTTTAACCCTTTAATGCATAGCTTTTTCTTTCTCTTTGAAAAAATTATTATAAGGTTAGTGGACTTGAAGAAATTTAAATTTTTATAAGAAAATTTTGTATTTTTATTAGTTTGCAGGAAAAACGGGACTTTTCATAGATATCATGTATGATATTCCATGCTATCACATTTAAAAAACGTTTAATTTGAATTCAACTTACTTATTTTTTATTTTTTAAAACAAAAACATTTGAAAAACAAAATAAAAATTAGTTATAAAATCAAACAAAAGATAAAAGCATAAAATAACAAATAACAATTCAAGTTTTTTTTTAAAAAAATAGGAACCTAAATTTTCTAATGCTATATAATAAGACATATATGTATATGTCTATGCTATGTACATACGTACATTCTAATTATAAGTGAAATTTTTTATAACAATTTCTATCTTTATTAAAACAAAGAAACACTTGGCATTTCTCGCATTTTGAATACGATAGTTTGCCACAGTTTGGATATTTGCACGTGAGTCTTTTCGGCATCCATTCAGGCCAATGCCCTGTACTATCGATGCGAATTTCTTTTGGTGGTAAAGGGGATGTAGTTGCTTTTTTTCTTTTTAGTTCAATTTCCCTGTTTAGTGACACTGAAGGACGTCCAACTTTTCGCTCGTAACCCATTTTGCACAAAGTTTGAGCAATTTCAATTTTAAATTCAGATAAAGTCACAACCTGATCTTCTTTTCTCTGAGCTTGTACTCGTCTGAAACCAACATGTTAAAAAAATAAACAGTAATTTTATGTTTTATAAAAACGGAATTTTACAAAACTACCTGTATAACAGCCATGCATTTACCACAGTTACATCCAATAAGTGATAAAAAACACGCAGGTACCACTTTCGAGATTTTATTTTAATCTTTGATCTTCCTATTAAAGAATCCAGTAAATCAACGCCGCCCATGAATCTGTTATACTCTTTTACAATTGACGGACAGCTTACAGTTATCATTCCACTACCCTTCTCACGCCTTTCTGATGTTTGCAGTGGTAATTTTCCAACAAAATTGGATACAAGTGTGACTATTTTGGTGTCCTTCCACTGAACTGCAGCTATTTGCATCTCATCTATAAAAGTCACGATTTCATGTGATGAACCTCTTTCTTTTTGTTTCCATTCTTTCTCGTCAGGAAATTTACAGTTAGGTAGGCGATTTTTCCTTACAGTTCCAAGACTAAGTATTCCTTTTTTATGTAGTTCGAGCATTAAAGGCAGGGAAGTGTAGTAATTGTCAAAATATTCTCGAAAATTTAAATCGGAAGCACAATTTCGAAGTAATCGTACTACAACATTTGAGCTTGCACCCAAATTTGTTTCTGAATTTAAACGAAAACGCTCGTCGTTTTCTTGCCCAGTATATATCTCCATATTATAGGCGTAGCCAGATATTCCACACAATACAAATATCTTACAACCCCACTTACAGGGCTTGGCAGGAAGATATTGCTTGAGATAGTTTCTAGCTTTCGTAGAACACATTTGTTCATCCACACTTAAACAACATTCAAAAGGAACCTTCTGGAAATTATTGAGCAGACTGTCAAAAAACGGACGAATTTTAAATAGTCTGTCGTGGATTGGGTTATCCTTTTGAACCATATTATTATTATTATTAAAATGTAAAAACTGCCTTATTTTTTCAAATTTGTTCACAGACATTGTTTGTTGAATTAGTTCATTTCCAATTACAGGACTCCAATATTTACGTAAATTATTCAACTGTACTTCAGACGTCAACATACAAATTCCAATATACTTAATTATATCAAACGTTGTAATTGAAAATGAACTATTTACATCCTTTTGATGAATTCGTCTGTTCAATAATATTTTCAATAATACTTGCATCAAGAAGAAAATTAAAAAACGCAAATGGTGAGGATAGTTGAATTATATTTTCGGGTAAGGCAGTTTCACCTTTAAAGTCAAAATTTTCGGTTGGCTCGAACGATTTTTTTTTCCATAAACATTTTGAAAATTTTTCTTTGATCTGCTTCAACTCCTCAGCTGCAGATTTGTAAAGTATCATTGGTTGTTCTAAATCTTGTTCAAAAACAACTGGTATTGAATTAACATCTAACAATTCCTCAACTATGTTGTCTAGTATTGGTGCATTTTCTTGATCAACATTATCCGAATTTTCTTCTACAGCTCGTTGTGTCAAAACATTGCTGTACAAATCATCACATTCATCTGCTTTTCCGAAATCATCCTCGCTTTCATCCCATTCTTCAACAATTTTCAATATTTCGGCCTCCGATAAATTTATTTTTTTATTACTGGACATAATTTTCTGTAATGCATAATGTATCACATATGATAATATATCATATATGATATGTATGAAATAGTATAGGCGGAATGCATGATATATCATATATGATTTGTATAAATTATTTATGAATTATAGCGAATATATTGTTAATAATGGAGAGAATTGTGTAAAATTAATTCTAAATAAAGGTTTAATTAAATGAAATAACTTACCTTATTGAAATAGTTCACATTTCAACACAAAATATCAAAATTTATTTTCACTACACCTCGCACTTTCAAAATCAACTATACACTTCTATTAAAATAACCGTTTGTACATAGATATATTCCACACAGTACTACCAACGCTAGAAACTGAAAACTACGAAGTTTACTGCAAGTGTTCCACATAATAAAAATAAAAACCCATGCGCCAGCACCAAATTATTTTGAAAATAATTCAGTATATCATATATGATAAACCATGCACTAAAGGGTGTATATGATTAATTTCAATATCAGATGTTATTAATTTCTGAGAGGCAAAGTTAGTTGCGAATATAGTTTCGGTCTTGAATTGGCTAAAGAGACGAACTATACATTTGTTAATAAGGCAATCTAATTCCAACAAGTTTGAGGAGTGCAAAGTTTGACCATTTAGGCAAGAGTGCCGACTAAGCCACGGAGTGTGACAAAATTAAAGGCTTGATTGTGGTTAAACAATGGGTGATTTTATTCAAATTTTCTTTCGTATTTATACATAAACTATTACATTGTATTGTATCTCCCTACTTTCATATTTTGTATCGTAATAAAAATTTAGGTGAGAAGATTGAGAAGAATTTATGTAGGAATGTAGCTTCTCCTTTCGGGTGTACGCCTTAGCCGGTCGTGGCCCTAGCTGCTTCAGCCCAGGTGGATTCTTTTGGGGCACCCTATCGGAAGAACTTACCACGTCACATAAATTATGACCGGCAGGTAGACATTACATGGGTAAAAGGCTAAAAGCAAGCCAGAGAATAGAAAGGTATGGTCGTTATTACCATAGCAATAAAATCATTAACACTCCAAAGAAAAAAACAAAAGCCAAACGACCGGGCGTAATGGTCAACCTCCAGTTTTAAATGGAAGTCCGTCGACCTGCGAAGCTTACACCTACATATTATCTTCGCTCTCCCGTCTCTCAGCTCCCCGCAAACAAGGAATTAGTTCAAAAACATGTTGCTTAAACTTACATTTGCCTTTTTATTTAATTTTCCAAAAAGAAATTTCTCTTCTTAAATAAAATTCCTATTCACTTAAATTTGAAAATATTTTGTTCTTTCTTTCATGTTTTGTCTTGTATTTCAATTTAAATTACTATCATTTTTCATTACTAATATTATTACTATTATTTATTAAAATTTTTTTTTCCAGTTTACATATTTTTTTTTTCTTTTTTTGTTGTTTATATTTGTATTTTAATTAAAATATAATTATAGTAATGGAACCTATCAGTTATAACGATATTCCAAAATCGTGTTATTTTTTGCCTCATTATTGTGTGCTGAAACCTGACAGCACCACGACAAAGCTTCGAGTAGTTTTTGATGCATCGGCGAAGACGTCCACAGGCGTGTCACTTAACGACATTCTTCATACTGGCCCGAAAATACAAGCTGATTTATTTTCAATTTTAATTAGATTTCGACTTCTTAGATATGTTTTTACAGCTGACATCGAGAAAATGTATCGCCAAATCCTGGTACATCCGGAGGATCAAAATTATCAACTCATAGTATGGAGGGACCACGGAAACCAGTATCTCAAATATTTTCGATTACGTACATTTACGTATGGTGTAACTTCGGCACCGTACTTAGCTAAAAAAGGTTTACAACAATTAGGACAGCAAAACTTTGATCAATATCCATTAGGGGCAACTTGCATAATGGAAAATTTATATGTTGATGATGCAATGGCAGGCAGTGATAATTTGCCTAAAGCTCTTGACAAACGAAACAAACTTGATGAATTATTAAAATCAGCAGGTTTTAATCTACGTAAGTGGTGTACAAATCATCCTACGTTGTGGCAGGATATTGCACCTAAAAATCGAGCATCACAGTTGGATGTCCATGAGGATGACCAATACCATGTGAAGACTTTAGGCATGAGTTGGTTTCCAAAGGCTGATGAATTTAGAATTTCAGTACATAACCAAGAATCTACTTCTGCTGTTACGAAAAGAAAATTTTAGCAGAAATTGCACATTTATTAGATCCACTTGGGATATGCAATCCAATAATAGTGACAGCCAAGCTGATTTTACAAAGATTATGGGAACTAAAACTTGACTGGGATGCAGCTGTGCCTACCGAAATATATACAAGATGAAACAAATTTAGAGATGAATTACAATTTATGAAGGATATTCGAGTTCCAAGACACATTTTTAACTACCAATCATACTGCTTATTACAAATGCACGTATTTTGTGATGCATCTGAACAAGCATACGGAGCTGCGATCTACATTCGTCCAGTTTTGAATGACGGAAGAATCAGTATGCAGTTACTATGCGCGAAATCGCGGCTTGCACCATTGAAAAAAATGTACATTGACTCGATTAGACTTTGTGCTGCTAAATTAGGTGTAGAGTTGTCACATCGAGTGAAACAAGATCTGAAATGGAGCAACCAAAGTTACTATTGGTCAGATTCAAAAATCGTACTAGCATGGATAAAAAATTCTCCCTTAATTTATCATACATTCGTGGTAAAACCGAATTGCAGCCATCCTGGAGCTTACTATGTCTGATCAATGGAATCATGTTGCGTCTGAAGATAACCCAGCTGATTTAGTATCTCGTGGAATTTCACCTCAAAAGTTGAAGGATTGTCATTTGTGGTTCAACGGACCTTTGTTCCTTTCTGGCTCTGACGAACGGTGGAACAAAGAGCACGAAATTGAAGAAACTGAGTTGGAGAAAAAACCATCAAAAGTAGTATTACTTAATTGTGTGTCACCAGCAATTCAACTAGACAAGATAAATCATAAAAAATCATTTTCACGACTTCAACGAATACTAGCGTATGTTTATCGGTTTGTTAGTAACAAGATATTGAAAAAACAGTGTTCTGGGCCTCTATCGGTCGAGGAATTAGATAAAGCAACGTACATTATTGTAAAAACGATTCAAACTCAAGAGTTTCAAGAAGATTACATTCAATTGAAAAAATGTGGCAATGTTAGTGCACATAGTTCTTTGTCAAGTTTGTGTCCATTTTTAGATAAAGCTGACATTATCAGAGTAGGTGGAAGATTAAGTGAGGCTAACATTCCATATGATGCTAAACATCCAATGGTGATCCCATATGCTCACCCAGTCACCAGAATGTTATTCATGCATATACATAATTCTCAGTGGCATGTAGGACCTCAAGCATTACTTGCAGCAGTTCGTCAACGATTCTGGCCAATCAAGGGTAAAACAGTTGCTAGATCAGTTATATAACATTGCGTTCGATGCTGTCGATCTAGGCCTAAACTTTTAGGTCAATTAATGGGTCAGTTACCAGCATCCAGAACTCATCCAGCAAGACAGTTTGTCAATTCAGGAGTAGATTTTTGTGGACCTTTCTTTGTACACAGCAAGAGTAGAGGTAGCCGAACAATAAAAGCATACGTAGCGATATTTTGCTGTTTTAGTACAAAGGCAGTGCACATAGAAGTAGTGAGTGATCTTACCACAGAAACTTTTATAGGTGCTTTAAAAAGATTTATCGGCCGACGCGGACATTGTAGAAATTTATACTGTGATAATGCCACTAACTTTGTAGAGGCCAACAATCAGCTGCAAAAACTTCAAACAACGATATACAGTGATGAGGCATATCACAAAATTGCAGAATTTTGTGGAACAAAACACATTGATTTTCATTTTATGCCTCCACGAGCTCCACACTTTGGTGGGTTGTGGGAGGCTGCTGTAAAGTCAGCAAAGCAGTTATTTTTACGAAGTGTAGCATCATCACCGCTTACATATGAAGAGTTAAGAGACCTATTCACAGGTTAGGCCCATCACCAATACAACAGGACAAAATAGAAGATTCAGATCCAGTTGGAGTAGCTAAAAAACGGCTTGCAGGAGATAATATTGAGGATAAAGGCCAAATTTCAATTCTTCACGATAATGATGATGTATCTCAACAAAATTTGAAGAAAAAATATAAACGTCGTCGGGCTAATAGTGGTATATTTTTACTAAGTTGTCTTATGATGCCACTACTCGCATTAGCTGATGTATCAATTAAACCTTTTAAATCACACCCTGGGCTTTATTTTGAAGGTATGGGCTCTGCACAACTCATAACTGACGAATGGAAGCTTATAGTTTTTTTAACACGACATCATATTGGTCAGAGTTGATGAGTATTACCAGCGGTATTGAGCAATTACATAACATTTGTACTAACCTGACACAACATAGCGCTTGCAGTCTTACTGTATCACAATTTGAGCAAATATTATTGGAAATACACAACAATAACAATTTATTATCTCCTCAGAAACAGCCTAGCCGATCTCCTTTCAATTTCGTTGGTAACATCGGACATTCACTTTTTGGAGTGCTAGATTCGAGTTATGAAGAAACAATGTCCAACATTATAAACGGAGTTGAAAATAATCAGCAACATTTATTGAGTTTACTAAAAAATCAGACTTCAATTGTGGATTCAACAGTTAACATTATGAAGAAATCACAAGAAGATATGCACAAACAACTACAAGAATTAATTCGATATTTGAATCGAACATCTATTTTAATTAACAGCATACAAAATGTATTTCATGATGACGAATTATCAAAAATATTTGATGCGCTAGCTTTACGCCTGATACTCATCATTACTAATTATCAACGAATGCAAGCTGCTTTAATTGACGTTATGATTGATACTCATCATGGAAAACTGAATCCCTTACTTTTAACACCAGCTCAGTTACAAGCATAATTGACAATAATTACTGAAAATTTACCATCAAATGTACAATTACCTGCAATAAAACAAAATTTAACAGAACTTTACAGTTTTATGTCAATTAAGGATCAAATCACATCAAACCAAATTATTTTTGAAATTAGCTTGCCATTAGTCACTCCAGAATACTTTGAATTATTATGGATAACACCAGTTCCAGCACTTATTAATAACACGTATATATCAATTAAACCAATTTCAAGATATATACTAGTCAATCTTCAAAAAGATTTGTATTATACTATTACTGAATTAGAATTGGACAAATGTTCCAAAACAAAAGAGTCAACATACCTTTGTAAGCAACAGCATCCACTATATCACCAAGGCAATACACAAGGCGCAGGTGAAATCAATATATTAACGCAAACTGTATTACCTTCAACTTGTCGGATTACTAATTCACCAGACATGTTCCAACATGGACACAATTAAAATCACAAAACCAATGGATGTATACTACAGAAGACCAAATCACCATTCAAATTTGCTGTGGACATCACATATCACAAAAAACCTTATCTGGCTCAGGAATAATAAAGGTTCAAAACGGATGCCTGATAAGAGATAGATCAACTACACTTTAAGCTCATAATATTTACTCATCTGCTTAATAGTTAATACTCATCTATTGTCATGCCAGTTAATTTCACTGATTTTCTTCAACCATTCACATTAGTAAATCTTCAGTATACACCGATTTCAACACACTCGTTAATCAGCAACATAACCCAACTACATCAGCAATTACAAGGTCAAGAACACTTAATTACACTTAAATCAAAATACGATTTTCATAATTTTTCACTAGGTTACTTTACATTAGGATTAATTTTATTATTATTATGTTATATAATTCTTAAAAACTGCCATATACAAAAAACAATTACTTAATATAAAAACAAATTCATTATCAGAAGTTCAAAAACCTGATGACAATGCATTTCAATTTAAAACGACTGTAGGTTGAACTGCTAGTTCAACGGCGGGGAGAATGTTTAACTATAAAATAAATGTACACCTGCTTAATTTTATTGTAATTAAATTATAGAATTAGAATAATCTTGAATAATCGCGACAATTAAAAGCCCTTGTCGTAACAGTATCTAAACATTTTAATACATGAAAAAAGTGTGAAAAGTTTAGTGAATTTTTTTTTTCTGTACCTTCGAAAATCGAATATAAAAAAATTTAAGGACCAAAATTTAAAAATGTGTTCTACTTAAGGACCACAATTCCCTTCCACCTATCTATATTCGAAATTTTATGAAAATCGGTTGAGAAATGTAGGCTGTAGGCGGTCACTTTCCAGGCCATTTTACTAAATTGGGCTCTTAAATTTTATTTTCTTTCTTCCTTCTCTTTTTTTTAAAATATGTATAATATTTATTTTAAAAATATATACGTATCTCTGTTTTAATTTATTTATTGTTCGTTTGACGCTTTCATGTCCTGCTAAATGTGGAGTGTCATGGAATTCCTTGATTAATCTTAGTTTTTATTCTTCATTTTCAATTATTCTTGGAGGTTTATATATCATTATTTTTACAATTGAATGCCCTTCATTTAATAATTTTTGTTGCAACTCATTATATATATTTCCAAAATCATGTATGTACACTTGTTTAAATATAATGTCATTATTTGCTATAGCTAATTCAAATATTTTCTTTTTATTCATTATGAGAATAAGCTTCTGCGAAATGAATCCTAAGTTTAATTATGCATTATCGCTATATTCTACAATACAATAACCTCCTTTTTATTAATATATTTTGGGCATCTTTTTATTATTTTCGTGGACGTTTTTCTTTAATTTTTTAAATTTTAATTTTATAGTTTTTCTTACGTTTGAAATTGATGAACAATGTGTAAATAAGCTTACAACCTGTTACTGTTGTAAATTTTTTTGCCATATAGATAAGGTCGAAAGTGTGTTATAGAACAATATATGGCTAGTAGTTTTTTTTCAATGATTGGCTTATTTATTTCATGTTTGTTTAAGGTTCTACTTGCATACGAAGTCGGCCTGTCCTTTCCAATCTCACCTTGTGATGATACAGCACCTAGCGCCTCATTTGAAGTTTTTCTTTAAGTTAAATAAATGATTGTTGTGTTTTCTTCTTGTATGGAAATGCATAACGTTGTTGTTTGTTTCATTCTCAGAATCTATTTCTAGAGCTAATGTTACTGTATCTGAAAATGACTTGGGTTAAGCGGCGAATACTGTAGTTTTTATTGGTTCACGCAATCCAGATTTGAAGGCATTTAGTGCTATTTGATCATTTAATTTTCTAATTATTACTTAACCCTCCTGTTCTAGATAAGAGTCTCTTATTTCTCTTACTTCTTTAAACTTTTTATCATAAGAGATTTGTTAGCATAAATTGGTATTCTATATAGCATATGTGTGGTAATAATAATGCGTAAGAGACTACGAGGTTTTGAATTTACCAAAATCAGCTGATTATCATTTGACATTCGTTTGAAATTGAATTGAAGTGTCAGTTGTACAGAAAAGTGAAAATATATTTATTATTATTAATAATAATGGAAAATTCTGATGAGTTTATTTTATTTTTTGCATTTAAAATATAGAAAATACGCATATTTTATGTTAATTTATTGATAAGGTGCCGTTTAAAGTTCGTTAAAAACAATTTTTCAAAAACCAAGTGAAACCTTTTTGAATGCAATAAAAACTGTTCTTCAGTATTAGAATGTAGAGTATAATTAACTCAAAGTAAAATTTTTAAAATTAGTAATAGTAGTTCTCCCATTTTATTTCATTATTGTATTATTTTTATTTTGATTAATTTTTATGTAATTTTTTAACTTTAAAATTAAAAACTTTCACTTCCACCCGATTACAACAAAATAAGAGGACCTCGCCAATGACCTGCTAAGTTAGCAGACTTTCGAGGTTAGAAACGTCTCTTATCCTCTAATCAAGAATACCAAATTTTCTAACTAAACTCACCACAAACTTTAAGAGATCAGCTGATTGCTGACGTTTATTACCTCTCACGCAGAATAGCTATTTCTGCTAAATGTCCGCTAATTGCACTTAAGAGGCTAAGAGGCTCTTAGTCTCTTATGTAGAATAGGGGGATTTATCTGTTAATATTGTTCTTATCACAATTTTGATTAACTTTTGCTTTTCTGTATTATCTTTTAGTGTCTCTGCCAAAAATTCTATTAAATTTAGAAAATTATTTACTGCCTTATGATCTCCATTAATTTCTGGGATCAGTTATACAGCAACTGTTATGTCAAAAGATGCCATTCCGTTTACAATTCTATTTCTTGTCCCTCTTCTTCGCTACTTGAGTCTTTGTAAGTTGATGTATATATCTATAATTTATAAAATTTATTTTTTTGTGTTGTGAAATCGTGTTTTTTGTATGGAGAAGTCATCAACTGTTGTTCAAGAAGTGTATTTTTTATAGAATTCATTTGTTAATTTTTCTAATTCAATTTTCTTTTTGAGATTATTTTTTGCAGAAAAAATTCTATTTGGGTTTTTCTTAAAACTTAGTAGAATATTATGTAAACTTTCTTTTAATTATTTCTAATTACTTCTTTATTTATTAGTTTAAAGAATTTACTCTTAATGTAATTAATTATTATTACAATTAAAATGTTTTTTATGGAGAATATATAATATTTGTGTTAATTTTTGTCTCTGCCTTTGCTGGAACGTTGTTTAATGCAAATTCATCATTTACTTCTTTGGTGCTTGTTTCCCATTTTCTTCGTTGTTTTTCTTCTATTGTGATTGGAAGTGACCTGCTGCGTTGTTGTTTTTCAATTCTTCTTCCAGCTTTCTTTTGTTTGGCAGGGTCGCTCTGTTATGGATGTTTAATGTATGTATATGATTAATTTCAATATCAGATGTTATTAATTTCTGAAAGGCAAAGTTAGTTGCGAATATAGTTTCGGTCTTGAATTGGCTAAAGAGACGAACTATACATTTGTTAATAAGGCAATCTAATTCCAACAAGTTTGCGGAGTGCAAAGTTTGACCATTTAGGCAAGAGTGCCGACTAAGCCACGGAGTGTGACAAAATTAAAGGCTTGATTGTGGTTAAACAATAAGTGATTTTATTCAAATTTTCTTTCGTATTTATACATAAACTATTACATTGTATTGAATCTCCCTACTTTCATATTTTTCCAATTTTCAATCTATCATTCACTTTTATTGGTTCCTAAAAATCTGTACCTTTTGTCATATTTTGTCTTATTTATTATATCAAAAAGAAAATTATGTTTACCATTCAAATTTTAGTTTGTGTCATTGTTTACATAAATATTTTCACCTACATATTTCTTAATGCATTTGTTTACTTTTATTTTCTTTTAATGTTCTTTTTTGCTGTGTTAACAAAAATCAGAATTGTAATTTTAATTGAGGTAGTACATATGAGTAGTGTTTCAAATATTATTTCATATATTACTTCATATATTACAGTAGTGTTACACACGTTGTAAAATTTGATCTCGTTGTGCACATTACATTTTGCTTATTTTAAATTTAGTTGAGCTAAAATTTAATCTGTAGAAATATAATATTTGAAAATTATAGATTAAGCAGTTGCACTTTGTAAGACATCGCTGAAACATTATAAAAATATAATAAGTAAATTTTCATTTTTAATAAAGAAAATTAAAAATTTAAAAATTGGGCGTCCCAAATTAATATAACAACTTATTGTTTTTAATCACTTATAACTAATTTGTGATTAAAGTTACATGAAAATTATGTTCTAATGAAATGTAGACAAGATCCTAAACTTTATTTTCACTGAATATATTAAATATCTGTGAGCAATATAAATCAAAGAAAAACGTGATAAATATTAAGTAACATAAAACTGAAAATCAATTTTTCCTGATTTGTAGATTTTACTCAAATAAACATATTCCCCAAACATTATTATATCAGAAAATTAATAGACATTAAGTTATTAAGGAAAAATGATAATGTTTAATTAATACCACAATTATCTCTCTCATGTCTCAGTTTATGTAATTTTTTACAGTCACCTCTAAAAATGTAGTACCACTATATGGTAAATTTTATACAAGCGTACGTGCAAATTTTGCATCTTCACATGAAGTACATGTTTTTGTATCTCATTTGCTACATGGCATTTCAAAAAATGTAACTGATGACAATAATTGATCGACTTCACCAAGTGCTAGTTCTACACTCCATATATATGTACATACTTATATTGTACAAACTAAATGTAAACATTTACCAACATCTATTTCTTCAAATACTCCACCCTTATTCTATAATTTTCTAGTTTACAAGTAAACTCGGTTTTATTCTTATCTTTTTGTATTTTGAACCTTCGTACTAATTTAATTACTTAATCTTAATTTGTTCTTGATATTTTAACCTAGCATATTGGTTTATGAGTTTCTAATTTAATCTTTTCGTGGAAACAAAAATATTTTTATAAATTTTTGGATTTTGGATTAGCAAATATTTTTAATAAAATTACAATTAGTTAAATATTAAAAAGATATTATGAAGATTAAATTTTGTTTTTATCAAAAATACTTTCTTTTATAAATTTTGGGTTAAATCAATATTTTTGGGAAAATAGTAATTGGTTATTTATTTAAAAAAATATAATATAAGTTAACACTTTTCTTAGAATTTTCTGGAAAATAAAATATTTCACACGCAAAATAGTCAGAAGGTAATGCAACGTGACTTTTTTATGGGAATACTAAAATTGCTGATTAAACGTCTGCTAAAAAATATTATAATTGTAATTTTTAGGTAATAAGAATTTTTGTAATAGGTAATAAGAAATTTTGTAGTTCAGTTCTAATTTGAAATAAAACCAGTCCAGAAATTCAAATAAAGTTTTTTTTTCTTATTCCTACCAAAAAAATTTTGTTAACTGGCGCCCGAGCAGGGACCCGATCGTGCGTGTTTAGTGTAATCCTAATATTAAATAAATAAATTTTCATGGAAAATTAATTAAATCAAAAATTCACTTAATAAAAATTTTTGAAAAAAGAAAAAAAAACGGATACGCTAAAGAGTGATAATTAACCAAATTATCCGTCGCAACACTTTCAGTTAATTCAATAAAAGTGAACACCAAGTCACTGATAAAGTTATTTATTAAATATAAATAAAATTCGTAATTTTTCCGTATTAAAGTAGACACCACGCCACAGGAAAAGTGAAAGTGAGTGTAATTTTATCCCGGGACGAGGCCCCTTAATAGACCGATAGGACAAACTGGAGCAGAAAACCACGCTGTAGCCGCCAGGATATCTTACACATCTAGGATCGGACTCCCATCAAAAACTCAAAAAATTTGTAAAACAATAATGGTTGGAATACTTCTTTTACTGTAAGTCATAAAATTTTAATAATTTTTTCTAGAAATAAAAAAAAAGCTAAATAAAAAGTGTTGAATTAACAGAAAATTATTATTTAAAAGATTTATTCAAAAAAAAAAAAAAAATTTTTTAAAAAACAGTAGATTTTCTAATAAAAAGAATATAAAAAAATAAAAAGTGATTGAACAAGCAGAAAATTTTTATTCGAAAAAATATTTTTTAAAGGAATTTAAAAGTAGGGTTTTTACAAATAAAATATAATAAAAGATAAATTAAAGTGATTCAATTAAGATAAATTTTTATTCAAAAATTAAAAAGAATTTAAAAAAGTAGGTTTTTAATAAGTAGAATATGAAAAATTTTTTAATAAATTAAAAAATAAAATATAAATGAATAGAAATTTTTTATTCAAGTTTAAGAAGAATTGAGAGGAAACCAAATTTTAATAAATAGAATAAAAAGAGATAAAAAGGTGATTAAATTAACAGAAAATTTTAGGAAATTCTTACTCAAAATTTAAGAGAATAAGAAGTTTGAATAATTTACAAAATTAAATTAACAAATAATTTCTATTCTAAAATAAAAAAAGAGAATATTTTCCTTATTAAAACAAAAATAAAATAAATTAAAAATTCTATTATAAGATAAAAAGATTTAAAAAAAAGAAGGGAATTTTTCTTATTAAAACAAAAATAAAATAAATTAAAATAATTGGAATTTCAATTCTAAAATAAAAGTATTTTAAATTTGAAATATTTAGAAGAATTTTTTTTTTGATAAAGAATATAATAAATTTTATTAATAAAAAGAAGAAAAACCCATAAAAATTAAAAGGTATAAAAATCTGAACAGCAGAATTTAACATTTTTTATTTTCAAAAAAATTTTGTTGGTCATAATAAAACTTTGAACTTTGAGAAAATAAAGACAGCTCTATATAATAAGGTAATAGAACCGAAATATTGAACACATAAATTAAAGATATTGAAAAATAAAATTATAATTTGGCGATACTTTTAGGCTATTATTAGCATGAATTAATTTTCTTTTCAGTCGTCTCTTTTTAAATAAACTTAAAATACAAGTCAGATTTAAAAGAGTTTTTCTAAGAAATTCACTATCGATAAAAAATAAAAGAAATCAATAAAAAAATTCTTTCTTTTCCACAATATAATTTCAAGTGAAAGCAAAAAATCTATCGTTAAGATAATTAATTTACACCAAATTTAATCAACACTTAAAGTGTCTTAGATTTTTACGATTTTTTTTATATATAAAAAAAAAAAGAAATTTCTTTCCATAAAATATTTATTGACTTGTTGAACAACTTAAAAACTGAATAGTCGAAATGCCAGGCGGTAACGGTAATAATATCCTCATTAGGCCACCTGTACTAAATTCAGAAGCAAATCAAGCTGCTCCCGCTCCCTTAGCTGCACCCGCAGCTGGGCTAAATTTAGCAACAATAACTCAACTAGTGACTAAACTTGTAAATGAAATACTACAAAGGGAAGGTAGACAAATTTTAAATTCACTCATTAACCCAACAGCAGATCCCAATTACGATGTCGATCAGGCCATTAACGGGGACCAAGCTGCGAACCTTGCTGACATGGACAAAATCCCGGACGTTGTGAAAAGTCTGCGTGATTTTTCTGATCAGGCTAGAGAGTTTAGGGGTAAAAGTGCTGAACGCATTTTAACTATTTACGAACCTCTTAAGGGTACCCCCAAGTATTATGGCATATTGAGTGTAATCCGTAATAAAATTGTAGGTCATGCCGACATTGTACTTGAATCTTATAACACCCCATTGAACTGGGAAAGAATATCTAAATGTCTAACCCTCCATTATGCCGAAAAACGAGATTTAGGAACATTGGAATATCAGATGACCACCTTAGTCCAAGAAAACAAGTCTGTATCCGAATTTTATCAAGCAGTATACCACCATTTGTCTCTCATACTGAACAAGCTTTCATCAATGGAGATGAACACTGAAAGCATGAAAAATCTTACTCAAACCTACAGAGACAAGGTTCTAGATACTTTTATTAGAGGTCTGAAAGGCGATTTCTCTAGATTGTTCAGCATAAAGAAACCTGCTGACCTTCCTCGGGCACTCCACCTCTGTCTGAAATTACAAAACGTTGACTTTCGTACCCAGTAGAATTATAACAATATATCGAACCGCAAGTATGGTATGCAACCTTCACCTGCTCCACCCAAACGCAATTTACAACAAACACCTCAAATTCCTAGGAAACCATTCTCAAAATCAGCAACAACAATTCCAAAACTATTATAGGCCATTATCTCCCAAACCTCTATCAAAATCTGAACCTATGGACACTGACCATTCACTACA
This sequence comes from Bombylius discolor, assembly GCA_939192795.1. NCBI lineage: Eukaryota > Metazoa > Arthropoda > Insecta > Diptera > Bombyliidae > Bombylius > Bombylius discolor. The sequence continues at coordinate 22,585,072 of OW584240.1, read as the reverse complement.
ATCTCGAATGGTAAATTATCAAAATCGCCCTAAGCCTCAGCCCGTTCCTCAAAAAAGAATGCAACCCCAAAATTCTCAACAAGCACGCATACCAAATAAATATCAACGTGTATTCAATACAGAACAGCAAATCAACGCCGAAGGTAATGAAAGTACAAGGGAATACGTTAACACGATTGAACAGGAGAATCTAGGCCATGACGAAACACTGGAAGATTACATCGCGATTTAAGAAAATCCCTACGACTCACGAGAAACAATTGACGATATTAATTTTTTAGATTAAGGAGTTCTTCATTACCTTATATAGAGAAAGTAATGAAGAACGGAGAAACACTCAAATTTTTAATTGACACTGGTTCCAATAAAAATTATGTACAATCCCGTTTAATGAGAAACCCTATACTGCATTCATAGACTTTTTCGGATACAACACTGATAAAATAAAATTCTTCATCTTACCCAACCTCATCTCATTTAATGGCATTATAGGAAATGATACTTTGAAAGCTTTGAACGCTGTCATCCATACTCAAGATAATTATATGACAATTGATCCCGGTATTAGAATTCCCCTTAAACAATATTTATCTCAATCAGTTGATACTATTGGCCTGAAAGCCAATCATCTCACTAAAATACAACTAGAAAAACTAAATTACTTATTCAAAAATTGTCCAAAACTCTTCTCCGACTCAGATGAAAAGCTTATGTACACTTCCAAAGTTAAAGGCGAAATTCTTACAACCTCTGACGAACCAGTCTATTCAAAATCATACCCCTATCCCATGGCTCTGAAAAGTGAAGTGGACAAATAAATACAAAAATTACTTGATGACGGGATTATCCGTCCATCCAAATTTCCCTATAATTCTCCAGTTTGGATCTTCCCAAAAAAATTGGACATCCGGAGAAAAGAAATACCGCCTCGTCATTGACTACCGCAAATTGAACTCCATAACTATACCAGATAAATACCCCATTCCAGAAATATACGATGTTCTGGAAAATTTAGGGAAAAACAGTTTTTTCTCTATAGTAGATTTAAAGAGCGGTTTTCACCAAATCTCTTTAAAAGAATCCGATATAGAGAAAACTGCATTTTCTGTAAACAATGGGAAGTACGAGTTCACCCGCTTGCCCTTTGGCCTGAAAAATGTTCCCTCTATTTTCCAAAGAATGTTAGACGACGTTTTAAGAGAACACATAGGTAGTCGATGTTATGTCTATATAGACGATATTATAATTTTCGGTCGAGATGAAGACGAACATTTAAAAAATTTGAAAACAATTTTTGAAACATTAGAAAGGGCTAATATGAAAGTACAAATTGACAAATGCGATTTTCTAAAAAAGGAAATTGAATTCTTAGGATTCATAGTATCAACGGAAGGCATTAAAACCAACCCAAAAACAATTGAGGCAATTGTCAATCTTCCACCTCTACAAACTTTAAAGGATCTCAGATCTTTTCTCGGTATGTCAGGGTATTACCGAAGATTTATTCGTGACTATGCCAAATTAGCAAAACCCCTGACATCCCTTCTCAGAGGGAAGGACGGTCGGATACCAAAAAATATTTCTAAGAATAAATTAATTACCCTCGACTCTCTAGCATTACAAGTGTTCGAAAAAATCAAAAGTACCCTCATATCTAAAGATATTCTGCTCACCCACCCCAACTTTAACAAACCGTTTGAATTAACGGACCACGGACGCGTCGAATCATGCAATCGGAGCTGTCTTGTCCCAGATGAATAAACCTATAACATTTATTTCTAGAACACTCAGCAAGACAGAAGAAAATTATGCGGCAAATGAAAAGGAGATGCTCGCCATAATATGGGCACTCAATTCGTTACGAAATTTTCTCTACGGCTCTAGAAAGGTTATAATCTATACTGACCATTAACCGATAACTTATGCGTTGAGTAATAAGAACAATAACGCAAAAATGAAAAGATGGAAGGCCATCCTTGAAGAATATAACCACGAAATCCACTATAAGCCAGGAAAGACTAATATTGTAGCAGATAGTTTATCTAGACTCCCTCAAAATACGGAAATTAACCCCTTAACTTCTACACAACATAGCGCTGAAAGCTCCTCTCATGATCTTATTCCAAGCATAGAAACTCCAATTAATGTTTTCCGCAATCAACTCATCTTAAAATCAGGCAATGAAGACTCTTACCAAATTCAAAATCCATTTGAGAACTATAAAAGGCATATTTTCATTAAATCTCATTATACAAGAAAAGACATATATATATTTTCAAAAGATACCTAATTCCGCACACAATAAATGGACCTTCAGTCGAAGAAAACATTATGGGCCTTATACAAGAAATTTATCCGATACATTTCAGAAATTAAAAAATCAGACGAACTCAACTGTTAGTAGAAGATATAATAAACGAAACCGAGCAAGAGGAAAAAATACTTGCGATCCATAAAAGAGCACATAGAAACGCAGAAGAAAATAGGCTACAATTATTAGAGAATTTCTACTTTCCTAGAATGAGTATTAAAATAAAAAAACTAATCAGAAACTGTGCCGCGTGTAAAGCAAATAAGTACGACAGACCTCCTAACCACCCAATTCTAGCTCCTACTCCTATTTCCAATTACCCAGGCCATACGGTGCACATTGACATATTCTCTACAGAAAAATCTTTGGTTCTTACTGCAATAGACAAATTCACTAAATATGCTAAAACCAACATAATCCATTCTCGCTCAATATCTGGACGCATAGTACATAAAAGTAACATTAAAAGTTAAAATTAAATTTTACAGATCAATGCTTGTCACTGGAAAAGGTGAAGTTCAAATACTCGACTACACAAATTCACAATTAGTAGCCATAAACTGCGGAAGAGCTAAACTACAGACAGGACAATTCAAAATTATACATGACATTGACTTACGACAGTATGACCAGGTAATAACAGAAATAGACAACGCACTTGAACATGACATACCGACGGAAAATCCAATCTACCCCTATCTGCATCATGAGTTAGATCAAGTTAAGGAATTAATAGAAAATCTGAAACCCAAAATAACCAAAAGATCTCTAGATTTCATCGGCTCTGCCTGGAAATGAATTACTGGTAACCCAGATCATGATGACTTCGTAATTATTCAAGATAAAATGAATGATGTTCTTAAAAATAATAATAAGCAGATAATAATAAACAAATTACTTAACGATAGATTAAATAACATAACTAAGGTATCTAACAAAATACAAAAACTTTTTGATGATGATCTAAAATTTAAATATGAACGTATAGCTAGCTTACAATATAAAATAAAATTAATCAAAGAAGAACTAATTGGTATTAAATACGCCATAAGTTTCGCCGAATCAGGTATTCTAAATTCGGTAATGCTTTAAAAAAAAGAAATAGATCTTGCCACTAAAATTTTGGATAATGAGAAACTTCCTTACGCGACACCGGATGAAGCATTAGAACTAGCTAATGTCAAAATTATAACTAATAATCTATCACTTTTGTATATTATTAGTATTCCAATCACAACAAATGAAACTTTTGAAAAAATAATTATAAAATCAGTAAAGAAAAATGATGTAATGATCGAAATAGAAGATAATATTATATTAAGAAGTCAGGATAAATTTTATTCAGTAGTTAAAAATTGTATAAATGTTAATTCATTATCAATATGCAAACAAACTAATGTAATAGATATAAGTAATTCATCTTGTATACCGAACCTACTACGAAGTTTTAATTCAACATGTAACAAAGTAAAAGGAGAACATATTACCACGTTGGACGAAATCACATCAGGTGTATTATTACTCAACGATTACAAAGGTGTCATCCAGATAAATAATGCCTCAAGGGATGTTATTGGTACTTACCTCATCAAATTCAATAATGCTACGATTACAGTCAACAATAAAACATTTACTGCCACTAAAACATCGAGTTTTAGAAAATATTACCAGCAATAATGCAACAAACACCGCAAAAAAATCGATACAGAGAAATCTTATCCTTAGAAACCATGAAAGAACTACATCTAAACAACACCAGCCAGATTAAACTTTTGAAGACTGAAGTAAAAATTGAAAGGTGGGCCAATTATGGATTTATATCCATACTTTTGATAGCATTACAAACGTAGCAATTCACAAAATCAAAATTAGAGGAAAAACGAAGGTCATTATAAATCAAGTTATTGAAGACAAAGCAGTAACAGATGAAAAATACATTGATTACAACCCATCAATACTAAATCAGATTCCAATACCAAGTTTTTTTTAACAAACCGCAGTATCAATCATCAGTAGCATCAATAGCCTAAACATACTCTTACGCAGATGACGACATCAGGACTTAAGTGTGGAGGAGTTAACACATTTCTTAGAATTTTCTGGAAAATAAAATATTTCACACGCAAAATAGTCAGAAGGTAATGCAACGTGACTTTCTTATGGGAATACTAAAATTGCTGATTAAACGTCTGCTAAAAAATATTATAATTGTAATTTTTAGGTAATAAGAATTTTTGTAATAGGTAATAAGAAATTTTGTAGTTCAGTTCTAATTTGAAATAAAACCAGTCCATATGTAAGAAATTCAAATAAAGTTTTTTTTTATTATTTCTACCAAAAAATTTTGTCATATGCATGAGTCAAAATATGTGTTTATATAGTAATTGTATTTTTATAATGGGATGATAACATAACACCTCCCTCCATAAGTTCGATTCTCTCCTGAGGATCGACTAGTTTTTGTGTAATTCTTATATTTTTCGTTTTTTTATAAAATAAAATTATCAAGAATATCAATAATAATACAATTGTACTTATACTACCATAGGATATATAATGTTTTTTATTTTCATTTCTTAAATATTTTATTTCTTTTAAACTATTTATTTGTTTTAAAAGTACCTCTTCTAGAGTTATTGTTAAATTTACATTGTTTGGCTTGTTGTATGTTGGAATCAAAATATTTTCTTTAAATATTTGTTTTTTATTGTTAAAAGTTGTTTCATTTATTTTTACAATACAATTATGAAAATTAATTAAATTATTATTTTTATGATATATTTTATATTATTACAATCATTCCATAAATTGGTTTCATATACATTTTTTGTTAAAATTAAACCTTCTTTTATTTCTAAGATTTCTGTTCTATTAAGTATTAAATCTGAGTTTACAATCTTTATAGGTTTTCTGGAACAAACTCTGGATACAATTATAACTCTTAGTTAATTCTTTTATGTATAATTATTCTCGATTGCAATCATAAATTGAATCTCTTAATAAAATGTATTCGCATTTATCAATACTTATTTCGTGTTGTAATTTGGAATTGGTAAAATTTGTACTTTGAAATACTTTTTATCTGAGAAAATTGGTATCATTATGATGAAAGCTGTGTTATTTTTGTAAGTAATAAGGCTGCTTTTTATGTGTTTTAATTTATTTGTTGTAATATTAAATTGTTCGATTTCTTGAGAGGATAAAATATTTCTACCTAATATACCTAATCTTGAGAATACTATGTTGTCTTGTAGTTTTTGTATTTCGTCATTTAAAAGTATTATATTTGTATTAATTTGTAAGGAATATAAATTTTTTGCTAATATTTTCTGATCATTACTTACATATATTTTGTGAAAATTCTTCAATTAATTTTTGGTTTGTATTAATTTTATCTGTCAAGGTGTCTAAATGTTTTTGTAATTGTGTGTTAATAGAAATTTGATTGTTAGTCGCTGTTATAATATTTACAGTATTTTTGTCTACATTTTTTTCATAATTTTCTATTTCTTTTCTATCATCGGCGTTCATTGTTCCATATAACCAGTTCATTACTTTACCTCCAAAGTTAATAAGTTCTCTTTTTTTGTCTAGGATGTGGAAAAATAGTGTCCAGTTTATGTTTACAGTTTTTTAAAGAATTGATCATTGTTGTAGTTAAGTCGTTGTCTTTAAACATTTTATGATTGTTTATGGCTTTAATATAATTTTCGATGTTGATTAAATGAAGTATTTTATTATATCCTGAGATTAATTCTAAAGGATTTTGTTTAATTATGCTTCATTGTGAATTTCTTCCAGTTTAAAATCAGCCTTAATTAGTGTTATTTGTATTATGATTAGAATAGTTTATTTAATGTTGTCTCTGTAAAGATATATTTTCGTTTAAATATTTAAATTTTCTTTTAAATTGTTTTTTATGAATTTTTCGTTTGTTGGAATAAAATTTACCATTATTATTTTTAGATATTTTTGTTTTCATGTATTTAGGGGCTAACTTCTTTTGGGTTCTAGGTATACCTGTTCGTATGTAAATTTCCTCATTGATATTTGGTTCTAAAAATTCTTTCCTATCTTTATTCAATTTCTCAATATTTTTGTTTTTATTTTCAAAAATTGTATTGGCAATATCATCTAGCTTTTGTGTTTCTATTCTGTTTTTTATAAAATTAATTGGTCTTTTTCCCGTTGTATTGTGTGACTTTGACAAAACACTTGATTTAGCTTGGGTTAGAATTGTAACTAGGAATATTTTAGGAAAGTGAGGACTGCATAACCTCACAATTTGAAGTATTCTGTTGATATTAAATTGTTAATTTATTTTCATGACCTTATATAATAATTTTTGTCTTAATAAATTACCTATAGTTTAATTTCATTATTAAATAATTAAGAAATAAGCTTTTGTTTATATTTTAATTACTCAATATAATATTCTATATTAAACTAGAATATATTAATTGACCTATATATGTAATCTGATGTGCTTGCATTTTTTACAATTCACTTGTGATTGGGCAGTTCCACAAAATTTCGACCAAAAAATAGCGAATTTGTGAATCAATGTCTTTCGATTTTTTTGAAATTTTATGAGAAGGTGTGCCTCTGGTCCAGTATCACATACGTAAAATATTTTAAAGAAAAATCACATTTCTTGGGAATTATGGGGTTATGAAATTTTGGTTTTTGTGCAAAATGCATATTTTTAAAAAATCGTAGAAATCCTTAATATTATCGTAAAGCGATAATATATAGCTCATTTTGAAGGGGAGAGTTTATTCTATCATATGTAAAAAAAAAAAATTTAAAAAGGACTACAAGGGCGATAAAAGGATCCTTTATCCTTGAATATCTAAATATATAAAATTCCGTTTCTTTTGGAAAAAAATTACATTTTTAAATTTGTACTTTGAGATTATAATTATTTAATGTTTCAAAAATTTTATTTATAGAGTTTATGTGCTCTTGTAAGAATGTACTGAAAATTAAAATGTCGTCAAGATACACTACACATATTTTCCTTATGTGTTCTTTTAAAACAAAATTAATCATCCTTAAAAGGGGCATTTTTGAGACCAAATGGCATTCTTACAAACTCAAAGTGACCATGTTGTTGTTGTTGTTTTATATCTGCCATTTTCGCTGACTAATATTTGATGGAATCCTTTCGCAAGATCTAATGTGGTAAAATACTGAGCCCTCCCAAGTTTATCAAAAATATCCTCAATATTAGGAATAGGAAATTTGTCATCAATCGTTATTTCGTTTAGTTTGCGGTAATCAATAACAAGTCTCCATTTTTGTTTTCCAGAATTATCGATTTTTTTCGGAACTATCCATATCAGAGAGTATAAGGACTTTTGCTTGGTTTAATAATACCTTGTTTAAGCATGTCTTCTATTTGTTCATCTACTTCCTTCTTGTGAACTTCAGGATAGCGGTATAATTTTGAATAAATTGGTTGACTATCTTTCGTTGCAATTTTGTGTGAGATACCATTAACATGGGTTAATGTGTCTGCTTCTTTATAAAAAACTTTTGAAATATTTAATAATATTTTGTAATGCTCTTTTTTCTTTAAGATTTAAATTTTCTGTGTTGTTAATTTTTCGAATAAATTACTTGTTTTGGTTGGTTCAAAACTCATTTCGGAGATTTCTAATATAAAATCGTCGAATGGTTTTAATTCACTTTCAAAAGATATTATTTCGTTGTTAATTGTTAAGGTCTTTAATTCGTAGTTGATTTTCGCTTTTAAAGGTATAAGGATATAATTTCCTAATATACCATCGTAATTTTTGTTTTTCATTTCTATAATAGCTAATTCTATGATTTTATTACATATAAATTCAGGGGGTAAAAGAGTTATTATTTTTTTATCCACAGGAATGATAACGTTGAGTGTAGATATTAAAATTGGTTTTTCAATATTTCTTGCTTGACTTTTAGAAAATATGTTTTTGTTTATAACTGATATTACAGCACCAGTATCAACTAAAAACAAAAGTTCTTTTTCAAAAATTTTAATTTTTATTATGGGTAGTGGTCTTCCGAGGCTGTTATTGGAAAATTTGTCTCTATATTATCTACGTCCATAGGTATAATTTGGGATCGATGTCCATTATAAGGATTATTATTAGGGTTGTAATAATTTCTATTATTATTGACTCTACTTTGTTGAAAAAAGTTTCTATTTAAATTAGGGTTGTATTGAAAGTTTGAATTCCTGGGTATATTGGAATTCTGTTGATCTCTTGGTCGATTAATACTACTACTTCTATTTTTAAAGTTATTTGAATAATTTTGATTATTTACATAATTTGAGTTGTGTAGATTAAAGTTTCTGTTAAAATTTGAATTATTATAAGAATTGTTTTGAGTATTTTGTCGGTTATTTTGTTGAGATCTTCCTATATTTCTGTTTATCGATTTATTTTCTTGTCTTATGTAATTATTTTCTTCTCTAATTTGATAATTTTTTTCCAAAGTGAGGTATGCTTCTCTTAGATTTTTAATGTTTTATTTATGATGATTGAGCTAGCACTAGGTGGAATAGTTTCACAAAAAAGTTTTAAAATAAATTCTTCGTTAATTAAAGTACTGTAATATTGATGTTTTTCTCTAGACAGATTATATTTTAAATTCATTTTATTAAGAACTTCATTCAAAATTTCATATTTTTGAGAAATTTTTAAATTTTTATCTACTCTATTAGCTTGTATAATGAGGTCACTAAATGTTTCTCTAATCCCAAAAGAATTAACTAAAATATTTTTAATTGCATCCCAAGATTTTGAATTCTCATTTCTTAATATAATATTTTGTGCATAACCTACAATCTTAGATTTTATTTCGTCAAATATATATGTTCTTGCATTTTCAGTATATTCTGACATTAATTTTTCTATGAATTCCACTTTATTTATGAAGTTTGAAGATTGTTGACTAATTTTATAGGATCTAATTCTACTTTATTCATTTTTACCTTGTTTATGATGCTTGATGTATCTTGATGATGTTGGATCTCTTCTTGAACTGGTTCTTTTTCTTGAACTACTGTGTCTGATGATAAACTTGTTGTTACTTGAGTTTCACTTTGACTTATTTCACTGTTTTCTGAATCTGGTCGATTTTTACTGTAAGGTATATATCTCATCACAGATTTGAGAACTTTTATTATTATTATATATATGCATATATATTTATTTTTATATCCCAGATTAATTCATTGACATGAAAAGTGTTAAAAAATTTATTGATTTACGTTCAATAATAATTACAGTTAAATTTATATTATTATTATTCTTTTTCATTCAGAAATCACTTTTTTATATTCATATATATATGTATGTGTATATATATGCGTATATATGTATTTCTTGTTATTAAAAAAAATTCTATAAGAATTTTCTATATAACTTTTATATTTATATTTTATATCATAAAAGTATTATTATTATCATAGAATTTTAATAAAAATTATTATTATTATATATAAAAAAATTTCACTTGAAGTGAAGAGAAAAAATATACGAATAAAATAAAATTTTCACTTGTAAAAACACTTCCGGAATCTTACTGACTGCGCCAATTTTGGTCTTGGTTTTTGATAAAATAAAAAAAAAAACAAACTTTTTAAATTTTTAATTTTCTCTATTAAAAATGAAAATTTACTTATTATATTTTTATAATGTTTCAGTGATGTCTTACAAAGTGCAACTGCTTAAACTATAATTTTCTAGTTTACAAGTAAACTCGGTTTTATTCTTATCTTTTTGTATTTTGAATCTTCGTACTAATTTAATTACTTAATCTTAATTTGTTCTTGATATTTTAACCTAGCATATTGGTTTATGAGTTTCTAATTTAATCTTTTCGTGGAAACAAAAATATTTTTATAAATTTTTGGATTTTGGATTAGCAAATATTTTTAATAAAATTACAATTAGTTAAATATTAAAAAGATATTATGAAGATTAAATTTTGTTTTTAGCAAAAATACTTTCTTTTATAAATTTTGGGTTAAATCAATATTTTTGGGAAAATAGTAATTAGTTATTTATTTAAAAAAAGATAATGTATGCATGAGTCAAAGTATGTGTTTATATATAGACAAAATTTTAAAAGTTGAGGTTTCGTATTATACTAGAAAAACATGCGCAGAAAAAAAGATACTCACACACATTCGTTTTTGTTGTTGTAACACGTTTCTTCTTTCCTATATCTACACAAAAAAGATCACTACGCCATGTAAAACATGCGGAAGAAAACCTCAACTTTTAAAATTTTGACTATAGTAATTGTATTTTTATAAGAGAATGATAACATAACAGCCCAACACATACACAAAATGAGCATTATGTCTTTGTACTAAGTAGTCGTTGGATGTACGCATAAAAGTTAAGAAAAAAAATTAATCTTTCTCTCTCTGTCTCTTAATTTATTTTTTTTATATTTACAATGAGCAACGCCAGCGCCTATTTTGAACAAAGACGATGAGACGATAATTCTTGAGGTGTCACTACTATATAAATTCAATGAGAATATAATTTGTATGTGCAATAGAGGTTTAATCTCAAGCTCTTTCAAAAATCCAGAACTTGGAAACGTCAAAAAGCATCAAGTATATAGAGGTTTATTGTAGCCGTTAAATTCAAATTTTTGAATTTTCATGTCTGTATGTTTGCAAAAATAATATAAAAAGGGGAATAATTTTGCTTCGAATAAGCTCATGATATGATTGGCTGTATAAGATTTCAAGAGGAGAAATGTGAAAAGAAGAAGCATGTAAAGTAAATTGAAGAAATAAAAAATAATGAAAAACACGCCCATAATTATAATATTCATTATAAATGCTTTATTTGTTTTTGTATACCATATGATATTTTTAAATTTTGTTTTGATTCTTATTGTATACATTTTTGGATATTTATATTTTACAATTATTGTTGATGATATTAATTATCACGTTTTTTTGTGATATGTGAGAAATGAAAAAATATTTTTAATTTTCATGTTTTTTAAAATATACTGCTTCTTGTTCATTTTCATATTGCATTTTATAGTTCTTATTAAATAATGATAATTCATCCATTCGCATGATGATTTTTTTTTCTTTTTTGTCAAATTTCAAGATTTTTAGTTATTTGGTAACAATAAAATCTTTTTTATTTCACTTAAAATTTTTTTTTTAAATATTTTACAAATTTTATTTACATACGTAAAATAATTTGTATGGAAAATTTGTCATGTAACCCTGGGATTGGCTGATCTTATACAAATGTATACATTCGGACTTTGAGTCTTAATTTAAATATGATCCCTTCGAGCTAGGAAAACATGAAACTTCACCAATTCCTTCATTGGAAGGTCCTCACTATACATCCCAATTTTCAACGTCCTAGCTCAAAATTGGTAGAACAAAATATTTCTTTTTACCTATGCAAAAACACGAATTTGGTCGTGCGTATACAAATGTATAAAATTACGGTTTTTGGTCCACGGGATGCTGAGATATCGTTTTTTGAAAAAAAATTTCAAAATCTCCATATAAAATGTATGGTATACATTTGTATACGCACGACCAAATTCGTGTTTTTGCATAGGTAAAAAGAAATATTTTGTTCTACCAATTTTGAGCTAGGACGTTGAAAATTGGGATGTATAGTGAGGACCTTCCAATGAAGGAATTGGTGAAGTTTCATGTTTTCCTAGCTCGAAGGGATCATATTTAAATTAAGACTCAAAGTCCGAATGTATACATTTGTATAAGATCAGCCAATCCCAGGGTTACATGACAAATTTTCCATACAAATTATTTTACATACATAAAATTTTTAAAATATTTAAAAAAAATTTAAAGTGAAACAAAAAAGATTTTATTGTTACCAAATAACATTTTTATGTCATGTATTTTGAAGCACAACCACAATAACATTTCATAAAACTTGCAACAATGATTTTCAATATTCATTCAATAGAAAATAAGTAGAAATTATACCTAACAGTGTAAACTCGATAATTTGAACTAATTTAAACTGACCTTGTTAAAATTTTAGAACAGTTGAAAAAATTGCACACAAAAACAAATTTACACTTTCAACACTATTTTAAACAAAAATACCAAATAGTGTTGTAATAAATTCATTTGTATTTTTAAAAAAATAATTACAAAATTGAATATGACGATTATAAAGTGAATTTTAAATCAGGTAATATGTACATATTTAACTTGTTTTTACTTCATCCTATTTCGAAAAGTATAAATCAGAAAAACCCCTTTACAAAATTACATAACATTATTAGCTAATTTTAGAAATTTAGGCGTTGAAAATAAAGAGGTTCAAATTACTGAGCTTATACTGTATCTATATTTAAGTAAAATTAAAGTAAAAAAAAAAATTAAAAAAAAAGAAAAAACATTATTTCAAAAAACATTTATACAATTATAATTCATATTGATCTTCTGTCTTTGTCTATCTTCAAATGATCGATATGCGTTTATAATTTGTATTATTCTTTTTGCGTATTTTCTTAATCCTTCCTACTTTTGTTATCTACTTCGAAAATAAACCAAAGTCAGCTGATGTGCATTAGTGTATTCAAAAAAAAAAAAAACAATAGAAATGAAATTTTTAAGAAAAATACAATTTAAAAAGAACTAGGGTAGAATACCCAGTAACGAGCACTCCGGCAGTAACGAGCCCTTGGCTTTATTTTATTCTATAACTAAGATATTTTTATAAAAATACAGGTGAATATTTGCTATATATTATGTACTTAGAAAAATATATTATCCTTGCAATGCGTGGATGGTTTATCATAATAAACTCTTATTTTAAATATAATTCTAATAAATATAAAGTGCTACTCAAAATGGCATTTTTCTTAACATTTTCGTTAAGGAGATGAGTATTACGTTTTCGTTAAGGAGATGAATATTTATTTCCTTTATATTTTACTAAAAAAAAGCGATAAATAGCTAATTTTTTTGAAATTACATTTTAAATTAGTTAAAACTTAATTTCTAGCACTTTATAACACGTTTATTATTAAAATATTTTATTTTTGGCACTGCTCGTTACTAGCTCTTTTCATGGGCTCGTTACTGGCGAAAAGGGGGCTCGTTACTGGTCTTCACGAATTTTGAGTTTTTTTTCATAATTTTAATAATTTTACTGAAATAAAAACATATTTTTTGCGTTAAATTGCAAATCTAGACCCTTCAGAAAATTTATTTTACTCTTGATTGGAATTATTTATCAAATACTTTAACCGTGGTATAAGGAAAAAGTCCAAAATTTTCCTTAAGGGTGCTCGTTACTGGGTATTTTCCCCTATTCATAATTAGTAAACAAAAACTATGGGGAAAATTAATTGTTGTATGAAAAAAACGCTTATAATATTAAATATTTTAGTTTTCTAAAAAAAATTTTCTAGACGATCCTCAAATAATTTTTATTTTTCATATAGGTAATTATTTTAAATAAATTAATAAAATATTTGAAAAAAAGTAAACAAAAATAATTCATCATTACAAAAAAAAACATTCATACAATTATAATTCATATTGATCTTCTGTCTTTGTCTTTCTTCAAATAATCGCTATGTATTTATAATTTTTATTATTCTTTTTGAGGATTTATTCTTATAGTCTACTTCGAAAATAAACAAAACAGCTGATTTATAGTACAAAATTCAAATAAAAACGGAAAATATTTAAATTGAGTTCGAATGTTTCAAAAGCTATATTTAAAAATTTTTCGAAGCAAAATATTTATGTATGTTTGCATGTTCTTGATTTTTGAAAGAGCTTGAGATTAATCCTCTATTGTATAAATTGATACTTTTTGTTAACAATTATAAGTTACAGGATTTCATTCCAAATTTGTGGGTTGTATTAGTAGTAAACTAAAACCTATAAAAACATATTTACGGTCATCCATGTTCCAAGACAGATTGAATTTGTTGGCAATTTTATTAATAGAAAATGATGTTGTGTTGATTTTATTCAATATGAGTGGAGCGTAAATGAAACTTTCCCGTTCTAACGATTAAATAAGAATGAATTTATATTATCTTAAAATTAGATGTTACAACTTTTAGTCGTTACAAAATCTTTTTATTCTTATGTAGTTTCAAGTATTAACGAGCTGTCAAAATTTTGTATGAAAGCAAAAAGCATCAACTACAATAGAGGTTTAATTTCAAGCTCTTTCAAAAATCAAGAACATGCAAACATACATAAATATTTTGCTTCGAAAAATTTATAAATATAGCTTTTGAAACATTCGAACTCAATTTGAATTTTTTCCGTTTTTATTTGAATTTTTTACTATAAATCAGCTGTTTTGTTTATTTTCGAAGTATAATCTAAGAATAAAGGAAATGTTCAAAAAGAATAATACAAATTATAAATGCATATCGATTATATGAAGATAGAAAAAGACAGAAGATCAATGTGAATTATAATTTATAATTGTATGAATGTTTTTTTTTTTGTAATGATGAATTATTTTTGTTTACTTTTTTTTCACTTTAACTTTTTTTCAAATATTTCATCAATTTATTTAAAATAATTATATGAAAATAAAAGTTATTAATGAAATATTTTACAAGGGTTTTTTTCATACAAAATTAATTTTTCCCATAGTTTTTGTTTACTTATTACGTACGGATTTTTATTTTTAAATTGTATTGTTTTTTTTTAATACACTAATGCACATCAGCTGACTTTTGTTTATTTTCGAAGTAGATAACAAAAGTAGGTAGGATTAAGAAAATACGCAAAAAGAATAATCAAATTACAAACGCATATCGATTATATGAAGATAGAGAAAGACAGAAGATCAATGTGAATTATAATTGTATGAATGTTTTTTGAAACAATAATTTTTTTTTACTTTAATTTTTCTTAAATATTTTATTAATTTTATATAATTTATATGTAAAATAATTAATATGAAAAATTCGTTTTTAAAGAGCTGTTTGAGGATCGCCTAGAATAGAATTTTTCAGAAGAAAATTAAATTAGGTACATTAAAATATATAATAAAATATTTTCCAATCATTTTTTTAATATTTAACACATACATAGATCATTTTAATTGTTTTAAAAAAAATCATATTACACATAAGAATACACTTCTGTACCTGGGTATGTACATTTACACTGTTGCAAGTTTTATGAAATGTTATTCTGGTTGTGCTTCAAAATACATGGCATAAAAATGTTATTTGGTAACAATAATATCTTTTTTATTTCACTTTAAATTTTTTAAAAATATTTTACAAATTTTATGTACGTAAAATAATTTGTATGGAAAATTTGTCATGTAACCCTGGGATTGGCTGATCGTATACAAATGTATACATTCGGACTTTGAGTCTTAATTTAAATATGATCCCTTCAAGCTAGGACCTTGAAACTTCACCAATTACTTTATTGGAAGGTCCTCACTATACACCCCAATTTTCAAAGTCCTAGCTCAAAATTGGTAGAACAAAATATTTCTTTTTATGCAAAAACACGAATTTGGTTGTGCGTATATAAATGTATACCATACATTTTATATAGAGATTTTGAAATTTTTTTTTTCAAAAAACGATATCTCAGCATCCCGTGGACCAAAAACCGAAATTTTTTTACCCTAATATTTGTTGAAGAGTCCGCTTTGATCAACCCATGTGATTTTGCACTATTTTTACTTTTTGAAATTTTCATACATTTACAAATTCAAACATAATTAAGACCTCAATTTGACTTTGAAGGTCTGTATCTCAGCATCTATTATTTTTGGCTTAAAGTATTCAATATGAAAATATTAGTTTTTGGTCCACAGGATGCTGAGATATCGTTTTTTGAAAAGAAAATTTCAAAATCTCCATATAAAATGTATGGTATACATTTGTATACGCACGACCAAATTCGTGTTTTTGCATAAAAAGAAATATTTTGTTCTACCAACTTTAAGCTAGGACTATGAAAATTGGGTTGTATAGTGAGGATCCTCCAATGGAGGAATTGGTGAAGTTTCAAGGTCCTAGCTCAAAGGGATCATATTAAAATTAATGCTTAATGTCCGAATGTATACATTTGTATACGATCAGGCAATCCCAGGGTTACATGACAAATTTGCTATACAAATTATTTTACGTACATAAAATTTGTAAAATATTTAAAAAAAAAATTTTAAGTGAAATAAAAGATTTTATTGTTACCAAATAACTAAAAATCTTGAAATATGACAAAAAAGAAAAAAAAAGTCATCATGCGAATGAATGAATTATCATTATTTAATAAGAACTATAAAATGCAATATGAAAATGAACAAGAAGCAGTATATTTTAAAAAACATGAAAATTAAAAATATTTTTTCATTTCTCACATATCACAAAAAAACGTGATAATTAATATCATCAACAATAATTTTACACAATTGTATTATTATATTTTTGTTTTTCGAAACAAAATATAAATATCCAAAAATGTATACAATAAGAATCAAAACAAAATTTAAAAATATCATATGGTATACAAAAACAAATAAAGCATTTATAATGAATATTATAATTATGGGCGTGTTTTTCATTATTCTTTATTTCTTCAATTTACTTTACATGCTTCTTCTTTTCACATTTCTCCTCTTGAAATCTTATACAGCCAATCATATCATGAGCTTATTCGAAGCAAAATTATTCCCCTTTTTACATTATTTTTGCAAACATACAGACATGATAATTCAAAAATTTGAATTTAACGGGTACAATAAACCTCTATTTTACTTGATGCTTTTTGATGAATGTTAGCAGAATCTCAAATTCTCTAATAGCTCTGATTATATAACAGCAATTAACAGACGCGGCTCTGCCTTAAAGGCAAATAGGGCAGTGCCCCACAATGAATTTCACCTTAAATTGCATAAAACTGCAGAATTTCATCAAAATAAATTTAAAATTATTTCTAAAAACAGTAGATTGTTTTTCAAAGTACATGTGTACTGATTTGTATATGCAAAGAGAATTGAAATACAATATACATATGTATATGTATACATACAATACATGGTTCAACATATTTCAATTCTCTTTGAATAATTTTATTCTTTTTGTATGATCAATAAGATCATAGTGATCATACTCTATGCGGCAGTTTAACAATAGCCCTAAAATTGAGTATTATTTCAAATATTCGTGTATGAATCATTCTCTCTCTTTATTCATTTTTGTTCAGAAAAAATTTGTGTTCATGGAGCAATTTCAGTTCTGCTTTTAAATTGAAAAAATGCCGCGTCTTACCAAGTAACAATACAACACAAATTTGTGTCATAATTTTCTTTTTCATAGGATTTACATGGTAAAAAATTTAGATCTCATTATAAATTTTTCATCTTAAAATTATATTTCTGAAAATTGTTGTGAATTTTAAAAACAATGATATTCATATTATTTTTATTCATTCATGATATTTATTTTATTATAATTATATTATTTTCTATAATTAATACTTTTTTTTTCATTATAAATTATCAATTTTACATAATGGTGCATAAATGTATGGAATTCATTTCATATTTTACATACAATGATAAAATATTAATTTGCAACAATTTGTTAAATTTTTGCAAGCTTTGCAAAAATGTACTTCCCATATGTCGGTTATTAAATAAATTGCGCGTGGTAACAAGAAAGCATTGATTGAAAAGTTTATTAGTAAAAAGCATTGACTGAAAAGTTGCGCGTGGTACCTATAAAAATATTTAAAATAATTGTAATTGTTCAGCCTTTGGTATTTGTAATTAATTTTGAAATAATAACTAATTTTATTTATAACTTAATGTTGGCATTTCCATATTGTAAAGTAAGCATGTGGTCAATAGTCAGCAATAATCACCACAAATGGTGACTAACTTCGCATTATTAGCTGAATTGACGACACGCTTGCTAGAGGACAGTGGCCATTTTGTAAAAATTCACTCGTTCTTGAGTAACAATAAAAGATAGAAGAAAATCAATTTTTTGTTTTAATTTTTTAAAAGGTCGTTTTAAAAAATAGTCGTCGTATTAAAATTAATAGTCGGTTTATAAAAATCAATGGTCGTTTGGTGAATTGTTTCCACGCCTAATTTTGAATCGAACTTAGATAGTTGTTCTTGTTGAAATAAGACAAGAGTTGTCTTATCATTGTTACTGTTGAAACCAGTGAGGTTTGAGTCGGTTTGTTGTACCCGAACTGTAATCTTTAACAATAAAGGTTTTTCAAATAAAATAAAACGAAATCTTTAGTAGTTTAAATTCTTTAATACAAAAAAGCTTGTGTTAACAGTAATATTAAAAGAATAAAAGAATTAGATTTGTGTCATTGCTAACTTGATAAATTATATAGCATAAACCGTTTGAAAAAATTATAAATAACATAAACAACGATAAACTCAAACATGTCTCAACATGATTATAGCATATATGAATAATCCTAGAAAGTTAATTAAAAATATTGACACAGCATAAATAATATTAAATTTAAACAAACATGTCTTAACATGATTAGCACTGATAAAGCACATGTTATACTTCAAGGTCTTATGATGTTATTGAACCGGGCCACAGCCGATATTTTTGAATTCTTTTCAGTTATTTTCAAAACAAACTTTGCATACTTACAGGTTATGACGCCATTTTCCAAAGAAAACTTCACATAATTTAAGGTTATAACGCCATCTTGTAACAAAAGGTTTGCATACTTTCAGTTGACCAAAAAGCATCAAGTATATAGAGGTTTATTGTAGCCGTTAAATTCAAATTTTTGAATTTTCATGTCTGTATGTTTGCAAAAATAATATAAAAAGGGGAATAATTTTGCTTCGAATAAGCTCATGATATGATTGGCTGTATAAGATTTCAAGAGGAAAAGTGTGAAAAGAAGAAGCATGTAAAGTAAATTTAAGAAATAAAGAATAATGAAAAACACGCCCATAATTATAATATTCATTATAAATGCTTTATTTGTTTTTGTATATCATATGATATTTTTAAATTTTGTTTTGATGCTGATTGTATACATTTTTGGATATTTATATTTTGTTTCGAAAAACAAAAATATAATAATACAACTGTGTACAATTATTGTTGATGATATTAATTATCACGTTTTTTTGTGATATGTGAGAAATGAAAAAATATTTTTAATTTTCATGTTTTTTAAAATATACTGCTTCTTGTTCATTTTCATATTGCATTTTATAGTTCTTATTAAATAATGATAATTCATTCATTCGCATGATGATTTTTTTTTCTTTTTTGTCAAATACATTCGGACTTTGAGTCTTAATTTAAATATGATCCCTTCGAGCTAGGAAAACTTGAAACTTCACCAATTCCTTCATTGGAAGGTCCTCACTATACACCCCAATTTTCAACGTCCTAGCTCAAAATTGGTAGAACAAAATATTTCTTTTTACCTATGCAAAAACAAGAATTTGGTCGTGCGTATACAAATGTATACCATACATTTTATATGGAGATTTTGAAATTTTTTTTTCAAAAAACGATATCTCAGCATCCCGTGGACCAAAAACCGTAATTTTTTTACCCTAATATTTGTTGAAGAGTCCTCTTTAATCAACCCATGCGATTTTGTACAATTTTTACTTTTTGAAATTTTCATACATTTACAAATTCAAACATAATTAAGACTTCAATTAGACTTTGAAGGTCTGTATCTCAGCATCCTCTGAATCAAAAACTATTATTTTTGGATTAAAATATTCAATGTGAAAATATTAGTTTTTTGTCCACGGGATGCTGAGATATCGTTTTTTAAAAAAAAAATTTTCAAAATCTCCATATAAAATGTATGGTATACATTTGTATACGCACGACCAAATTCGTGTTTCTGCATTTAAGACTCAAAGTCCGAATGTATACATTTGTATACGATCAGCCAATCCCAGGGTTACATGACAAATTTTCCATACAAATTATTTTACGTACATAAAATTTGTAAAATATTTTAAAAAAATTTAAAGTGAAACAAAAAAGATTTTATTGTTACCAAATAACATTTTTATGTCATGTATTTTGAAGCACAACCAGAATAACATTTCATAAAACTTGCAACAATGATTTTCAATATTCATTCAATAGAAAATAAGTAGAAATTATACCTAACAGTGTAAACTCGATAATTTGAACTAATTTAAACTGACCTTGTTAAAATTTTAGAACAGTTGAAATAATTGCACACAAAACCAAATTTACACTTTCAACACTATTTTAAACAAAAATACTAAATAGTGTTGTAATAAATTCATTTGTATTTTTAAAAAAATAATTACATAATTGATTATGACGATTATAAAATGAATTTTAAATTAGGTAATATGTACATATTTAACTTGTTTTTATTTCATCCTATTTCGAAAAGTAAAAATCAGAAAAAAGGCCTTTACAAAATTACATAACATTATTAGCTAATTTTAGAAATTTAGGCGTTGAAAATAAAGAGGTTCAAATTACCGAGCTTATACTGTATCTATATTTAGGTTAAAAAAAAAAAAAATTAAAAAAAAGAATAAACATTATTTCAAAAAACATTCATACAATTATAATTCATATTGATCTTCTGTCTTTGTCTATCTTCAAATGATCGATATGCGTTTATAATTTGTATTATTCTTTTTGCGTATTTTCTTAATCCTTCCTACTTTTGTTATCTACTTCGAAAATAAACAAAAGTCAGCTGATGTGCATTAGCGTATTCAAAAACAAAAACAATAGAAATGAAATTTTTAAGAAAAATACAATTTAAAAAGAACTAGGGTAGAATACCCAGTAACGAGCACTCCGGCAGTAACGAGCCCTTGGCTTTATTTTATTCTATAACTAAGATATTTTTATAAAAATACAGGTGAATATTTGCTATATATGTACTTAGAAAAATATATTATCCTTGCAATGCGTGGATGGTTTATCATTACAAACTCTTATTTTAAATATAATTCTAATAAATATAAAGTGCTACTCAAAATGGCATTTTTCTTAACATTTTCGTTAAGGAGATGAGTATTACATTTTCGTTAAGGAGATGAATATTTATTTCCTTTATATTTTACTAAAAAAAAGCGATAAATAGCTAATATTTTTGAAATTACATTTTAAATTAGTTAAAACTTAATTTCTAGCACTTTATAACACTTTTATTATTAAAATATTTTATTTTTGGCACTGCTCGTTACTAACTCTTTTCATGGGCTCGTTACTGGCGAAAAGGGGGCTCGTTACTGGTCTTCACGAATTTTGAGTTTTTTTCATAATTTTAATAATTTTACTGAAATAAAAACATATTTTTTGCGTTAAATTGCAAATCTAGACCCTACAGAAAATTTATTTTACTCTTGGTTGGAATTATTTATCAAATACTTTAACCGTGGTATAAGGAAAAAGTCCAAAATTTTCCTTAAGGGTGCTCGTTACTGGGTATTTTCCCCTAGTTATAATTAGTAAACAAAAACTATGGGGAAAATTAATTGTTGTATGAAAAAAACGCTTATAATATTAAATATTTTAGTTTTCTAAAAAGAATTTTCTAGGCGATCCTCAAATAATTTTTATTTTTCATATAATTATTTTAAATAAATTAATAAAATATTTGAAAAAAAGTAAACAAAAATAATTCATCATTACAAAAAAAAAACATTCATACAATTATAATTCATATTGATCTTCTGTCTTTGTCTTTCTTCAAATAATCGCTATATATTTATAATTTTTATTATTCTTTTTGAGGATTTATTCTTATAGTCTACTTCGAAAATAAACAAAACAGCTGATTTATAGTAGAAAATTCAAATAAAAACGGAAAATATTTAAATTGAGTTCGAATGTTTCAAAAGCTATATTTAAAAATTTTTCGAAGCAAAATATTTATGTATGTTTGCATGTTCTTGATTTTTGAAAGAGCTTGAGATTAATCCTCTATTGTATAAATTGATGCTTTTTGTGTTGGTATATCTTAAAGTTCTTTTACTATCTTTGCACACCACAACCAAAAAGCTTAAAACCATCAAAGCTATACCACATACCACAAACATACTCCACATACAAAAAGCATCAATTTATACAATAGAGGATTAATCTCAAGCTCTTTCAAAAATCAAGAACATGCAAACATACATAAATATTTTGCTTCGAAAAATTTTTAAATATAGCTTTTGAAACATTCGAACTCAATTTAAATATTTTCCGTTTTTATTTGAATTTTCTACTATAAATCAGCTGTTTTGTTTATTTTCGAAGTAGACTATAAGAATAAATCCTCAAAAAGAATAATAAAAATTATAAATATATAGCGATTATTTGAAGAAAGACAAAGACAGAAGATCAATATGAATTATAATTGTATGAATGTTTTTTGAAATAATGTTTATTCTTTTTTTTAATTTTTTTTTTTTTTAACTTAAATATAGATACAGTATAAGCTCGGTAATTTGAACCTCTTTATTTTCAACGCCTAAATTTCTAAAATTAGCTAATAATGTTATGTAATTTTGTAAAGGCCTTTTTTCTGATTTTTACTTTTCGAAATAGGATGAAATAAAAACAAGTTAAATATGTACATATTACCTAATTTAAAATTCATTTTATAATCGTCATAATCAATTATGTAATTATTTTTTTAAAAATACAAATGAATTTATTACAACACTATTTAGTATTTTTGTTTAAAATAGTGTTGAAAGTGTAAATTTGGTTTTGTGTGCAATTTTTTCAACTGTTCTAAAATTTTAACAAGGTCAGTTTAAATTAGTTCAAATTATCGAGTTTACACTGTTAGGTATAATTTCTACTTATTTTCTATTGAATGAATATTGAAAATCATTGTTGCAAGTTTTATGAAATGTTATTGTGGTTGTGCTTCAAAATACATGACATAAAAATGTTATTTGGTAACAATAAAATCTTTTTTGTTTCACTTTAAATTTTTTTTAAATATTTTAAAAATTTTATGTATGTAAAATAATTTGTATGGAAAATTTGTCATGTAACCCTGGGATTGGCTGATCTTATACAAATGTATACATTCGGACTTTGAGTCTTAATTTAAATATGATCCCTTCGAGCTAGGAAAACATGAAACTTCACCAATTCCTTCATTGGAAGGTCCTCACTATACATCCCAATTTTCAACGTCCTAGCTCAAAATTGGTAGAACAAAATATTTCTTTTTACCTATGCAAAAACACGAATTTGGTCGTGCGTATACAAATGTATACCATACATTTTATATGGAGATTTTGAAATTTTTTTTCAAAAAACGATATCTCAGCATCCCGTGGACCAAAAACCGTAATTTTATACATTTGTATACGCACGACCAAATTCGTGTTTTTGCATAGGTAAAAAGAAATATTTTGTTCTACCAATTTTGAGCTAGGACGTTGAAAATTGGGATGTATAGTGAGGACCTTCCAATGAAGGAATTGGTGAAGTTTCATGTTTTCCTAGCTCGAAGGGATCATATTTAAATTAAGACTCAAAGTCCGAATGTATACATTTGTATAAGATCAGCCAATCCCAGGGTTACATGACAAATTTTCCATACAAATTATTTTACGTATGTAAATAAAATTTGTAAAATATTTAAAAAAAAAATTTTAAGTGAAATAAAAAAGATTTTATTGTTACCAAATAACTAAAAATCTTGAAATTTGACAAAAAAGAAAAAAAAATCATCATGCGAATGGATGAATTATCATTATTTAATAAGAACTATAAAATGCAATATGAAAATGAACAAGAAGCAGTATATTTTAAAAAACATGAAAATTAAAAATATTTTTTCATTTCTCACATATCACAAAAAAACGTGATAATTAATATCATCAACAATAATTGTAAAATATAAATATCCAAAAATGTATACAATAAGAATCAAAACAAAATTTAAAAATATCATATGGTATACAAAAACAAATAAAGCATTTATAATGAATATTATAATTATGGGCGTGTTTTTCATTATTTTTTATTTCTTAAATTTACTTTACATGCTTCTTCTTTTCACATTTCTCCTCTTGAAATCTTATACAGCCAATCATATCATGAGCTTATTCGAAGCAAAATTATTCCCCTTTTTATATTATTTTTGCAAACATACAGACATGAAAATTCAAAAATTTGAATTTAACGGCTACAATAAACCTCTATATACTTGATGCTTTTTGCCACATACCATAACCTACACCACATACCACAACCCAAAAGCTCAAAGCTTGCAAACTCTCACCATGTATCGCAACCCAAAAAGCTCGAAAAGCTCCAAAGCTCATGACGTCATTCAAAAAAGCTGTGCACAAAACCCTCCCTGGTCTAGAGTCGCTATATCCCCACTATTTACAACAGTCTTCTTCTTAAATATTTATTGACGAAATAATGTTATGATATTCTGTTGTAATTTTTGATGTGGCAATAAGTTTGTTAAGATTCGAGTAAGCTCGACATTCTTCTTTGTTTTAAGATTCCAGTATTATGAACAAGTTTTTCTGTTATATCAGCGTTTTCGCAATCGATGGCAAGTCTTTGTTGTTCACTGAGGACAAAGATCCATTGGTTGAATTTAAGTGGTTCTCAGGTTTCGATTTTGTTTTTGACGAAATTCTGGAATAGTTTTTGATATTGATGTGAGTAAAGTAACTTCACAAGCAAAATTTTTTATTGAAGAATATGTTAATTTACTGAAGCAGGCATAATCTGTTTCGCTTAGAGTTGTACATTTTTCTAAAGATTTTACTGGAACATAAAGTTGTTTGTTATTTGACATTGCTAAATAAGGAAATGTAGGATCAATAAATAAAAAAATGTGATTATCCAGTGACATTGATAAAGAAATTAATTTATATGTACATATTAAATAATTGTATTTTAATAATTAAAATTTGGTGTGCATATTCTTAACTTAAAGGTAGAGGAACTTTTTTCCTAGTGAGAAGTCTTAAATTATTGTTCAGTTCATTAACAAAAGTCTTAGGGGTAATAATAAATGGATTAATTACAATTTCTTAGCAAATAATACATACAATCAATAACAATATCATATTGTTCACTTAATTCATTTACAAAGTACATTATGTTATGATTTAAAATTATTAGAGAATCTTCAAGAGTTTCTTGCTTATTTACTGTGTTTTTAATAAATTTGTTAAAACTTTCAATTTTTTTGTTCAAAACGTTTTCTTGTAGTGTTGACTGAATCATTAAAGTTAGAAAATTTACTTTTAATGACTTGTATTTGTTGTTTCAATAAGAACTGTAAAGTTTTGTCGTTATTTTCGAGATTATTAATGGCATTATATTATTAATCATTATAACGTTCAATATCATCGGCATCTGCATTTCCAAATAACCAATGAAGCACATTTAAGGACCTTTGAAATTAGCACTGAGTATTTTAGATTGTCCGATGTTTATTTGATTATTTTGTAAGTATATGTAAATAATCGTCTACTTTATAATCTATTGACTTTGAATTTCTGTCATATTGTATTTTCAATTGCGTTTTTGATTTTATCAGATTTATATTTGAATTCAGGTTTTGAAGTAATGGAAGAAGATAAGATTGGTTTATGAACGAATAAAAATCCATATGGAATAAATTTTGTGGATGCATGTACAAGTGTATAATAAGAAAACATAGCTAAAGGAATATAAATGTCCAAATCAGATTGTTCGTTATTAATATAGTGTTTTATATAATCTTCAAGCGTAGAATGAGAACATTCTAAGGCACCGTTCGATTGTGGAAGACATGCAGTAGTGATTATGTGCTTTATTTGAAAGAGCTCAGTTAGATTTTTAATCAGATGTAAAATCGGCATCCTAGTCGGTTAATATAGATTTTGGTATACCGAACATCGTTATGAAATTTACTAAATTATATGTATGAGCAACAGTTGTAGAATCATAAAAAGGTATAGGAATCGCATAAGAAAATTTATTAAGATCATCCTGCATAGTTAAAATATATTTGTTACCATTTTCAGTAATTGGAAGAGGTTCGACAATATCTAGAGATTTCCATTGGATCTTTATGCTTATGTCTCATTGTTTTATGCTTTGAAATGATTGGCAATGTTTAATATAGTTTTTTTTATATCGGATCTCATTTTATGCATTATATTTCTGTTTTATTCTTCTCAACATTCGATGAAAGCCACAGTGTCCAGAAACAGATGAATCATGATTATTTTTTAAAATTAATGAAATTTGATTGGAAGATGGTTCTACAATGATATTATGGAAAAGTGTAATTTTAATCTTAAAGTTTCTAAACACGAAGAATATAAACATTTTTCATGTTTAAAGTTATTAAAATCATCAACTGGACTTGCTATAGAAATTTAATTAATTTGCTCTTTTTCAAGCTGAATTTTAAAATTTTGTACAATGCACTGTAAAAGAAATTTGCAAATAAGGGTTTTTCATAATAATTGTATATGCAATAGCTGCAAATTTTTTCCAAATATTTTCAATTTGGGCTAACTTATCTTTCACATACGATAACGTTTTTGTATCAGGTAAGTCATCGTAATATACCTTTGAAAGTTTCTGGATTTTTTTGCTTAATTGCCTGTACAAGAAAAGAAACAACAATGTAATAATTTTACTCTGTATACGCGTAATTTATTCAATACTAGAGGTCACCAATATCTATATACATAATAAATAGCTTCAGAAATAGGTTACCTAAATCCAAGAGCTACTGATTTAAGGATTATAGATTGTAATAAATCAGGGAACCCAAAGTCATTATAAATTCTAATAAGTATCTTACCTGTCTAGACTTAACTACAATTTACTTATTGCATACTGCTTATGTTGCACTTATGTTTCCTGTGTAATAATTTTTGTTATGAATTTATGCTATTTTAGTTATATTTGAAATTATTTAACATTATATTATATGTGCTAATTAAGTTACATACTATTAAAATATGAAAACAATTTTCTAAGATCTAAATTATTTAAATTATCTAAATTAGAAATGTTTTATTATAATATTTTATGGATGTGCCTCAAAAATAATGTGGTTTAAGGAAACAGTGATAAAATATTTGTTTGTTATTGGATTTAGTTTTGTGAACCGAATATAACTCATGCGGTGTAATATCTAAATATCTCGAATATCTCAAAGTTGATTGATTTGGATAAGATTTCTTCGGTATAATTATTTTGATCAAGAGCGGTGAAATAAGCAATGCTTTCTTTGGAGCTAAGGACATTTTCATCCTGTGCACTGAAATCATTGAATTGTAGTAGAATTTAACGTAGTCGTTGCATGTTTATTCTGTTTTTACATAGGATACTAAAGTTTTAGATGTTGGTGGTATACGAGAAAGGCAATCAGCATTTGTATTTAATCGACCTTGTTTATAGATTATTTTTTTATCATATTCTTCAAATTGTAGCCGGCAACGGATTAGTTTAGAACCGAGGTCTTTAACAATAGAGCCATGTGAATGGTCTATGATCAATGATCACCTTGAAATGACGCCCATACAAATAAGGCCTGAAGCGTTTCATAGCCCAAATTATCGCTATGAAGTTCTCTCTCTGTGGTATTTAATATAGATTCGCATTTGTTTAAAGATCGACTTGCGTAGGCTACTGGAAGGTCGGTTCCTATTTCACCTTGACTTAAAATTGTTTCAATTGCATAATTGGATGCATCAGTAGTAAGTATGAATTCTTTTGAAAAATCGGGATATTAGAGAATAGGATCTGAGATCAAACTTTGTTTTAAGGAACCAAATGCTTTTTGCTGAGAATCGGCCCATTCGAATTTTGCATCTTTCTTTCAGAGTTTAATAAGAGGTCGGGTAATTTGGCTCTAACTTTCTCAGGATTAGAGTTCACGCCTTCATTTGTAATGAAGATATATTACTTCCTTACTCATGATCTCATATTTTTTCCGTTTGAAGCTTTAAATTGTTAATTCTAAGTCTTTCGAGAATATTTTTTAAACGAGTTTCATGTTCAGAAATTAAAGAACCATATACTATATTACAATATCATCAAGATAAGTGTAGCACTGAAGGCCTTGAAAACCAGTAAGTACAGCATTCATTAATCGTTAAAATCTTGCCGGTGCATTCTTTAGTTCAAAGGGCATTCAAACAAATTCGTAATGACCAGTTGGGGTAGAGAAAGCAGTTTTAAAAGCGTCTTCTGTTTTCATTTTAATTTGATGAAATCCAGAAGCAAGATCTAAAGTTGTGAAATATTGTGAATGACTAAGTTGATTCAGAATTTCAATTATGTTGGGAAACGGATATGTGTCATCAACAGTTATTTGATTCAACTTTCTGTAATCGACAACTGCACGCCATCTTTGTTCTCCAGAAGCGCCAATCTTTAACAGAGGGTTAAATAATTCCTTGCTTTAACATTTTTTTTTAATTTGCCGATTGACCTCATCTTTATAGATTTCTGGATACCCATAAGTTTTAGGTGCTATAGGGTTTGAGCTTTCAGTATTGATTTCATTTTCGATTGTATCTGTACATGAAAGACTGTCTCCTTCTAAATAAAAAATGTCGGAAAACTGGAGACATATTTTTAGAATTGAATCTTTTTCTTCAGAATTGAGATGATCTTTTCTAGATTATCAAGAAGATGTTTTTGACACTGATCTTTATTCTCATAAGAATTTGAATGAGTATTATTAAATAAAATTCCTGTAGAATTAGGAAATGGTTCAAGAAGTACGTTGATGTCATTTTAAACAACTTGTTTTTTAGATGTGTTCAATATAGAAGCCAGAGCTTTATTCTTATCATTAACTTTGTTATTGCGCGAGTTAAAGGATCTTCGCACAAGGATAATAAAAAAGAACAAAGTTTTACTTTTAAAATTTTTTTTTATTAATTGTTCAAAGCTTTAATCTTAACACTCTGCTATTCTAATTCCAACTGCCTGATTTTTTCAACCTATGCACTATGCTATGGAATCATTAATTAAAACGAGATTTGGTTCTTTAAACTTTTTTATTTACGAGACTTTCTTATTAGATTCACAATACATAATTTTTGGTTCACATTAACTTAATTCTACTGCTCACTGTCACGATACCTTTTTTTTCACTCTAAACTACTTCTGTTACTTTTACTATCTTCAGTTGTGCTGCTATTCAATTCTCAACTCTCTTCAGTTATTCAATTCTATCCTATTTATATGCTTCTATCATTTGTTCCTTACTTTCTTTTCATTAAGTAATATTTTGTTGATCAAGCTACTTTTGCTTGCACAATTCTATTTTATAATTCGTCATTATTTCCTATTCTATTGACCTACTATAATTACCAATATGTTTATTTGGGTTACTTATATTCAACTATGCACTTTTTTGATCTAGAATATTATGAACTTAATCTAATTAGATCGAATTGGATTTGTTATGAAAGATTTTATTGTAATATATTATTTTACTTTTTATATATATGTATTTATATATTTACTCATGTAACAAACCATTATATTTTTCATCATATATTCTATATATTATTATCGTCTACATTAAATTACAATTTTCTGAGAATTTAGAAAAATACAGTGCACATTAATTTACATTTTGTTGACTTGGAAAATTTGATGAGAAGATAGATTTTAGCTAACTTACGAGTACATATTTGTTGACTTGACAAATTTGATGAGAAGATAAATTTTTATTAAACTTACATACTGCAGTTTTACTTGAAGGTGAAATATGAGTTGTAATGTTAAGGAATGTTGAATATGCATTTTGTTATGCTATGTTAGGCGTTCAGATGGACTGTAGCCGTAACTCTTCCCCCCTTGGATGAAGCGACGACCAAAGAAAAATCTTTGGATTTTCTTGAGGAGCGTTCTCGGTCGTGTTGATACGTTGTTGGTTCTGTTGATTCGATGAATTTTGACGATGTTTAACCACAAAATATGTTGCAAAGATACTCATGATGATTAATAGCCCTATTGTTAAAATATGTGTTGTTTTAATCTGTAGTAGTGCTATAGTATTTTGATTTTCGAAATTTTCGAAGTTGGGTGTATAATTATATTTTCCCAATGTATACTAGTTGTGCTTTCATATATTATTTCGTTTATTGTTATTATGCAGTTTTCAAAATGAATGAGAGTTGTGCCGTTTATCGAAGTTTTTGGAAGGTTGCAGGTTGTTGTTAAGTTCGTTTCTGGCAGGTTGATGCAAATAATGTAATTGGGTTCTGGTTCAAAAATACTTCTGGATTCGATATCATTCAATAATGTGCATTAAGCTGGGATATTTTTCATTATATTAAGTACACATTCTTTGTCGCTGATCAGTAGTGGTGTACTTTTGAATATTTTGCAATAATAAACTTCCTCGATAATAGGGCAGATCCCGTCGAAGTATAGTGAGTCGGATTCATCGAAGATCATGTAAGGTTTAGTTAGTATTGATAGTGTTTTGTTAATTGGTAGGGGTATCAAATGGAAAAGGGAATATGTATAATATTATTTAAAGTACAGGAATTTGAATATTGAATAAAATGTTTGTATCATTCTAGAAGGCTTGTAAACCAAGAAAGTCGTAAATTTGTTCATCGGAATGTACGAGTATCTTTATATTCTGATTTTGAAGAAGCTCATATATTTCATATAATTCTTGTGAATCAAGAATTTATTTCGAAATAATGTTCAATCGAGCTAATACAATTGTTTCTGCTAAATTTGTTACATTGTTAATATTGACATTAATCTCATTAATGTATTGGGAAATTTTAACATATTGATTTTCTGCATTTATATTATTATTTATTATCTTACTGTAGTTTTGAAAAAATGATTCTATTAGTTCTTGTTGCTTATTAATGTGAGTAGTGTATTAATGTTTCGAAATCTTTCATTCATTTGATTATTAATTTTTATTTGACTATTTAAACCGCTTTGCAAAGTTTGTTAATTTATAGAAATTTTTTGCTTTTCACTATTAATCTGTAAGCATCTTCTTGATCCATATTTCCTGTAATCACTTTTATAAATGAACCTACTATATTAAGTACTCCTCTTTTATTTCTACGCATATAGGTAGGAGGCTTTTGAGTTTCTTTTCCAGTTCGGTGAATTTAGTCTTTGTAATTTCAAAAATATTTTTAAAATTCTCGTCGTTTTGAATTCTGTTTATTGATTGTTTTATTTTATCTAAGTTTTCTTTATAGTCGGTCGGTTCTTGTACTATATGTCACTATTGTCCTCGCTGGTCCTAATTTCATCGGTAACAGCCCGTGATGGTTATTTAGGTCTTGTATTTCCATTCTCTGGGCCAGGGTTGTGGTTAACCTGAAATTTACGTTTTCTTTTTATTTTGGATTTATGTAATTTTTTGTTTTTGTAAGTTATAGCTGTTACTTTATTATTCTTTTTTATTTTATGTTTACTAAAACGAGGAGTTAATTTATTTCGTCTATTTTCTTTTCTATTTATCGAGTCATTTTCTAAAAGAGATAGGGGAGGTTCTCTATTTTTATTATATTTCTCCGTGTTTTTCTCAATGGTGATTTTTTCTTTTATAGAAAAGTAGAGTTTAGCTTGAAATTCATTTAATTTTTGCAAAAATTCGTATTCATTATTAAACTTTACATTTTTGAGAAATCTATAAGTTCTACCAGTAAAACGTTCATAGCAGAGTGAATAGCATTATTGCATGTTATAATTGTTTCGTTTAAAATGTCTTCGTGATCTTTATCTTTTTGTTTTTTATATATAATGGAATGGAGACGTTCGACAGGGGAGTTGCTAATACTTTGTTAGAACGAGGTAATGTGTATTTTAATATCGTATTGTTTACAAAAATCTTTAAACATATTAGAGGTGAATTCTAAACCTTGATCAGCCACAATAACTTTTGAAATACCATGTAAACTCAAAAAATGTTTTAATGATTTAATTATGACTAAACTACTTCAAGCAGATAGAGTGTAAACGGTCGCAATTTTTTAAAATTTATAAATTATAGAGAGCATTTGTTTATTATTGATTGAATATATATCGATATGGAGGATATCTAGAGGTTTACAGAGAGTTTCAGGTTTTTCGGATACCAATTTAGGCGGGTTCCTATCATATTTAAGTTTTTGGCATACTTCACAATTATTAATTGTTTGGGTAATTTTGTTCTTCATATATGGGAAATAAAATGTTCTTTTTTAAATGGGGTAGTGTTTCGTTAATGCCTCTGTGGTTGTTTTCAGAATGATAATCTCGAATTAGGTGGTCTTGCTCATCGTTATCTTCTATGTCAGATAGTAATTCCGTACATCGAATTAGTTTGAATAATTTATTTCTTGAAAAAAATTTTGAATAAACTAATTGAACTACTTTAAAAATTGCATCATCTGTGTATATGGCTGTAGTTTTATTTGGTGCAAGAAATTTTTTGAAAATTTCTGTGATATTTTCCTCTGTAAGGTTTGGTGTACGAATAGTTCAACGTTCTTTATCTTAAAACAACATTTCGACTGATACAGATTGAGGTTTATCAGATTTTTCGAGAATAAGTTGGAGGTTAAATTAATTTAATGAGTGTTCAGAAATATTAATGTGATCGTCAAGATTTTTAAATGTTGAAAGTATTGTGGCACAAGTTGAACTAGCGTCCTGATTTTCATGTGTGTTAATTTCCACTTCGTTAGAACCTTTTTCAACAGTTACTCTTATACGATTCAGAGCGTCAGCGTTTGCATTTAGTCTACCCTTTTTGTTTATTATTTCGTACTCATACTCCTTTAGTTTAAGTCTCCAACGTATGAGTCTAGAGTTGGGGTCTGTGAAACTCATTAGTCATAAAAGAGGTTTATGATCTGTTGCAATTTGAAATTTACGACCGAATAAGTAGGGCCGAAAATACTTCGTCGCTCACACTATTGCTAGAAGCTCCTTTTCAATAGTAGAGTAATTTATTTCAGAATCACTGAGGGTCCTACTGGCATAACATATGGATCTATCACTTTCTTTCAGATGTTAAGTATTTGAGGTATTAGCAGTAGTTCTAGGGTGACTTGTCATATTGTTGAAATTACTGTTTTGATATCTTACACAAAATTTTTTTTTAAATTTTTCAAAATTTTTATTGAATTATTCCCTAAATAATTTTTAAAATTATTTTTTGAATTCAGATTAATTTCGAATTGATCAATATTATATGGCGAATTTCTTGCTTTACTTCTACTAAATTAAAATTTAAAAGGCATGAAACTGTACTTCAGTTCTCCAGATTATATAAAATTTTACAGTTGTATAATAAGTTTGTTTTATATATTAAGATTGTTTAAAACAAAATTCTATACGTAAAAAGAATTTTTCTTTTTTTAAATAACTTTTATCAACTTACTAATCCTTGACTAAATAACTTTGTGACTAAGGGCGACGCATAGACTACTAGATATTTTATTAAAACATTAAAAAGCATAAACTACTACTTAAATATTTTAAATGAAATATGATTTAGGTTTTTTGATTTAAAATGAGTGAATGGAATGAATGAGCTTTTCCGATAAAGTAAAAAAAATTTCACGTTTTTTTTGGGTGGGGGTTGGGTGGAAACTATACCCTCCTTGGGGTTGTCTAATTTGGGCCGTGTGTGATATCAAATTAAAGCTTTTGCTAAGTGCTATTAAATGGCATATTTAAAATCTCGTGCATTTTAAAATTCATCAATTTAAGAATTTCTTAATTATTTATACTTATGACTAAAAAGTAGAAAATAAAATATATTAGAAAACCTTTTAAAATAAATAACTTTTATAAATAAAATGTACTAAAAATAAAAAAATAATTTTTCTTTCTCAGTGATATAATAAAAGTGGACTTATTGCGTCTTGAGTACATACATATTCCGCACTTTTTCTTCGTTTGCAGTTACAGAAAAAGCTTCCTTTAATGATTTTAATTCTCTAATACCCAAAAAATTTGATGTATTAGGAGACGTAAAGTATTCAAACCGATTAAGTGCAATTTCATTGAGCATTTCTAATCTTCCAGCTGAAATTGAAAGATCATTAATTTGCTGTTGTGTAGCATTAATTATGCGTTTTAAACAAGTTTCGACGCGAAGTGTGAACTGTGCGATAGTTTCACTTTGAAATTGCATAAATTTTCAGTTCATATAGAAGTTGAGAATAATGTTTTGTATCTTGATACATAGTTTTTAGAAACGTTTTTATTTAGTCCCATATTTCGAAATTTCTGTTCACACAAGCGGCTTTTGCTTTACCAGAAATTTGTGTTTGAATATAATCTAGTAAAACGTATTTCTGACGTAAATTTGCCAACGCGAAAGCTTTATTACAATCAGAAATGAAAGAACTTAATTCGCCACATTAACCATCAAAAGGTTTTATAAGTTTTATAAGGAAAAAAAATGAGAAGATTATCATTTTGAAGAGCATTTTCATTTTGATTTTCAAAATCTTCCAAATTAGTTCTCACAATTTCATTATTTTGTAAAACTTGACCAGGAATAATAGCAAGATTTTCATAACTAAATATGAATTTGTATTTTTTTTAAATGCAATAAAAGAATAAAAAGAAAGTTTAAGAATATAGCTAATAAGAATTATAGGTAAAACAAGAAACGAATATGAATGTGATATTGTGCAAAGTTATGTAAAAGCACATAAGACCTTTCAACGACAAAAGTGTAAGAGTCCTGATTTTATACGTAAATATTAATAATAAAAAAAAGGAAAATAACGATATTGCAAATGATGTAATGCGAACTTTATTATTTTTTAATTTTCACTTTAATAATTCACTCGCTTACTTTTATGTAAAATAAATTTCAATAAAATAACTTATAATGCAGCAAAGATATTTAAATTGTAAAAGAAAAATATAAAATCTAAATATGTATTTATTTATTTTGGAATATTTACATAGTTTTCAATATTGATAATAAAAGTCGTTTGCTTTTAAAATTCTTTGAACAATTTTCAGTTTTCTTTTACTTCACTTATTTAAAAAAATAATATACATATTCGGACGTATAAATTTTATTTATGAATATTTATTTATTAAAAACAAAAATTCCTATTCAAATAATACAAAATAAAATATTGTATTTTTCTGTTTGGAAAAAGTTAAGGTAAGGATTTACAATTTGGAAAATTTAGGAAATTATAGCAATGTCAACTTACGACACCGGTACCGGTACTACAAATCCAACGATGAACTTCATTATACCTCTGTCCACGAAATTATGTAATATTCTTGTTGAAATCTGTAATTTCACTTGCGAAAAACTTTTTAAATTAATTCTTCCGAATTTTCCGTTGTGACTCGGAAAGTTACACAAATAAAAATTTAGAAAAATTATATATTTTTTTTACATAAGAAAACTAATTAAATTTATCTACGATTTTATTTTAAATTACTAAATTGATGTTATTGAACAATTTAGAAAATTTAACTTCTGACAGCAATGTTAATTTTAATTAGAATGAGTGGAGCGTAAATGAAACTTTCCCGTTCTAACGATTCAATAAGAATGAATTTATATTATCTTAAAATTAAATGTTATAACTTTTAGTCGTTACAAAATGTTTTTATTCTTATGTAGTTTCAAGTGTTCATATCTTATATTCTTACATTCCTAAGTCTTATCTCATTTTTCATAATGCTTACATAGCAAAATATTTGTATGGATATTATATCTTAAATTTAAACTTAAGAATTTAATAGATGTATGTATTAAGTGGATGTGCAGACGAAATATATATACAAAGTAGATGAAATGCTAAATAGCAATAATTATATAGGGTGAACCATCAAGTATAGGGTGTACATAACAGTTGCAAAAAATATAAATATAGAAAGTGTAATGGAAGAATTTGCTGAGCTGAAGGTGTGAAAAAAAATGTTTTAGTTAGGTAGTTGAGAATATTAAGGTTTATTAAAAAAAAATAACCTAGATAATAAATTCATATTTATATTTTTTGTTTTTTTCTTTTTGAAAATTTTTATAATTTTACTTAAACAGGGCGCAAAAATTCAGCTGGCCCAGGACGCCAGAAACCATAGAGCCGACCCAATCACGTTTACAATAAGTGATTTGTGTATAACCAAACCAGTTTCCAGTATAACTTTGTGTATATAAGTAAATATGTACATTGTTAGGCACGTATTAATTAACACATTTTCCTTATGGTTTTATACCTTTTATTTAGTAAAATACTTCAGATATTACAAACACTTATGCCCAGTTCCACAGTGGAAGCTTAAGCTAAGTTTAAGTTAAACCCAGAATATAGCTTAAGCTTCACTTAAATTTTTTTTCGTTTCTCAGTCAATTTATTTTTGGAGCTTAACTATCTTTAGTTAAACCTGTCATTGTGAATGCATTTAGGTTGGAACATATGGAACTTGTAAATGTCATTGTTTAGCCGCTAGATGGCAGTGACAATTGTGACATTTTAAGTTGTTTTTTTTTTCAAATACTGTGAACAAACTAAAAAAAAATATATGTATGTATATATAAATAATATTTTTCTTACATACATATAAGTAGGTTTATTTTGTTTTATTGTTTTTGTTTTTAAGTAATTTTAACATTATTTTATTCATTATTCAAAAAAAAAGTATACTATATATATATATGTGGGAAAGAGAAAAAACGATGTTGGCAGTTCAGTTGAAAAGAAGACGTTCAACGTAAAAGACGTAAAAGACGACGAGGTATTGAAGAGTAGTAAGATTAATTATAAAGTGCGAAATCATTAATTATTAACATTTTTATTTACTTTAGTATTGTAAATTTCTGTTTAAAGAGACGACGAAATATTGAAGTGTAGTTTGATAAAGTGTGAAGCATAAAATCAATAAATATTATTTCTCATAAATTGTTCTTTGTGTTATGAATTTCTATATAAATGGGGACTCAACCAAAATAAAGTAAAATAAATAATAATAATTAAAATACAAATTATAATTGGTGTAAATTTGAAAATTTTTGGTAATAATAAGTGCAGTGGTGGCATTTGGAATTTGAGTAGTTTTTTTTATTTTATTTTATAAAAATAATATCAAGAGACGCCATGGTGAAAATTTTCTTTATTTCAACAGACGCCGTAGTAAAAGTTTTCTTCATATAGTACATGGCAACCCTGTTGTAGAACTTGACAGTTGAAACAGATGAAACATAAAACATCAAGATGGAAAGTGGAATTGGAGAAATGTCAAATTTAAGATTAAGAGATATACCAGCTGTTTTGAAAAATGTAAACACGACGTCAGCCAAGACAGCGAAATTGTTACACGAGTTTATTTTTCAAAAAGACAACGGCAGAAAAAATAGGAGTGAAATACGAAATTTCGAAGGATTTGGATTTACTGAAGAAAGTGACGAATATAAAAATAAAATTGATTATGTGAAAAAGCATTTTACCGAGCGAGATCTGATATTAATTGCATATGTGTTAAATATTGATTGTTCAGATGGAAAAGATCTAGTTAAGTTCTTAGTTAACCGTTTATTGAATTTACAGGCTTTAAATGAAATTAATGAAGTTGAGAGTGATGACGATGATGATGAAGAAGTTGATGATGAAGAAGTTGATGATGAAGTACAAAGCTATAAAAATGATGATAAAGAAAATGAAAATTGTGAAAGTATGAACGGGTACTCGAGAGATAAGACCGGTATAAATCTGAATAATTTTACAAAAACGTGTGCTATTAGTTTCAGAGATATTGAAGATTCAATTAGACCATTTGACGGTAGTAATACAGGTTTACCAATTGATGTTTGGGTAAATGAATTCGAAGAAATTGCTGGAATAATGTATTGGGATGAATTTCAGAAGTTTGTTTTTGCAAAAAAATCTTTGACAGGTTTGGCAAGACTATTTATTAAAAGTGAAAAAGGTATTGTATCTTGGAATAATTTAAAAAATGCCTTAATAGAAGAATTTCGATTGGAAACTAATAGTGCAATTCTTCATAAATTACTTTCTGAAAGAAAAATTAAAAAAGATGAAAATCTTCAAGAGTATTTTTTGAACATGAAAGAGATAGCAAGTAGAGGAAATATAGAAAATGGCGCTTTATTCCAATATGTTATTGATGGTATAAAAGATTTAAATATTAACAAAGCTATTTTGTACGGAGCAAAAACTTTAAAAGAATTTAAGGACAAATTGAAAACTTATGAAATTATTTATGAAAAAACTAAATCATTTGAACACAAAAGATTTGAAAATAAAAAAGCTGATCGACGAGAAAAGTCAGATATCTTGTGCTTTAACTGTGGAGAAAAAGGTCACAAATCGAAATTATGTAGCAAGCGAGATAAAGGTATGAAATGTTTTAGTTGCAACAAATTTGGTCACATTTCAAGAAATTGTCCTAATAAGGTTAATAATAATGAAAGTCAAAGCAATACGTACTGTTTGACATCTGTCGACAATATTATGAACAAAATTGTTAAAATTCAAAATCAGAATTTTCTAGCTTTGTTTGATACGGGCAGCAAGTTTAACATAATGTCCTATGATGTATATAAAAATTTAAATACACCAAAATTAGAAGAATCTAAAATTTATCTTATAGGATTTGGACGTAGTAAAGAACAAAGTAAGATTAAGCCGATTGGTTATTTTAAGAATAAAATTGAAATAGATGAAGAAGAATTTGACTTAACTTTTCATGTTGTCCCATCAGATTGTTCAGATGTTCAAATAATAATCGGAAAAGAACTTTGTAATGACGCTGATATTAAAATTAATTCGAAAGGCGTTTTCATTGAAAAAAGAGAAAATAATTGTTTGAATAACATAATACATCAAATCTTAAATATAGATTTTGTTTCAAAAGAAGAAATTGACATTGGTGAAAATGCAAGTTTGGCTGCTAAAAAAACTGTTAACAGTATGATTCATAATTATGTTCCAATGAAAACAAAGACGACAAATGTTGAAATGAACATTATTCTAAGAGATGATACTCCAATTTTTTGTAGACCTCGACGGTTACCATTTAGTGAAAGATTAATTGTTGAAAACCAGGTTGATCAGTGGATCAAAGATGGAATAATACAACCAAGTAACTCAGATTACAGTAGTCCAGTTGTATTAGTGAGAAAACGAGATAATACTCCACGATTGTGCGTTGATTATAGAAAAATCAACAAGGCCATAATTAAAGATCGTTTCCCTTTGCCGCTGATCGAGGATCAACTCGATAGATTACAAGACGCTCGCATCTTTAGTACAATAGACTTGAAAAATGGTTTCTTTCATGTACCGGTCAATGAAACTAGTCGACGGTTTACATCATTCGTAACACATAGCGGGCAATATCAATTCTTAAAAGTCCCATTTGGTCTTTCAAATTCACCGGCAGTTTTTCAGAGATATGTGAACAATATTTTTCATGAATTAACTCGTGACGGTATTGCTCTTCCATACATCGATGACATTATAATTCCATCTAAAAATGAAGATGAAGCAATACACAGACTTGAAAAAGTTTTGAAATTATGTAAAGATCACGGATTAGAAATAAACCGTAAAAAATGTCATTTTTTGAAAACAAAAGTTGAATTTTTGGGACATGTTATCGAAAACGGTAGAATATCGCCATCTATTGAAAAAATCAAAGCAGTACTTAATTATCCAGTGCCCATAAATTTGAAGCAGCTTGAAAGTTTCTTAGGTCTTGCAAGTTACTTTAGGAAATTTGTCAATAACTTTGCATTAATAGCAAAATCGTTAACTGATTTAAGAAAACAAGGGAAAAATTTTCAAATGGGTGAAGAACAATTACAGTCATTCAATATGCTAAAAAAATGTTTGAGTCAAGAACCAGTATTAAATATTTACAATCAAAATTATCCAACAGAAGTTCACACAGATGCATCAATTGACGGATATGGTGCAGTTTTGCTCCAAAAATCGCCTGAAGACGGACAACTTCATCCAGTTTATTTTATGAGTAAAAAGACTAGCGATCAAGAACGAAAATACTCAAGCTATCAATTAGAAGTATTAGCTGTAATAGAAGCTCTTAAAAAATTTAGAGTATATCTCCTTGGTACACATTTTAAGCTCGTAACTGATTGTAATGCATTTACTAAGACGTTGGATAAAAAAGATCTGAGTACAAGAGTCGCGAGATGGATTTTATTTCTTGAAGAATACAATTATACCGTGGAGCATAGATCAGGTTCTAAAATGCGACACGTAGACGCATTAAGTCGATATCCAGTGATGATTATTGGTGAAGAAAGTGCTTTGACAAGAATTAAATATGCGCAGTCACATGATGAGAATTTGAATGCAATCAAAGAAATTCTGAAAGAGAAGCCATATAATGATTACTTTTTAAAAGGGGACGTTCTTTACAAATTGGTGAATGGTCGAGAACTTTTAGTTATCCCAAATGGTATGCAGACGGAGATTATCAAGAAGGCACACGAAAAAGGACATTTTGCTGTTAAGAAAGTAAAAGAATTAATAGAAAATGAATATTTTATACCAAAGCTTGAAGAAAAAATATATCGTTCTATTTCTAATTGTATAAGTTGCATCATTTCTAATAAAAAACGTGGTAAATTGGAAGGAGAATTGCATTCCTTGCACAAAGATGAGCAGCCGCTACAAACTTATCACATAGATTTTCTTGGACCACTAGAATCAACTAATAAAAATTATAAACATGTTTTGGCTATTATTGATTCGTTCACCAAGTTCGTATGGTTATATCCTACTAAGACGACGTCCACTAAAGAATTTATTGCAAAATTGGATCTGCAGAAAATTGTTTTTGGAAATCCTGTTCAGATAATTAGTGACCGAGGTTCAGCATTTACTTCTGAAGAATTCCAACAATATTGTAACGTTGAAAATATTCATCATATTAAAATAACAACGGGATTACCACGAGCAAACGGACAGGTTGAGAGGCTCAATAGCATTATTATCTCAGTTTTATCTAAATTAAGTCAAGAAGATCCTACGAAATGGTATAAGTTTGTGAGCGATGTACAACAAGTTATCAACTCAACGTTTCATCGTAGTATTCAAACAACTCCGTTCGAACTGATGATTGGCATCAAAATGCGTTCCAAACAGGACATAGTGATTAAAGACCTTGTTGAGAAGGAAATTCTGTCACATTTCCAAGAGGCGAGAGATGACTTAAGAAAGATTGCAAAAGAGCAAATTCAGAAAGTTCAAAATGAAAATCGAAAATCATACAACCTTCGACGGAAGTCAGCTATAAAGTACAAAGTTGATGATATTGTAGCTATCAAGCGTACTCAATTAGGAAGTGGTCTTAAACTAAAACCGAAATTTTTGGGACCGTATCGAGTAATTAAGGTAAAATACAACGATACGTATGATGTTGTTAAAGAAGGAAATGTCGAAGGACCTAAACACACATCGTCTTGTGCTGAGTTTATGAAGCCGTGGCCGATTTTTGTGAGTGACGACGAGCAAATTGAAACATTCGAGGCGAATGCGTATCAGGATGGCCGATATGTGGGAAAGAGAAAAAACGATGTTGGCAGTTCAGTTGAAAAGAAGACGTTCAACGTAAAAGACGTAAAAGACGACGAGGTATTGAAGAGTAGTAAGATTAATTATAAAGTGCGAAATCAATAATTATTAACATTTTTATTTACTTTAGTATTGTAAATTTCTGTTTAAAGAGACGACGAAATATTGAAGTGTAGTTTGATAAAGTGTGAAGCATAAAATCAATAAATATTATTTCTCATAAATTGTTCTTTGTGTTATGAATTTCTATATATATATGTACGTATATAATATAAATAATAATATATAATATATACATATGTATGTACATACATTGTAGGTACATATAAAATATAAAAAAACAGACAAACAGGAAGAAATTGAAAAATAATTTTATTCAAAAAATAAATAATATTAAAAAAAGGTATTGAGCAGTTCCATAAAATTTCGACCAAAAAATAGCGAATTTGTGAATCGATGTCTTCCGATTTTTTGAAATTTTATGTGCCTTTGGTCCAGTATCTCATACGTAAAATATTTTGAAGAAAAATCACATTTCTTGGGAATTATGGGGTTATGAAATTTTGGTTTTTTTGCAAAATGCATATTTTTAAAAAATCGTAGAAATCTTAAATATTATCGTAGAGCGATAATATATAGCTCATTTTAAAGGGGAGAGTTTATTCTATCATATAAAAATACTTTCAAAAAAAAATTTTTCAAAAAGGACTACAAGGGCGATAAAAGGATCCTTTATCCTTGAATATCTAAAAATGCTAACTCTCAATTTTGCTCATTTTTGAAAGATTAGCAAAATTTTGTGGGAAGATAGCAAAATGGTTATGGGAACATAACATCTCCACCCTTAGGAAAAATTGATTTAATGTATTTGATTGAATCAAGTTTTGGTATTAAATTCGATATCATTTAAAGTAGCATGAGATGAGTAATTTTTAAAATTTTGTGAATGGTATGTTTTTTTATGTGTTTGGTTCTAGATTTTGATACAGCAACTGGTTTGTTAATTGGTTGATTTTCGTTTAACTCTACTGAATTAATAGTTGAAGTACAGTTTGTATTGCTGGTTTTTTTAAATTCTTTATGTAACAATATAGCTTGAATATTACGTATATAAACATTAAAGTAATAATTACATAAATTATATTTGTAAAACAAGATGGTTTTCTTAACAATATGGGATGTTCTTTTGCTTCTTTAATTCTTTTATATAAATTATCTAAATCATTGGTTATTGTTTTGAATTTCTCTAAGTTGGTATTGGTCAAAGATACAGGAGAAAGTTTAACTTATTCATGTTCAGTGTCGAAGTTATTTTTATTACAACAATCATCAGAGACAATATTTACTGAAGGTATAACTGATGTGAAATTTGTTTGTACCGTGTAATCTTGCATTAATTTATTAAAATTTAAATGTTCTTCGCAAGGAGTTTTGAGAGATAAACGTTCTATTCCGATAAAATTTTCTTTGAATATTTCTTTATATCTGTTGCAAGAGATAACTAGGAGTTTCTTCTCTGAAGATACTAGAATCCATTTATTGAATTTTAGCTTGTGTATAACCTCGATAGTTCCACATAAGAATTTTTTTTTGCAATTTTTTTGGAATTTTATTTGATATGGTTGAAAGAAGATTTATTTCACAAATAGGATTTTGATTTGTAGGATATAAGGCATCGTTTTTACAGAAGTAATGTTCATTTATAAGATTTTTACATTCCTTTATATCGTGAATAATTGAATATGATGCTTCATCTTTTGATAATGATAAATAATCGTAAGTCGGTTGAAGATAAACGAATAAATTGGAAGACTTATTATAAGGAATTGGTAATGGTAATGAGTGATATATAGTGAAGAGATCCTTATCGGTTAATGGCAAATTAAAGTGGAAGCATTCAAGAGCACCATTGCTTTGGGGGTGAAAAGCAGTTGTATGGATTTGTTTGATGTTTAAAAGTTTGGAAAATTCTTTCATTAATTTGGAAGTGAAATCAGAACCTTGGTCAATTAATATAGAATCAGGTATACCATAATGGCTAATAAATTGAACTAGAATTTCGGCTACAGTTGTAGCTTCGTGATTTGGAGCTGGATATGCTACAGAAAATTTAGTTAAATTATCCTGTATAGTGATGATGAATTTGCTTCCTTTTTCAGTAATAGGGAGAGGTCCAACGACATCAAGATTAAGCTTCTCAAAAGATTTTTAAGTTCGATGGAAACCACCATGACCAGAGGATGGATCATCATGATATTCCATTAAAATAATTGGAATTTCGTCTTTATTGGGAGTGATTATTTTATTATGATAAATTTAGATTTTGAGTTGTGTTTTACGAAAAATAAAGTGAATTATATTATTTAATTTTGAGAATTTAAATTGATTGATTGAGTCTTCAAAGTTCGGCAATGAGATAGTGTCAATTTGATCTTTAATTAATTGGTCTCTTAGATTTTGAATAGTATAAAAAAGATCTTTATACTGTGGTTTTTCCCAAGGGAATATTGTTTAATAAAGCAGT
This sequence comes from Bombylius discolor, assembly GCA_939192795.1. Taxonomy (NCBI): domain Eukaryota; kingdom Metazoa; phylum Arthropoda; class Insecta; order Diptera; family Bombyliidae; genus Bombylius; species Bombylius discolor. The sequence goes on along the minus strand of OW584240.1, from coordinate 22,540,674 downwards.
GGTATATAAATTTATTGTTCGATTTATTTAGAGATTTGGAGTTAGAATAAATTTCGTGAGGAATATTTTGCAAAACTTCTTTGTTTTGAGATTTAGAAACGAATTCTGAACAGAATTTATTTGATTCATTTGCATGACACTAGTTATGTAAGCCACATGATGATTTGACTTTGTTATGTGAGAATCACTTTCTTCGAAACTACTTATATACTTGAGGTGTAAGAGAGTTATAAAAGAATTTAATGTAATCATCGTATGAGTCCTTTTGAATGTTTGATATGTGGTTTACGGTGGCAATAGACATTCGAGATAAACAAGCGGCATTTGCATTTGCTCTTCCTTGCTTGTGAACAATCTCATACTCATACGCCTCGAGCTTCAAACGCCACCGAACTAGTCTGGATCCAGGATCTTTGCAATTAAAAAGCCAGACCACTGGGTCTATGATCTGTAATTAGTTTGAACTTCCTGCCATAAAGATATAGGCGAAAATGATTTACAGCCGAGACAATTGCGAGAAGATCGCGTTCAGTAGTGCTGTAATTTGTTTCGGCACGATTAGGAGTTCGAGAAGCAAAGGCTATTGGTAAATCTTTACCAATGGAACCTTGTGAGAGGATAACACCAATGGCTACGTTAGATGCGTCTGTTGTGACTAGGAATTCCTTTGAAAAATCAGGGTAAATGAGAATAGGGTTTTGGATAATTCTATTGCGAAGTTCTTACAAACTTTCTTCTTGTTCGAATCCCCATTCGAAAGTTTTTCTCTTTTTTAATAAAGCTGTCAAAGACTTAGATATTTTACTAAAATCTTGCATAAGCCTCCTAAAATACCCAATGAGACCTAGAAATGATTTGATTTCCTTAGGAGAGGACGGTCTTGGAAATTTCTGAATTACCTTGATTTTATCAGGATTTGGACGAACTCCTTCATTAGAAATGATATGACCCAAATATGTGACTTCCTTTCGGAGAAATTCACACTTGTCTGGTTGTAATTTCAAGTTATTGAATTCTAAACGTTCGAAAATTTTGGTGAGTCTTTCCTCATGTTCCTTAAGGAATGATGCATATACCACTATATCAGCTACGTAAACGAAACAGTGGGTGGAATTGATACCTATCAGAACCGAATTCATCATTCGCTGAAATGTAGCCGGAGCATTTTTAAGCCCAAACGGCATTCGGTTATATTCAAAATGTCCACCAGGAACGGAAAAAGCTGTTTTACATCTGTCTTCCTCGGATAATGTTATCAAATATTTGTTGTGACCTAATTGGTCCAGAATTTCTGAGATGTTTGGTAACGGATAGGAATCGCCGACTGTTACGTTGTTCAATTTTCTATTATCTATTACGATTCTCCATTTAGGTTTGCCAGAAGCATCCGTTTTCTTTGGAACTACCCAAAGTGGCGAGGATCATGGAGAAGTCGAGGGTCTAATAATATTTTGTTCAAACATTTTCTCGATTTGATTTTTGACTTCTTGTTTGTGGCATTCAGGATATCGATAAGATTTAGAAGAAATAGGTTGTGAATTTACTGTATTAATTGAATGTTTGATTGAACTTGTAAAAGTAAGTGAGTCACCTTCGATAAAAAACAATTTATTGAATTTTGTACAGATTTTCGTTAGACTTCCCTTTTCTTCGGAATTTAAATGTCCCATTCGAATTTGAGATAAAACAAGTTTGTAACGGTTTACATTAAAGTCGGAAACAGTGTGAAATGTATATACATATATTTTCTGGAATTGGAAGAAGAGTGACTTTGGGCTTTGTAATAAGTACTCTATTTTCAAGAGTATTGATAACTGTGGCAAAAGACTTATTATTATCCATTTTTTGTATCTGATAAAAGACCTTCTTTTATCTCGGGATTTAGGACTTCTGTCTTCTACTTCAATAAGTGTTTCAGAGCGAGCTTGTAAGATAGCTGTATTAGAATTGGTATCAATTGAAAATGGTATGAAAACAGTGTTAGTGCGGTCGATTTTGAGTTTTAATTCACTGGTTTCATAATTAAGAGTTGATTTATATTTTTCTAAAAATTCATTTCCTATAATTCCTTGGTGTGGAATGTTTGAATTAGAAGCTATAATATGAAATTTATGAGATATTTGGTGCTTGTCGATTGAAATACTTAGAAAACAGTATCCAATAGTCTTGATTGGGTTATCATTGTTGTCGATTCCTCGAAGTGTTAATATTTCATTGTTATAATATACAGTTTTCGGGTTCAAAGCGGAGGATTTTACAATGGAGATATTTGCACCACTATCGATTAAAAGTTTAGAATTTTTGGTTTTCGATTCTTGACAAGGAATGATAGTATGAATGGTATTTGAGTCGTTTAAAACTAATTTAGATCGATTACAGCAATTTGACCCAACTCTCGAGATGTTGCTGCAGTCACGTCGAGAGTTTGTATGTTTCCCGAGTTGGGCGCATTTGATTGTGATTTGGTATTAGACGAATGTGATTGAGGATTTGAGTTTGAAAAATCTGATTTAAGATTCCGTTTACTATTAGCCCACATTCTTTTCCTGCATTCAGAGATTTCGTGTCCTTTGTTTTTACAATACTTACAGATTTTAGCTGGTTTTTTTTTTGTTAAAGTTAACAGAATATTCAAATTTTGTTTGCCAGTATTTTTGTTTAAACTCTTACAGATGTTGTAATATTTTTCCTTAAGGCTGTGTTTGTTTAAAAGTAGAGAAACTTTTTCTTCTTCTAGAGCGAAATTGAAAGCATCATTTAAAGTATTTTTTTCTCTTGCCGTTAACATTTGGCTTATTTGAGTTTTGACATTAAGAATAAAAGTATGGAGTGCAAGATCGTTCATTGAAGGAAAACGTCCTGGCAACTCTCTAGGATCATGATTTCCTTGATGAACTGAAGTTAGAACCTTTTTGAGGGAGGTTTCAATTCGAAGCATGAATTGGGTGATAGTTTCTGAAGATTGTTGTTTGCAACAAAGTAATTCCATCAACAAGTGTCCATGGGTTTTTTTATCAGAATACATGGTTTTTAAATACTCTTTTAAGGAAGTCCACGAATGGAAAATATGGTTTGAGCAGGCGGATTCCGCTTTTCCAGTAAGCTGGGCCTTAACGTAGGCTAGGAGTACAGGCACTTGTTCTGTACTTGCCAAACTAAATGCGGCATCGCAATTTTCTAAGAATGGGATTAATTTGTCACGATCACCATCAAAATTCTTTATAAATTTGAAAAGGGTAATAATATTTAGAACTTCACAGGTTGTATGACCTTCGTTAAATGAAACAGGAGATTGAGACCTTGACCTTGCAACATTTCTGTTTCTTCGATGAACTTAAAAATTTGGATTACGAATTAGAGTTTCATTGGCACCTTCTGAAAAATCGTTAATACTAGGGGCTGGGGTAGACTGAGTACCGACTAATGTCGGGTTGGCAGATTCGATTCTTGTATTACTAGAAGTTCTGGGTACAACGGCAGTATTTTGTGTCTCATCAGTAGTACCTTCATTTGATCTTCTAGTAAATTTGGGTTAGGATTATTGTCTTGTCCCCCTGTTGTCTTTGACCTTGTTGGCATTTTTTTGTTTTTTTTTATCACTTAAATCACTGAGTTTTTAAATATAATTAAAATAAAATTTAATTCCGTATTTAATTCTTTTAAAGTTTAAGAGTTCCTATTCCAATTATAACGTACATACATACTACATATATTGATTGTAACTTTTTTTTTCTTTTATTATTATTATTATGAAAATGATCAGATTTAGATAATTTATAGATGATTAGATATGTTACTATAAATTTCAAAAAATGTTTCTCTCTTTTTTTTGTTATTTTTTGTTTTTATTATTTTTACTCAAATCACTGATATTTCAAATATATTTGAAATAAAATATTTAATTCCGTATTTGGTTCTATACATTGTTGTATAAATTTCAAATTTTCTATCTTAATTACGTATATTAAATATATTCTATTGCTAATGAACAGATTAAGGTAATTTAGATAATAAAATATGTTACTATAAAATTAAAACTATTTTTTTTTCTTCACTAGTATAATAATATAGTATAATCACAGAGCAGATACATAGAGAGGTACACTGGCAGTACATTCGAAAATCAGCAGTTTTCAAAAAATTTGTAGACCTGTGCGGGGAAGTATGAGAGACGAAAAGTTTCTATCTCTCACGAAAAAATATATGAGAAAACTTTCGTTTATTACTCATTTACGCAAGAAGATTATTATTCATATAACAAATACATATACATCTAATTCCTATTTGTCGTTCTAAAAATTTTTTTTAATGCATATATTGATTATTGAAATATACTGTAAATTCAACACGAGCCAAAATATACGCATAAAAATATTAAAAAACATATTGAACTTGTAAATTTATTTTCTAGTTTCAAACAAAAAATTATACCTGTTTCTTCAATATGTACATATGGTATATATTTGTTGTTTATGTACCCCTAAAATAGTATTTCAGATAAATATGTATTTGTTATTTCAAATTTTAAAAATAATTTTAAAAATTAATTTTTACATTTTCGTAAATTTTCATATCCAGAAATTTTTTCCTGGTTTGTTCATCTTCATTAGGAAATATGAAAATTTCATCTGTAATGGATCAAGAGATCAGAATTAACAGGCATGTTTTTATTTTATTTTACATTAAAAAATATCTAATGCTGTTATCTGAATATATATTTTTACTTTAAAATATATACACACAAGCAAACACAAGAAAAAAAAATGCAACAATAAAAATATTATATTCATACATTTCTCATTTCTCATATACCATACACATCATATATCTTTTCCAAAAACAACAAAACACAAAAATACCATTTACGCATAAAGTAAAAACATAATTTGTAAATTTTTTTCAAACACATATATATAATTTTTTTTTGTGCGGTGATTAACTAATATATTTTTGGTCTTTTGCATTGAAAAATGTATAGAGGTAAGGTAATAAGAAAAAAAGATCTTTTTTTCTATTTGAAGTGATATTATGTAATGAAGATAAACATGTGTATAACACCTCCTATTGTTTTTTTTTGCTACCGTCAACATACAGTGCTGTGAATAAGTATAGGAATTTATAAAATTTTCAGTTTTTTCCATATTTATATTAATTAAATAATAATAATTTTTATTTTTGTATATTTTCTTACCCTAACAACGAATTTACAAAAAAAATATCCTAGCTATAGATAACGGTACTTGAGATAAAAGTGGTTTTTGCATATTTGTGCTGTTTCGACCTGTGAATAAGTATAGGGATTTAATTAGTTTTCTGAAAAAAAACTTTATAAAGTCAAATAAAATACCAACTTTTGGATTTTTTAGCTTTAATAATTAGTTTTTCTTCCTTTCTTATTGATTATTTCTACAAGACGACGTGGCATGCTGTCTACTAAGCTCTAGAGGGTTTCAGCTAAAATGGCATTAATTCGTCCACTCATAAAATTCTGGCTGAAACCATCTAAAGTGTAGAATAGAGTTCGCAGAGGAGTATATTCATCTGCCCGACATTTGGAGCCACATGATATTTTGTGATGAAAGGAAGTTTAATTTGATGTCCATGAAGGCTTTAATTATTATTGGCATGGTTTACGTCATGAAAAACGGATTTTGTCAAAGAGAGCATTAGGTGGAGGACCTTTGATGATTTGGGCTGCATTTATGGCAATTCATAAATCTGATACACTTTAGATGGTTTCAGCCAGAATTTTATGAGTGGACGAATTAATGCCATCGGATACCAGAATATCCTTGAACAACACCTTTTGCCCTTTATCAACATGTATGAGGACGAAAAAATTTTTTTTCAACAGGATAATGCCCCTATTCATCCTGCAGGCAGTACCCAGTCTTGTTTGAAAGAGTATGGAATTCCAGTTTTGAGGTGGCCAGCACTAAACTCGGACCTAAATCCTGTCGAAAACTTATGGGGTATCCTTGCAAGAGATGTTTATGATAAGGAAAAACAAGAAATAATGAATGTTCAGGAGTTAAAATGCAGAATACTGTCGTCTTGCGAAAAAATTTTAGCTGAAACCCTCTAGAGCTTAGTAGACAGCATGCCACGTCGTCTTGTAGAAATAATCAATAAGAAAGGAAGAAAAACTAATTATTAAAGCTAAAAAATCCAAAAGTTGGTATTTTATTTGACTTTATAAAGTTTTTTTTCAGAAAACTAATTAAATCCCTATACTTATTCACAGGTCGAAACAGCACAAATATGCAAAAACCACTTTTATCTCAAGTACCGTTATCTATAGCTAGGATATTTTTTTTGTAAATTCGTTGTTAGGGTAAGAAAATATACAAAAATAAAAATTATTATTATTTAATTAATATAAATATGGAAAAAACTGAAAATTTTATAAATTCCTATACTTATTCACAGCACTGTATATACTATCAAACGAAAGTATATATCAGCGGCTGTCCTAGTACAATTTTGTATATTAAATATATTAATGGATATTATTATTAAAAAATAAACAACAAATTATACCTGTTCCAATTGTATGTGCAGCTGATGTATATGTTTTGCTGTTTAAAAAAACAAATATACATACGTATGTATGTATGTATGTATATGTATCCTTTAAAATTGAATACTATTTTTTTTATTTTGAAGTGAAGTAAACTCATATATTAATTATTATTCGAAGGCATACATGTATATAACATCTCCTTATTGTTTTCTTGAGGTATCGTCAACACATACTATCAAACAATTCTTATATGGATAAATACAATGTCCTATATAATCGTTAAAGTACAAAAACATTTGATACTTTTGTAGATGATTTTGTTTAAATTTTTGATCGCTATGATTTCTGATTGCCTGGTGCAAAAAAGATTTTTAGTGCTAGAAAATTAAGGATTTTTGATCGAATTTATCAATTAAATTATTTTCTAAAAATATTATTTTGATATCAACATTATACTTGACCTGATAAACGATCAAATTTGATATGCAAAATAATAAATTTGATATGTAAATTATCATCAAAATTTATAAATGTGATCATATGCAAATTAGCTACTTGTATACTTCTTCTTCTTGAAATATACCCTCAAATCCTATATCTTCAATTCCTCATACAAATTGGTTAAATTTTTATACTAAACCAAATGATATGTATTCTACCATATATCTGAATATGCAGTAAAAGGAAAGCTGTTTCCATATGATTCTGTATAGCAATGAGAACCATTAGAATGATTGTATAGCGAGTTAAAAATATTAAAATTTCTCAAATTTTTGTTAAAATTTTCTATGTATTGTATGGAAAATAGATAGAAAAGAGAATATATTTTAAAAAAGTGAGAAATTAGGAAAAAACTTTGAGAATAAGAAAGAGCTTAAACAGCTTTTAGATTGGAGGCCAAACGTTGAGATTGGAGGTCAACTGGTTCTGACTATTTCGCTATATGGGAATAATAAGTCTGTTATAGAATACATTGTCATTGGTATAATAAAAATATTTGTAGTAAAATTTAGGTTTGACTTACATTAGCGTTATTAATAATTGTATTAACATCATTGTTGAGATATGAAACAGGTGTTGCAACAGTTGAAAAAAAATTTCCTTTTGTTGTTGTCTGGAATGATTTGGTTGATCCCCAGTAAAATATGGAGTGATGGATTCAGTGGAGAATTCTTGATCCAATGATAGTAGTAGATTTGTATTGTGTAATCAGCTATATATCAGTTTGATAGCTGATTTTTTTTTTTTTTTTTTCACTAATTTCCTTTTTTTTTTCACTGTCAATCAGTTATCAATTCGGTTTTATTACCTCCCGAATTCTGAATTGAATTTGTGTAATTTGTGTTCTATACAATTTTTACTTTTAATAACATTGAAACGGGTCAAAAATAATATTCCACCAAAAATACAAAAGTATCTCACATTTTCCTTATGGTTCTTTTATACCTTTTATTTAGTAAAATACTTCAGATATTACAAACACTTAAAGTTATTACAACTAGCTTAATTAAGTTGACTGGTTGGAATATGAATTTCAACGAATAACATATGTATGTAAAATTTTTATTTGATACAGAATTATTTGTTAAACGAAAATAAATCAAATAAGCTTTTGTCTATGTTAGCAAAACTAGAGAAATACATTGCTCTTTATCTTTTTATTATATTAAAATTTTATTTTATCGGAGGCGGGGTGTCATATTTCTTTTGCACAAACTAATTATCTTCATAATTTTTGAAAGATTAGCAAAATTTTGTGGGAAGATAGCGAAATGGTTATGGGAACATAACAACATAAATGCGTACCTATATACCGGCTGTGCACATTTCATTTAATATTTTTTTTTTTTTTCTTCTTTTTTTAAAAATTTGTTTGATACGTAGGTCAGTATTTTTTCTTATTTATTCATCTATAAAATATAAATACATATACGAGTACATATACTTATATAAATTGGAATTTGTTTTCTGAATATTATTAAATGCAGGATAATATGAAAAATTTACGTAATTATTTTGATTTATTTTTTTTTGTATAATTTTGCCGAAGCTATAAAAAATGTTTCTGAAATCCAGTTCCCATTTTTTTGTTTTGTTCTTATTTGATTTATTTTTTTTTTTTTTATGAAAAAGATATTTTGTTTTCAATTCAAATAATTAACAACTATACAATACACATTACAATACATTTTATTTACCCACGTTCATCTTTCAAAATGTTACATCGGATAGGTACATATATACATACATATAAAAATAGCGAATTTGTGAATCGATGTCTTCCGATTTTTTTGAAATTTTATGAGAAGGTGTGCCTCTAGTCCAGTATCACATACGTACAATATTTTTAAGAAAAATTACATTTCTTGGGAATTATGGGGTTATGAAATTTGGCTTTTTGTGCAAAATGCATATCTTTAAAAAATCGTAGAAGCTGATAGAGATAGGTATATATCAGTTTTGGGTGTATCTAGTGTTAAATTAAGTATTTACGATATCACAATGAAGAAAAGTATTAAAAACAACATTTTTGCTACTTATCAGTAGAAATTCGTTTCGCTGTCACGCCCGTTACAAAATATGTCACACCCGTTACATTTATTTATTTTTAATTATGAAAATGTATTGCACTGTTCCTCGTCAAATTTTTCTAAAAGATTCCTCCAAGTGTCTACAGTATAATTACAAATAAATTAATACAATAATTGTTTATATAAAAATTCAATGATATTCAATAAAATATACGGAAATCCGTGAAATTCAAAATCTTCAGCGTCACACACGTTAGGCTACTAAAATAACGATTCTGATTAAGAATACTTGAAGTTTTCTGTTTTATCGTAACCGTCGTTTGCTTTCACTAGAAGGCATATTAGGAACATAAAAGTGGGTGACGTCACACACATTTACTCGGTCCTCATTTTTCATATAATGTGCAAAATCATCTATACGTAATTTCAATTTTAGATCCTTGTGTGTGTGTTAGATACTACCCAGCAGCGCCCTCATCGACAACAACATCGATGCTTTCATCGATGTCTATAACTGACCATAGCTGACTCTTTCGATGACAACATCGCATCGATGACTTACATTGCAATGACTTTAGGCGTCAGCAATGACTATTGCTGACTAAAACACCAATGACAAGAATGCATGACAACATTGATGATTTTGTCATTTTTGGTCATTTACAAAAATTTACAAAAAGTAGTGATATTTTGAACTTTTTTTTTCAAATGTGAAATAGTTTGATAAAAGGTACGGTTTCGCCACTGTTTTGTAAATTTTGATGAAAAAAATTATAATAAACTAAGAAAAATATATGTTTGCACAAATACACTTTAGTTTGATTTCAAATTTCTGATTTTATTAATATTTAATGCAAAATGTGTAATAAAACACGAGAACATTTTTGTTTAAAAATTTTCAACACACTTCACTTCTGAATTGTTTAAAAACTTCGTAACATATGAAAACTGCAATAAAAAAAATCAATAAATAAAACATGTTGAAACTACGTTTTTATATATTATTCATAGTATATAATACTAATTCTCTATTTTACGCATTATTTTCGCTCAAAATGTTTTAATCGCTGACTGGGTATATTTTTTATTGCAAAAACAGTTATTAACTCATAACGTATTTTTAAATCTAATGAAGTAATGAGCAATTCCTTCTTTGTCTGTACGTTCTATGAACAGATTTAGACTAAGAGTTTATTTTTCAAGAGCTTTTCTGCTTTGGACTATCTACTTCTATCTAATTATCTCTGTAATTATGCTGGTATATAATGTACATTAGAGTTTCTTTGGAAGTGTTTGAATAATTGTTGTGAGTTATTTATTCCAGTTTTTTTCTTTTCGATTTCATTTTAATCTAATGTTTGAGTTCTCATTTCCTTTGTAGTTTTCTCCGTTACTACTGATGGATAGGTAATCTTCTTACGAGGGTATGGATGTCTCTTAATTAATGTATACTCATTTCCAGGTCTGTCCCTGTCAGTTTTGGCGCCCTATTCAAATATTATAGATTGCGCCCTAACACTGCCGTATTTCAGTCGTTATAATCCTATTTTATTGAAAATATGTCGAATTTTCCTAATTAGTATGAATAAGCGTGCTTGAATTATATATTTTTAAAGTTTTTCACATCATAAATATATTATAAAATGTAATTAAGCACATGTAAGGAAAGAAAATTCTATACAGGGTAGTGGATCCATAAACCGGACGCTATGAAATAATAACGAAAAATTTTTTTACTTCGGTATTAACCGTTTAAAAAAAAGTCTATAATGTAACCAAAAGCCTCTACTTCATTTTGATGTGTTCACCGTTTATGTAGAATTTGCCATTTATGTTCTGTACGTTGATGAATGAAGACGTTCCGTGTCATAGTCTAAATTCTTATTTTTTTCTTAAGAAACAGTGGTTTGAAAAATAAGCTTTGTAGTGTTTAAAAATAAAGTGTTGAGTATATTTTTATTAAAACAGTGATTTAATACAAAAAGGTAAGCAGAAAATTTAAAAAATAGTTTAAAAATTTAAATTTTTACAATAGTATTGTGGTGCTCGGTAAAAGGAGCATTCTTTTGTGCAATTTTCTATTATCGGACACATACTATTATTCCAATTTCTATGTTCGATTTTTGATTATTTTTCAGAAAACTACATATTTCAGGAAATGTCGTTTAAAAATGGAAAGAAAAAAACAAAAATACACCGAAGCCAATTTACCAAAAGCTATTTTGGAAATAACAGAAAAAACAATAGAAAAGCAAGCGAAATATATAAAATACCTCGAGCTACCTTGTTCAATAAAGTGGCAGGACTTCAACCTAAAACAAAAGAAAACCTGGAAAGGACACTGTCTTATCAGAAGAAGAGCAAAACAAAATTACGAAATGGATAATTAAGCTATGTAAATGTGGTTTTCCGATTAATAAGGAAAATTTATTGAGCACTGTTGAAAAGATTATAAAAGATGATAAAAGAAAAACATGTTTCAAATATGACCACCCAGGAAAATATGATTTTCTAATTTTTTAAAGCGGCACCCAGAATTGAGTAGCAGAAATGCAGAAAATATTTCTAAAGGCCGAGCATTTGTAACAGAAAATGCAATAAGAAATTGATTCACAGAGCTCAGAAACTACTAATAAAGCATATATGCAGAAAACATTTTAGAAGAACCAAAAAGAATCTTCAATGGTGATGAAACTGGTTTCAGTCTTTGTCCAAATTCTGGAAAAGTCCTCCGAGAGGATACAAAAATGTTCTGCAATTGCAAAACTCAAGCGAAAAGGATATGCTAACAGTTTTATTGGTTTTCAGTGCTAATGGTGAGACTGTTATGTCAATGGTGGTGCTTCCTTATTTAAGAATACTACGAAATATTGAAAATACAATTCTTGATGATTGGTATATAGCTCATTCAAAGTGTGGCTGGATGGTCAACGAAGTATTTTTTGAATATATAGCTAATGGCTTTAACCAATGGGTGGAGGATCACAAAATAAAAAAACCTGTAATTTTTTTCGTCGATGGGCATAAGTCTCATCTTACTTTGGAAATTAGCGAATTTTGTAATAAAAATACTTCAACTAGCTGATGTGAGTGTTTTTCGTCCTTTGAAAGAAGAATGGAAACGCACTGTATCAAATTGGCGAGAAGTAAATCCAGATGAGCCTGTCACAAAGTTCAGTTTTTGTCCATTGATAAAAAGCATTCTGGATAAAAAAGATCTTACCGACAGCATAAAAAATGGTTTCAGAAAATGTGGATTATATCCTTGTAATCCAGATGCTGTCGGTTACTATAAGTGTGTGAGAGATGCTATTTTTAATAGTTGTGTAAATGAAAATCCATGCGAAAACGAAAATATATCTAAATTAAAAAAGTTTGATGAAGCTGCCGAAGTCATTAAAAGTATTTAACAAAAGTTATCCGAAAAAAATATTGATCCAGATATAATAATACAATACATGAAATAGAAAAAATTTAAGAAACAAACAATGATACGAATATATCTGAACTAGAATTTTCCCTAACAGAATTTGAAGAATTGGATACAGGAATATACGATATGCTTGAACATGGTTCTATAGTTCAACTTGATTTCTACATCTGTTAATGAAATTTGCTGTCGCAACAGGAATGAATCCTATTTTTGTACCTATTTTTAAAATTTTTGTTTAATTTAAGATTTATAACAATGTTTTTTTAATTTTTTTGTTGTTGAATAAATCTATAATTTCTTATAATTAACATTTTTCTATCTGTTTTATTTTTCAATATTATTGATTTTCAAGTTTAAACACTTCATTTTAGTACTGTCCGGTATAAGGAACCATTTCGTCCGGCACTAGGCACCAATTGTTCGATAATAAGTGAAATGTGTATTTTTGATTTTAAGTATTATTATTAAAAAAAGAGATGTAATTTGAGAAAATATTAATTGAAATTGAAAATTCAAAGGCTTTGTATGAAGAAATGAGCATATTTTTATTTTGAACAGTGTCGACGTCATCATATCAACATTTAAGTGTTGATCAATATTCTTTTATTTTTATGCTGCTAAATGTATAGCAATCAGAATATGGGCAAATAAGCGAGGTTTTAACTTGAACAGGTTGCTGTTTTTAGAAAAAAAATTTGATAATTTTTAAAAATATTTTTCTGTTGAAATTTTGGCGCCCTCGCATTTCAGCACCGTGTTCATATGCTCGTTGTGCTCATATGGAAGAGCCGGCCCTGCTTATTTTCAGGAATTGTGTCATTTATTACACGATTTATTTAAAATCGTGAAATTTTGTTAATGTATTATCATTATTTGTTTTTTCATTGTTAGATACTTGGGTCTAGCTATTAGGTTCGTTAGTATTTTGTTATTTCTTGTATTAAAATCAGTAGCTGACTTACCTGTTATGCAGGTGGCTTATCTATGTATTTCATCCGTTGGCTTTGGAATCATTTTGGTGTATTTACTCAGTTAAACTTTTATTATTATTAACACGTTTTTAATTTGTGTACTGTTTTATTATATAAGTATAATATATTAAAATGATAGCTTATTTTTGATTGCTTGTTACATATGTACATATATGTATGTATGTGTATAGACTTGCTGCAACATTTGGCCCAAGTTTTTTTGTAAACTAAAAAAATGTTTTTTATGTTGTCAACGGAAGTTCAAAATTTGTTCCTCTGTGTAATTAGCTACATCTCTACAAAGTATTAATATTAAAAATAATACTCATAATTAATATTTTTTATATTTCTTGATCATGAATATGTTTTTTTTTTTTGTTTTTTCAGGGATAATGATTTCAATGACACTACTTATGTTAAAACATATGCCACATTAGGATATTTATGAAATGTGTACAACTATACTCTCTGCTGCAATGGAAATCAAACTCTTCCTTGTAACAAAATATTAGCACTTTCATTAGTAATACATAATTCATATTTTGAGAACTATAGCTGTAATTTATGTATCTACATAAGTATATATATATGATACGTAGATTATAAGATGAAAGATTTCTTTCTTTAAATTGAGGTAAGAAGTTCACAAGTTCTAGTACAAAAATTTTGTTTTGTTTCATAAATCAACTTAGGAATACATGTAAACTTGTGATCTTTCTACTAAACAACTACTAACAGTATGTTTTCACTTTTATCAAAATATGTAGTAAATAAATCAATTGTGATTATTGTGCAAAATAAATATGATTGAAATAAATAAAAAAATATATGCTGTATTGAGAAAGTACATACATATCTTTTTAATCTACTGGACGTTTTAGCAACTAAAGTTATTTATTACAAACACACTTTTGTCTAATACTATTATATATATTAAAATTATAATATGTATATACTATAATTTAAAATAAGATGTCTTACTTACTTCGAAAAAAAACTATGATTTCGACTTTTATTCGAGTACAACATAGAATTCACTTTCAATTTGTACCTTAAATAAATAAAAGTTTACTTTGAAATTATGTTTACAAGTCAGGCTCGTTCAAACATTACCAATAAAAGGGATCATCAAAACATTCTACTTTTATTTTACCGTGTAACATGTTTTATATCATTTAGCTTTTTTATGCGAGCGACCTGTACGTCCCTGGCTAACACACTGTACGTGTAAAAAAAGTTTTGTTCAGAACCCGTAGAACAAGCCTCGAATACGACGGATAAATTGACAAAGACTTAGGCAAAGAAATATGGAATTAAGTAGCCTTATCGTTGAAAGCGAAAACGATTGATCGAAACGAGAGGAATTAGTGGTATTGTTATAAACGAAACGTTTCGAAAATAAAACATTTGGTTTCGTTTTTTCATACGATAACACTTTACTCGAAGAAATCTTTTTAAATTAAAATGTAAGTATGTATTTATTTGAATTAAATTTTATTTTCAATATTGATTTTGTTTTTACATATTCTGTTCTGAACATAAATATTTACTTAAAGGGCAAAAAAAAAAACGAAAATAAAACAATACGAAATTATGATAAGTTTCATGGAAAAAAATTTAGATGTAGCCACAGGGAGTACAAACTCTGCAAATGATAAAATAAGACGAAAATGTGTGGAAAAATATAATTAAAGCTTGTAATGCAGGAGGACCACCAGTAAAAACTGTCGATGGATGGAAAAAAGTTAGTAATATATTATATTTAAGATTGTATACTTCATTATACTATTATTTTTTATTATTTCAGGTATGGTCAGATTATAAATTTTTTTTAAAGAAGAAGTTGAGGCAAAATGTACAAGAGCAACAGGCAACAGGTGGTTGTATCGCAAAAATGTACAGCTTCTCTCCGTTGCAAGAGAAAGTTATTGATATTTATAATTTAAGATGAGCTGTATTTGGATTTTGGAATAACAAATACAAAATCATTTGGAACAATTTTCTTCTTCATCAGAACTACTAAAATATAACTGTGCAGATAACATTTTGTCACAGTTTTTAAAAAAAACATAAATCTGTACTTGCAAATATAACTACTATTTTTAAATAAGTATTTAAATTTGACATATACGCAACGCTTTTTCATTCGCATAATATTGGTACACATGCATTTAGTATTACTTTCATGTGGTAATGCTATCCAATTGAAACGATGGAGATAGACAATACCGAATTGGGAACCTTTCGTTTCTTCATATCGAATGGTTCTTGTTTAATTTTCGTTTTCAACGATAAGGCTTAAGATTTTGAACATGGAACGTCGGAAGTTTGTATGAAATAGCAGCAGCAAAAAATCTGGTAAACGAAATTTCTAAAATTCACATTCTAGCGAAACAAGACACAAGGTGGCAAGGTTCCGGAGAAATAAAATTAGGTGATTATAAGATCTACTACAGCGGAGGTAACAAGCACATGGTCGGAGTCGGTTTTGCAGTGCATAAGATTATAACGACGTTATTATGCGGATATCTCAGTCGCTCCAGGGTCAAGTTTTACGTCGTTAAGGTTGTGAATAATAACAACTTTTCTTTATAACAACAAAAATTCAATTATTTTATTAAATGAAATAAATCCTTAACACTAACAATGAAATAAGTCCTTAAAATTAACAATTCAATAATTTCTTAAAACTAACAATTTAATGAGTTCTTAAAACTAATAATTCTAAAATTTGGAAAATTATAAATATAGGTTTATATTATTTGAAAAATTATAAGTGAAACAAAAAGTATATAAATAGGTAAATTGTAAGTCTCGAAAATAGCTATCTGGACGCAATACTAGTTTCAAACAACTTTCAGTTATACTGAGTGGACGTAGAAACGTTCTGCCTACTGTTGGCTACCACAAACGAGAGCCTAACTGGCCGAGAATAGCTATCTGGACGCAATACTAGTTTCTACCAACTTTCAGTTATATTGAGTGGACGTAGAAACGTTCTGCCTACTGTTAGCTATTTCAAACGAAAGCCTAATTATAGTAATAAAATAGCTATCTTACAGGAAACCTAGCTAGAATAATAAAATATTTACCTGGACCTGATTTATTACTTACTTACTTTTATTTCACTTTTTTACTGTAACTATTTCAGAAGCCGAAACTGTAATGAATCTAATATGAAAATCGGCTCTATATTTATACTATTTTTGAATTACGCGTTTTAAAAAAATTATAACTTTAAGCTTTCTCTAGAATTTTCTACGTCAGCTACTTTTCCAACTTTATTCCGGTTACGTTTTTAACTAAAAGTTTTAAAATAGAAAAGCTTTCTACGCAGTTTGAAAATTGAT
Source organism: Bombylius discolor (assembly GCA_939192795.1). NCBI lineage: Eukaryota > Metazoa > Arthropoda > Insecta > Diptera > Bombyliidae > Bombylius > Bombylius discolor. The sequence goes on along the minus strand of OW584240.1, from coordinate 22,523,866 downwards.
GTCGCGCATATATTTAAAAATTTCGTTTTCTGTTTTCTTTTTTTTAATATTTTATATATAGGTACAGTGATGGTAACATGTAACGTCGTTACAAGATTTGGCAAGATCACGTAATACAATTCCAACCGATCAGTGACAGAGTGTGCATACTTAGAATGAGGAGCAAATTTTTGAACCTCAGCTTAATAAATGTGCACTTTCCAACTGAAGATAAAGAGGAGATTGTCAAAGACACATTCTATAACGCTCTAGAACGCACTTATGATGCACTACCATAAAATGATATAAAGATAATATTAGAAAATCTAAACGCAAAAATCGGGCGAGAATCAACGCAGGAAACAGTCAAACAGTTTCAACTAGCTGTATGCTAGTAGAAATATGGCAGTGGTTTCAACATGCTTTTTCAGAATGAACATTCACATGCACACATGGAGATCACCAGATCGCAAAACCTGCAATCAAATCGATCACGTGATAATTAATAAACCAGGTGCGTCCAGTATTATACAAGTTAGAAGTAGAGAAGAGGAATATAAGACAGCTAGAATAATAGCAAAAACGACGTGTCAAACGAAGAAAAGACAGTTCATGAATAATTACATTATCCACATGCAAAATAACGATCAAGCACCATGTGTAAAAAGGCAGATAACTGCAGAAAAAGAAGAAGTAAAGTTGAAAGAACTCTTCGAAGATTTACTCAATATTTTAACCCAGGCTATAAGCCAAGAGTACAGAATGTTACTTAAAACCAAGACAAAACAGAATGCAACTTACCAACGATAAAAGAGATAAACAAAATATAATATCACTTGAAAACAACAAATCTCCAGGCAAAGATAACATTCCAGCTAAACTTTACATAGACGGAGGCCGTGGTATATCAGAAGCACTACATAAAATAATATAAAAAATACATATGAAGAGAAAAAATTGTAAAGAATGGGAAGAATTAATGATATGCCCCATCTACAAAAAAGGAGATAGACATGAGTGCAAAAGTTATAGAGAAATCTCTTTACAAACAACACAAGAAGCGCAGTTAGAATCAAAGGAGAACTTGGAGCCGTATTTTATATCAACAAGGCTCAAACAAGGAGATGGTCTTGCACCAATGCTGTTTAACATAGCTCTAGAGAAGGTGATAAGAAAGGTAAACGTAGATGTAAGCGGCAACCTACTTTATAAATCAAAACAATTAACAGCCCATGCCGACTATATAAACTGCCTAACGAGATCACTGCTACAACTGAAAAAAATATTTGTAGAATTAGAAAAAGCAGCAAAGATGCAGAACTACAAATAAATGAAAATAAAACGAAAATTGTGATCCAGAGCAGACAACCAAAGAGATTCAGCCAAAACATAACAATGAATAGCTAGAGCTTCGAAAATGTAAAGAGTTCAAGTACCTGGGATCCATCTTTACAGCAGAAAATGGCGAAACCGAAGACGTGAAAGAGAGAATTAGAGTATCGAACTATTTCTCACTGCTGTCAGTAATGAGATCAAAAAATGTGCACATGAAGACAAAGATCATGCTTTATAAAACTTCAATACGTAGTGCTGTAACATATGGATCAGAAGCATAAAATTTAGTACCTTTTGAAGAGTAAAATAAATCGAAAATGGGTAATGAAAGCAGCGAGTGTGTAAATGATAGAAGATTAAGTAGTATGTGGCATAGTAAACTTGAATCAGACGATTTAGACAAAGAAGATTATGTATCAAACATCCACTGAAGAAAGTGCTGGCGAATTCTGTAAAGACACATCTCAACCTGGTCCATCACATTCAAAACAACTATCTCATGCCAAAAGAAAAAATCAGTTATATGTGGATTTTAATTTATCTAGACAGAGAAGGAGGAATTTGTGTAGAATATAGTAATATAAATAATACATACTTAGTATTCTGAATATTAGTGCAATTTCACATACATTTCGTTCATAATCTACTTGACCAAAAAAAAGCTATTTTATGGATTTGATTTAGTTTAGTACTCTAGATATAAGTTTGCCCACGTTTAACACATTTACATATTTAAGCTATTTGACGTACTAAGAAACATTTTAAAAAAAATTTTTTTCACTAGGTTTTATATTTTTATGCTGTGAAATAATATAATTATTGAAGTAATATTAAACATTTAACTAGTAAAAATGTAATTATTCTTATGAATTTGAAAATAAAATACGATATATTATAAAGAACAAAAAAAAAAGAATTTTATTAATTTTCTGCTTTCGGGTGTACGTGCACCCCACGTTGGTAGAGTTGCTACAAAATTTCACCTTAGTAGCTATTTCAGTATTTATTTATTCAGTCTTTATTTCAATATTCGCAAGATACTTATGGTATAAATTACATGTATACGAGTAGATTCAATCAAGATTGCTTGGCAATTATTATTTTAGGTAAATTGTTCTATTAAACATTTTATTTTTTTTTTTCTTACAAATAAACAGGAAATTCTGTGCAAAATTTGAAGGCAAACTTAAATTCATTTCCGATATCAAGTAAAAAAGAGGAAGAAAAGAATATAAAAATCTGGAATACAAGTACCAGCAGAAGAAGATAATCTTCCGAACGGATATGATTTCATCAAAAAATCCTGTAGTGAGAAAGAAAAACTGCTAAAAATTTTTTTTTTAGAATAAACTTTAGAACAAAAGAAAAAATCATTAATTTATAATCGAAAAACACATAAAAATATACCCTATAATCTACTCCATACTTACATAAGACGAAGGAAATTTATTCGAATAAAATTTTTTAATACAGAAATTAGAGAAATAAAAGAAAAATGAGCCAAAAAAGAAAAGTTATAAATTAAACTCCCCTTCAAACAATATGTAATTATATAATACATACATACATATGTATATCTAATATCGGGTATACTCATATGCACATAGTAGAAATAAAAATATTTGGATAAGTAAATAAATGGTAGAAAAGTTTTAATATGAAATAATATAATATTTTATTTGTAGTATAATAGAGAAGATAAGATTTAATAATTATTACCAAATTCAAAATTACAATTATTAATCGCTATCCACGGCTGATGTGTCCACCTCCACGGTTCAATATAAAAAGACAGATGTGATTTTAAATTTAACTAACTAGCTTACAATATACCGTTTCATTAAAATAACAATATAATTAAATTCATTATATGAGTGTAGTGGTAAGTACTATAATCATTGCAGCTATGTAGTACAATTCAAACTTTGATAATAAGAATAGCGGTAACTACTTCAGATAATAGTTAAACAGCTACAGTTGTTGTAAAACTCTCCACACTCGGCCATTCCTGATTATTCATCAGACCCTGATGGAATTTCTCGCCCTTCTGATTCCTCGTTCTCAGCATCATTGTCGTCGTCTTCTATGATGTCTACTTCTTTCTTTGGCCACGGTTTCATCCTGTTAGCACTACATTCCGTCGTACCAGGACCTTCATGTTGTCCTTCCTTCTTCACGATACATCTATCGAATGCTTTGATTGCAGTGACTCTATATGGACCTAAAAACTTAGGACAAATTTTAAAAACTGTCCCAAATTGTGCACGTTGTACAGCGACTAAATCTCCGATCTAATATTTTCTCGCTTCCTGTCTTCTTTTCTCGAAATATTTTTTATTTTCAGCCTGCACAGCGGCGATGTCCCTTTTAGCTCGTTCTCTCATTTCCGATCGCGTGTCTTGAAACTGCTTTATCCACTCTTCTTCAATTATGCTTATTGATTTTTATTATTATGTGTACCGAATAATAGTTAAAATGGTATAGTCTTTATTACTTTCTGGAACGTTGAATTCAACGATTGTTGTAGAGGCTTTACAAAACGGTACCAATTTTGAGGATCATTCAAGGATAATTTCGTTAGTGCAGCAATTACGGTGGAATGAAGTCGCTCGATTTTTCCATTTCCTCTTGGAACTCCAACAGTGGTAAAAATTAGCTTGATGTCGTGCTCTTTGCAGTAATCTTGAAAGTTGTTAGATGTGAATGCTCCTTCATGATCTGTTATCATTCTCTCAGGATAATCGAATACTTCTGCAACATTTTCCAGTTTTTAACAACTTCTTCAGTGCTCAACGTTTTAGTAGGAAATAATTAGCAATATTTTTTTAAAGTTGTCTATAACACCAAAGATGTACCGACAATTCTTTTTTGTATCCTGCATAGGTCCTATATGGTCCTAGGAATCGGTTGTAGATAGCCTTCGGCTTTACCAGTTTTTCTCTCTGCTAAGATGCACTTTACACATCCTTGGATATAATTTTCAATCCTATTTTGCAGATTCGGTATGAAATATTCCTTTTCAATAATTTTTTGCATCTTCTTAGCGTGAAAATGACCTTTGTTATATACCTCTTTTATGACTTCTGCTATCATTGTGCTCAGAACTACAAATAAAAAATTGTTATTAATATTTTTACAAAGTATACTATTGTGAATAATATAATCTCGATATGGTCTTCTCGCAATATCTGAATTATGGCATTCAGTCTGTCGTCGTTCTGTTGGGCGTCTTTTAATTTTTTCAGGAAGCTGATTTTTCTGCTGTTGTTGTTGTTATTGCTTATACACATGATTACTGGGCTGCGACTGAGAGCATCAACATGTTTCATCCTACTGCCTGCTCCACGATGTAGTCGAACTCCTCCAGCAACAGAGCCCATCTGGCGACTCTTGTTGCTAAGTCTCGCTTCTTTAGGGTACATTCAAAAGCTTTGCAGTCTGTTATTAGCTTATATGATTGTCCAAGAAGATACACCCTAAATTTCTTCACTGCTTCAAACACCGCTAGGACCTCCAGTTCGTAACTATAATATCGTTTATCCGCTTCTGATGTATTTTTGCTCATAAAATGTACAGAGTGAAGTGCAGCATCAACTATACTTCTTTGTAGCAGGATTGCTCCATATCCTTCTTTCGAGACATCTGTGTGCAACTCCGTTTTAACACAAAATTCGAAGATCTTCAATACAGGCTTTGATGCAAGGATCTTTTTTAATTTGTTGATGGCCGCGTGCTGTTTTTCTTCTAGTCTGAAATGATTTTGTTTTTTTAATAAATCGGTTACAGGTTTAGCTTCAATGGCGAAATTTGGAATGAATTTCTTGAAATAACTAGCAAAACCCAGGAAACTCTGTAGCTGCTTCACTGTCGTTGGAACCGGAAAATTCAAAATAGCCTTTGCTTTTAACTTCGATGGTGAGATGTGGCCACATACATATTTGAAGTGCTCGATATTTTCTTGTAATATTTGGCACTAATTCTTCCATTTAATTTTTAATCCGTTGTCTGCTGCAACTTGAAGGACTCTCTGAAATCGACTCAACCCTTCGTCTATTGTCGTAGATGGAATAACGACGTCGTCCATATAAATGATAACTACACCTTCGTTTATTGAACCCTTCAGGATATATATATAATTGATGTATGTATTTCTGAAAAACAGAAGGAGAATTACAAAGACCGGAAGGTACGCGTACAAATTCATATTGGCCGCTGCTTGTCACGAACGAAGTGAATTTTCTACTATTTTCCTCCACGACAACGTGAAAGAATCCGTTCTCCAAATCAAGCGTAGTGAAATATTTGGATCCTTCCAGCTTGTGGATCTGGTCCTCTATATTAGGCAGTTGATACCGATCTTTATGAGTTTTCTTGTTGATATTTCTGCAAAAATAGAATTATTCTAAATTTAATATATGTACATATGTAGTTTTCAAGTGTACAATTAAATATAACCTTTTTATAATCTTATAAATTAGACTTCAGACCAGTAAAAGCTTTGGGCTTTGAGGCACACAAAATAATGCCGCAGATAGTTTTCTCAAAATCCCATAAAAACCACTGCCTGTAGATCGTGATTTACACGCCAAATCATGTCTTCAATCGAACTCAATGGCTTAGAAATGTGTAACTGGACATCATCAGCATACATGTGGTATTTACAAAAAGATATTGAATTTGGCAGATCATTATTAAAAAACAAGAAAAGTAAGGGCCTCAACATAGATCCTTGAGGAGCACTTGCAGCTTAAGTTAGGTTGGAAAATGAGATCTTAAAGTAAACATATTGTTTGCACCTGGACAAATAACATTCAATTAGGCTGACTGCATCACTTAAAAAATTAAAGAGTTTGACCAGGGCCCTATTGCACCAACCACTTATCACTTACTAGTTATCAACTTTTCAAAAATTTCAATAAGTTTGTGTTGCACCAAAACAAAAATTGATAAGCAAATTGAAAAGTCCTCAGTAGAACTTTGAAAAGTGATAAGTGGGAAATTTTTCAGATTACTGTTGCACCAAACATAATTTGAGTAAGTGATAAGTATTCTTTTGCAAAGTGATAAGTTTAGCAATTTTAAGCATTTTTTTAATGTTTTGTTGCACCAACGGTATTTTCTGATTACTTATCAATAATTAAATTGATAAATTAAGCACAATATTGATAAGAAAAAATTCACTTTGCAAATACATTTCGAGTGTCATCGGTAGCGTGTTTATTATATTTTTTTAAAAGTTTAAGTGTATTTTTTTAAAGACTTGTATTGGAAAAAAAAAATGTTCCGTTTTGAAAGGTTATACGAAGAATCTGAAGATTTTAAAAAGCGTGAAGTTAAAATAAGATATAATTACTCATTAGAGTTGGAAACAGTGGAAGATTTTCGTTTAACGCGTGTGCAAATAGAATATATTCTTTCAAAGATTGGAGCAAATTTGCAACATCAGAGTAGACGAAACAACTGTTTAAGTCCTTTGCAGCAACTTCTAACAACTCTGCATTGGTTGGGGAATGGGGGTCAGTACCATGGAATTGCTAAAATGCATGGTATCCATAAATCAACGGTGTGTAGGGTGGTTCATCGTGTGTCAAATATAATAATAAATGTGTTGATGGGTGAAACAATTCGTTGGCCAGAAAGCAATGAGGATCTTGCTATGCAGTTTTTTAATATTGGTGGCTTTCCTCAAGTAGCTGGGTGTATTGATGGAACGATGATTAAAATAGATGCTCCTATAATTAACGAGGAGCACTATGTAAATCGGCATGGAGACCATGCAATCAACGCAATGATGGTGTGTGGGCCAGATCGTAGTTTTTACGCTGTAAATGCTAATTGGCCTGGAAGCGTACATGATTCTAGAGTGCTTCGAAATTCTGAATTATTTCGAAATTTTGAAGCCGGTTTTCGTCCATTCCCAGGTGCAGTTATTTTAGGTGACAGTGCTTATCCGTTAAAAGAATGGCTCATCACACCATTACGAAGAAATCCTGACAATCCAACAGAGCAAAGATTTAATCGTGCACACAAAAAAACTAGACGAATTGTGGAAAATAGCTTTGGTAATTGTTTATAAATTTATATACTTATCTGTTTGACTATTTCAACCATATATGTATATTTTTCAGGAATCTTAAAAGAGAAATTTCCCTGCCTTAATCATCTGCGATTGGATCCTGAATTTGCTGCAAAAGTAATATTGGTGTGTTGCACTCTCCACAATATTGCAATAAGAATGAGAGGAAATACAGTGGAAAATTTTGAAGTTGACGATATTGATATGGAAGATGTTGAAAATATTCAGGAAGAAATAGATGATGACGAAGAACTAAACACCAATAACATTCAACAATTTATTGATTTTTTTAATTAACAAATTATATTTTAAATATTCTTAATTTTAAATGTAAATAATTCAAATTATAATAATACAATTTTCATAATTTAGAACTCAGTAAAATCTAAAATTCTATTTACACTAACATTATTATTACTATTATTATTATTATTATTTTTATTATTATTTTTATTATTATTATTATTATTATTATTATTACTATTATTAAAATCATATAAATTAGTTTTTTCAATATTTAAATTATCCTCTACTTCTGCACATTGTAAATCTTTGGTGAATTTGGACGGTTGCAGACCCAATTCTCTCTCCAACTTCAATATTTGTAATTTATTTTTGTACAGCTCTGACTCTAATACTTGTTTTTTTAAAAACTGTATGGAATCGCTGTCATCTAATTTTCTTTTTCTATTATTATTTTTGAACTGCGAACATTGCGGCATGGTTTGCTTTTCTTGCAGCGAGCAGTTCTGTGGAGAGATAATGGCAACACCATCTGATTCTGGTAATTTTAAGTCCTCCACGACTGGGGAATCTGTACCTAAAATGTCCAGGATTTCCTTATCCACCTCATCCAAGATAGCTTTTTTTCCACCTCCACTGCCAGTTTTTTTTGCATTATCACGTTTTGCCTGTAAATGATTATTATGGTATTATATATCTATTATATACATATGTATTATATTATTTTTAAAAATATAAAAAAATTGCAAAATCAATCTTGTAAAAGAGTTAGATTTATCAAAGTCTTTCCCAAGCGATTGAATTTTATATGGAAACTTACCAAAGTTCGACTTTTCCACAGTCCAAATAGGTGGTCACGAGCATAAGTCCACTCGCGTTTGTCCGAAGCCAAACCGAGAGATTGTGCCTTTTTAAGTACCTCTTTCCATGCTTCTTCCTTCTCCACTTTACTTATAGTGTTATTTTGAAAAGAAGCAAATAACACATTCTAGAAATAAAAACTTTAATAATAAACACCTACAAAATTTAAAATAAAGTCTTACCTTTTTTTCTTTCACCATTTGCAAAACAGCTAATTTTTTCTGTTTTGAATCTCGGCCCATTTTACAAAAAATCACTACTCGTAAAAACCAACTAATAAGTTCTAATTAGTCGTCAACAATTCAAACTAATTATTGAATTGTTATGTACAAAAATAAAAAAAATAAAAAAACACAAATTCAAAATAACGGATAAATCTATTGTTAGCGTTTTTCAATAAAAAAATTCTATATTTCAAATCTATAGAAATTACTATATAGTATATAGAATATAATATTCTATAGGCATAATAATAATGAATAACAAACTACTTATCAATTCAAACAACTTATCATTTTGTGATAAGTCATGTTAATTTTTTGGTGCAATACTTATCATTTTAACTTAGCAAAAATTGATAAGTTTTTGAAATTGATAAGTGAGTAGAAATTAAAATTTTCTTGGTGCAATACTTATCACATACACTTATCAAAAAAATTATTTTTGATTAGTTGATAAGTAGTAAGTTATAAGTGGTTGGTGCAATAGGGCCCAGCTTTACACATAGCATCTTATGATTTACTTAATCAAAAGTTTTCGAGAAGTCTAATAGCATTAACACAGTGAGAAACTCTCGAGTTATGGCTTCACGTATATCATCAGATATTTTAATAAAAGCTGTAATACAGCTATGATTAACTTTAAAACCGGGTTGTATGCTGTTAAGCAACTTGTTCTCATTGACATACTTGGTAATCTTTAAAAGAATTATAATCCTTTCAAAAGCTTTTGATAAAAACGAAAGGATGATCTAAATTTTTTATTCAACTGTCTGTGAAGACTTCGAGTATGTACTTGTACATATATAATTTTTGCCGTGTTCCATGCGGACGGAAACTGAGATTTAGTTAAGATCGTAATTAAAATGTGAGTGATTGTAGAGACGAAAGCTAGTAAAAAAAATTTCAAGAATTTAGGATCAATTTGATCAAGACCAACATTAGATTTAATACCTCTACATTATCCACATGGTAAAATGGAAATACACAATTCGATGTCATAGTAGCAAAGTTCACAAGTGAGCTGTCCATTCTATTGCAATTCTGACTGATTTTCGCAAAAGGCATATTCATAAGAGTTCAATAATTTTACACAAGAAAAAGAAAAAAAAAGGTCTTTTTATTTTACTTTTGTTTTTATTTTTTATTATAAACATTTATTACAAATCTATTGTTAAGGAACTTCAATTATAAAATTTTAAAATGTTGAAAAACTTAACAAATTTTATTGTTGATAAACTTAACAATTTCAACGTTGAAAATCTTTTTCAAATTTAAAGTTAATATCAACTTAAAATAAAAAATAAAAAAAAATTAAGTAAAATGAAAAGTCGGCATTTTTTGATTCCTATGTGAAATGAACTATAGGTAGGTGCATATAAAATGAATATCATATGAAAAATATATAAATGAATTACATACATAAGTATATGAAAATAAAAATATATTTTATTATTTTTAGGCTGGTTGTCTTGTACTATTTTATTATTTAACAAATTTGTCAAGTGATTTTTTATATAAATTTATTTTTTGCAACTTTCACACACATATTTTTATTCTAAAATTTATTTTGATCTCAATTATGAATTTTTCATTACACAATATATCTGAGAAACTAGTGTCATTCACTGACAAAAATGCAACCTCTTCTGGCGCTTACTTTGGTAAATCCAGTAACATGTAGTGAATCTGATACCTAGGTGCGCATATATGTGATTCTTTTGAGCTACCTTCCCCCATTCACCATTTTTTTTAAAGAGCTGTATATTTTTTAATATTGCTTTTTATGTTTTAAATTTTATTTTGTAAAACATACATATAACGCTTTTTGAGAAAAATCATTGAATAAATGCCGGTACAGACGAACGATAATTATCGTAGTGTATTTCTAAACCGGACGACAATCATCGCTACAATAATTAATTATCGTTCGAATTGCAGGTAAATCTTTTAGTCTAACAAATCTGTTTTTCGCAAAGCAAGGTAAATGTATTTGAAAACAAATACATATCGCTTTTTGTGTTGTCGAATGTCGATATATTACCAGTTTACAATGATTTTTATTGAAGTCTAGGCGAAATTAAAGTAATAATTTGTTTTGAGAGATTATCGCCTGTGTTCTGAATTTCGATCGAAATTAAATCGAATTTGAATGAATATTCACAATATTTTGTGTCATTCTCATACAAATGCTAATATATGCCATATGAATTTCATTAAAAATACCTAGTAATCTATGATTTTTAAGATTTTATGTTCAGTGTTGCCACTTAACAGAAAATCTCCATGTTACCGAGGCAAAGAATCTAAAGACTGCAAAAAAAATTACGAAAGCAAAGATGGAGGTTGCCTTTCGTTGGGCGCCATATGTAACAACACCAAAAGTGTTGGGACATATGGGTGCAAAAACTAATTTTGGAAACATAAGATGTTGGCATGTCCGCTTTGGGCGCCATATGTAACAAAATAACGGATTAAATTTTTACCATATTGGTCTTGTGTTGACCAACCTAACTCCCAGGTGAACCCCAGCCGGTCGAATCCAGCTGCTTCAGTCTGGCGTGGGTTCTTGGGGTCACCCTTTCGGAAGTTCCCGTTCAGTTACATAAAGTTGACCGGCCAAAACAACAACAAAAAATACGAATGCGAAAAAAAAACCAATTTATATAGAAGACGAGAGAAACCATGACGAAACCTTATCACAACCGTAAGGAAGACAGTGCAAGAAGAAGCAATCAAGGAGGTACTGCGACCTTCACTTACCCTCGCTGACATCCACCATTCTCCATTTTACAGGAATACGCTCATTTTTAATTCATGTTCTTCATTTATGTTTGTCGAAGGTTAGCCATATATACATATATTTTTTTTTTCCTTTTTTTTCAATAAAATTAAAAACAACCAAAAAAAATTTTAAGCTTGTTTCGTTCCTAAAATTGTATTAGCCATTAAAAAAAAAAGTAGGTACATCAAAAGAAGTTTACAACAAATTATTGTCTAAATCTAACCTAATCAAAAAGAAACCGAAAGGATATCTTTCCGGGTTTGTTTAAAAAAAAATTTTTTTCTTCTTTTTTTCTTATCTTTCTACGAAAAATAGTTTTATTTTAATTACAAAAATAGGAATTCCTTTTATGAAAAATATGTACGCAAAAAAAACTCTTGTAAGACATTAGTTTTTATTTAAATTTGTTTTTCTTCTTTTTTTTTTCTTTTTTCTTTCTTTAAAATGAATCTAATTAAAAAAAATTACTAATGAGGGAATCAAAATATGGATTTAAATTTATTATAAAAAAAAATTCTTTTCTCGTTTATTAATGTTTTTTTTTCGTTTTTGTTTTACAATAGTTTTTTTTTTTTTTTGTATTTAAAGACCCTATGTTAACTTTGGAGCTAATCTCTATTGGCTTAATTCTATTATAATGGAAATATACAAAAAAAAAAATATTATTGTACTTAACTAGGTTGTAGGGATGACGGCCGTTGTTACGTTGCTGGATCAGGTCCACCGGTCTGGCCAGATACGAAAATCAGCTTCCACCTGGTATGGCCCATCTCCTTTTGTTACATTCGTTGCTTTTTTTTTTTTTGTTTTTTTTTATTATTATTTGTTTTTTTTTTCTTTTTTAATTTATAATTTTTTTGTGAATGTTAAGGTTAACTGACTTTTACAATTTTATCGTTTTCTTTAATTACACAAAGTACAGAAGATATTGGACTGTATTTTTTTTTTCTTTTTTTTTTTCGCTATTTACTAATAATAAAAAAAATTTTAATCATTAAAAAAAAAAGGAACGATAATTTTATTATGGCTTTATTGCTTTTTTTTTTTTGTGATAATGCTGTTTTTATTATTTCTTTAAACCTTCAGCTAACATTTCTAAAAAAACTACTCAACCTCAATAGGAATGAGTTAAGAACCATCACAGTTTTTGTTTCTTTTTTTTTTTTATAAATTATTTTTTAAAAAAAAGGAACCAAAAAAATAAAGAAAAAATATCACAAAAAAAAATTCCGTTCAGCGCGTTACTAAAATTTTAAATCCTGTATTTATGTTTTCTTCTTCCTTTTCCCTTTTTTTTTCTTTTTTTTTTTATCTTCTTCAAACAAACTTAAAATTCACTTTAGAAGATATTCAAAATTTTTTTTTTCTTTTATTTGTATCAATTCATTATAGTTTGATTTTTCCTTTTATATCAATTCATTATAGTTTGATTTTTCCTTTTCCTCTTCTCGTCGTCATTTTTACCTTTTTTTTATGCAGAACAAATTAAACCTTTTTTTTTTCTCTTTTTTTTTTTTTAGAACAAAAAAAAAACGACAGCTTCGAAAGTTTTAAAACAAGGGACTCTATCTACGGTATTGAAATAACGAGACGAATTAACAATTTTCATATATATATATATATTTCCACAAAAAAAATAGAATTCACGCCGGAACGGTCGCACTTGCCCTACTGCAACGAGGGATATCCGTCAATAAAAACTAGAAACTCACACAGGAATTTATATATATATATATTTTTTTTTTTCACTTTAGCAACTTAAACTCACTTTAAATCTTTATTAAATTTTTTATTATATTTTCTTTTTATTATCGTTTTTTTTCATTTTTTTTTTCTTTACCTTTATGTTCACAAAACAATTTCAAATACCTATATAAAAAAATTAAGTAGAAAAATGCACAATTTAATTCTATAAACGAGTTCTCTAAAAATGATATCTTCTGTTGAGATATAGAAACTGAACTGCCAGTACCAAAACAGGATTCCAGGATACAGGAATAGAAAAAAAAAGAAGAAGGTGATAAAAAAATACCTCCCTTATATACCCATACTATGGTTAATCTCATTACTCATCTCTTAATTAGCTATAATGATTAATGAGGTAATTAAAAACGACATTTAAGAGATTATTACCCAGTAATGAACATGAATGGTATATGAATTATTATCGAATGTTCTGGTATACTCCCTATGAGTATATTCCTTAATGAGTAATATATGGTGAGTAGGCAATATTAACATATTATCATAGACAATACCTAGATGAATCAGGCTCCTATGAAAATTTCAGTAGAATTGTAAATAATAACACCCGACAATAACACCCGAGCTTTACACACACTACTTTAAATCAGTAAGCTTTCAGAACTTTTAAACTTTTAAAGCTTTTTCTTAAAGCAGTCATATGTTGTGTGTATACTATGGGCATACATGCGCTTGCGTCGCTTTTTTTATTATTTGTTTGTGCTGTCAGTGTCATCGATCTTCGATCTTCAATTTTCAGTCTTCACTCTTCACTCTTCATCAAAGCGATAATGATAAACAAAGACAGTAAAAGAACATTTACATATACACACAGAGTCGTTTACATGGCGTAGTGATCTTTGTGTACATATATACGAAAGAAGAAACCTTACAAAAACAAAAACACATGCGTATAAGTATCTTTTTTTATTTAACTTTTATTATTTTACTTATAAGTACAAAAACATAATGCTCAATTTTATTTTATTATTTGTCAGGTTATTTCTTGAAGGGTATTATATAATGTGAATTTTGAACGGTGAAGATCCGTTCACTATGGCAAAAGTTATAGGGTAAAATACAAAACAAGTCATTTTTCGACAAAAACTTTTTTTACTTTATATGGGGCCCTCCTTAATTCGTACCCTGATCCTCAAAAAAATGATGCATTTCAATTCTTCGATTATTTTCTGACCTATTGAATTTTATTTGACTCAAATCGGTCTATTACAGCCTGAGGTATAAGAGTTCAAAGTTAGAAAGTCACATATCTTTCCACATAAAAATTAAAAATAAAAAAAATTCAATATTTTTGAATTTTTACATAAAAAATTTTTTGATGAAGAGTGAAGATCGAAGATCGTTGACACTGACAGCACAAACAAATAATAAAAAAAACGACGCAAGCGCATGTATGCCCATAGTATACACAACAATTTTCAAATAAAAATTTAAAAAAATAAAAATTCAATATTTTTGATTTTTTACATGAAAAATATTTTGATGAAGAGTGAAGATCGAAGATCGATGACACTGACAGCACAAACAAATAATAAAAAAAGCGACGCAAGCGCATGTATGCCCATAGTATACACACAACATATGACTGCTTTAAGAAAAAGCTTTAAAAGTTCAAAAGTTCTGAAAGCTTACTGATTTATAGTAGTGTGTGTAAAGCTCGGGTGTTATGATTCAAACTTGGGTGTTATGATTTTAAATTCGTTTATACATGAAAAATTTTGTTAGAAGTGACAAATCTAGGTATTGTCTATGATATTATATTGGGTACTTGACACAGTGTTGTGTGAGTTAAATTTTATATATATTATTACGCTATTTACATGAGAAAATAGGTCGTTATGAAATATATAGGTCAATTGATATATAAGAAATTTTATATGGGCTAATTTATATGGGTATTAAATGCTATGTGAAATTTGATGTATTTGCCGTCGGCAAATACCATTACATGTATTTTAGGTTATAAGAGATTTTAAAAATTTGAATTTTAATAAAAAAGGTAAGTTGAAAATAAGAGAATTTTGATGGAGAAGAAGAAAAAATTTAAGTCGAGTAATTCTCTTATGTTTTTCTATAAATCGCGTGATTTTTTAAATATAAAAGAAAATCACGCCAAGTTTTTTTTTATTGATTTCTTGTATCCTGTATTCTGTATTCAAATTTTTTTTTTTTGAGAATAATAAATATAGTATTTAATAAAAGAAAAAGTAAATAAAGCAATATGTTAATAATTATTCAAATAAAATATATTAAATAAATAAGTAATGTAATAATATCAATAATAATAATAAATATTTCAACCGGTTTGCTAATACAAAATTCTCAGAAAAAGGAAGAAAATTAATAATAATAATAATTAATATAATATTTAATAATAACAACAACAACAACAACAACAACAACAGGAACAACTATTACAGCAACAACATATAAAAGAAAATAAATAGTAGAATTTATATAAATTATTTTTACAAAAAAAAAAGGATGAACAACAAATCTTATTGTATCTGGTGCAGTATAGCAGCGGTTGTAGCAGAGTGAACGCATCATATCCTCGAGGATACCTCGTCATCAATAAGGGCAGTAAGAAAACTCATCATTTTTTTTGTACAGCAACGTCCAAGGTAACAAACGGCAAAGAAACAAACGGAATTATGATTTTAGTCGTCTAAGAAAATTTGAGAGGCCCCATGAATGGTCTGGGGAGGCTGGTGAGGGTTCGTGGGGGGACACCTCGAGCCACTAACCCCGAAAAAACATCCTGTTGTTACTTTCTCTTTTCCTGACCTTTTCCTCGTCTTTGGTATTCTACACTTTCGATTTTTTTTTTTTTTGACCATGAATTAACACAACCGGTCTACGGTTATGTTACGATTTTGACCGCCTCTTCAAGCTATGAGTCCCAAGATCCCACGACAGGCTGAAGCAGCTGGAATCTTACAGTAGACCGGTTGGGGCTCATCAGGAGGCCAGGAGCGTTGGTTTTTGCTTTCCTTTTCTTTAAAAATATAAGTATGAAAGCGGCTCCTCATCTCTAATCAACATCTTCATTTATAATAATTTATATTAATTTCAATATCGTAACATATGGCGCCCAACGTGGGGCTACCACGATCTTATACCTACTTAAAATATATCGCCCATATGTTACTCCACTCTTGTGTAACACAGTGGTGTACAAAAAAAAATAGATCCATCACAAAAAAAATATTCTAGCTGTCCCAACAACCTATTGATATTAGAATAGAGTTTGAGTTATAGTCTGAATTTTATGAGTTGAGGTTTTTTTGCGCATGTTTTACATGTGTTTGTGATCTTTTTTGTGTAGATATACGAAAGAAGAAACGTGTTGCAACAACAAATACGCATGTGTGTAAGTATCTTTTTTTCTGCGCATGTTTTTCTAGTATAATACGAAACCTCAACTTTTAAAATTCTGACTATAGCTAGCAACGTTAATATTCCTAACAATACTGCAGGATTTTGTTTACTACTACATGATCGAATATTTGAGTACAATCCACTGAATGGAGAGGTTAGAGAACTGATGTCAATGAGATTATAATATAGAAATTTATTTAGTATTTCAAATAACTTGTGAGAGAATACACATATGTATATCATAAAATGTTCAATAATAAAAGTGCGGTTATTGACGTCCAAGGATTTCGTGGTATTAAAAATAATTTTATAGTGAAAGAATTAGCAGTATCATATAATTTTCAAGAGTTTCAACTTTTTATAATAAAACCATCATATCCATTTGAAAATTTAGTGGCTGTTTAATAATCACCATGGTTTGAAATGGAACGAAGGATCACTTGATTTTGAAAGTGTTAAGCAATTTTTACGCAAAAATTTAGAAGATACCTCAATATACGTTGAAGGTAATGAAAAAAAATCCTGGTTGTGTAATATATTGGGTGAAAACTATACATTCTATGATCTGGATGATTTGGAAGCACAAAATTTACAAGTAATTTGTAACAAATATCCACAAACGTTAAGATGCCCAACACATAATGGACTTTGTGCTCTACAGAATGTATTAGTTTTAAGAAATTTTGTTAATCAATAGCTTGCAAAAGAAAATCTTGCACTTGAATTATAAAGAAAGAAAGGAAAAAAAAAATGTATTATTTTTTAAATAATAAATTTATTCGTTATAATTTTAAAAAACTTAAATTTAATTTAATTTATATCCATATTAATCCTAAAATGTCCCCAAGCATATTTACTTATTCCATTTTCTCTTAAAGTTACTTAATTAATTATTTGTGTATAAATATTATGAATTTTAGATCTAAATACATACATATTATTATTATAAAACAATTTCGTTTTATACAAGCAATCTCTATAATTTTCTATACTTAAATTATTAACAATTGTCTTTTTTACACCTTTTGCTTTTTTAATCTTTTTTGAATCTTTTACACTTAATGAATACATTTTCGATCTTAAACCAATAAATTCAGTCATTATACTTCCATTATTCTCATCTTTCATCATACCCAAAACTTTTTTATTTTTCAATGGAATACCATAAGGATTATTGAATGCATATTCAGAAGTATCAAAGTATTTATCAATATCATTTTTGATATCATTATAAAAATCTTCTGTTTGAATAGTATATATAAAAGAGTCAGTATCCATATAATTTATTAAAATATTTTCACCATATTTCGGTTTTAATTTTGATAATTCTAAAACACAAAATCCTAAATAAATTGGTTTATCATAATAAGTATGCATACGTTTCATTTGTATAGCAATCATATTATCAGTAAATTGTGTAGCACTATGAAAATTAGGTTTTGCTATTAAAGCTCTATCTCCTAATTTCTTATAACAACTATCCCATTTCGTTATTATTTTAACATCTTTTCTTTTATCAACATTTTCCATAAAATGGTAAGCCATTATATACATAATGTAATACTTCAGGATATTCTAAATCCACTTCTAAAATATAACCAGTCTCTGAATCTTCAGGAATATTTTCAATATCGATATTTTTATTTTCATTATTTTCATCCATTTAAAATCACCATAAGGAAGAGCTTGTGACATTGCCCAACCATACAAATTGTTTGCATCTACATACATTAAATATTGCGATCGTTTTTGCTCATCATAATCATCCTTATATTTATTATTTGCTACAGAATATCTATGACAACATTGAGAAATTCCGCCTCTAATGCTTTTTTTAATGAAACTATGCATATTAATATCTGTTAATAACTCAAGTTCAATTTTTGTTTCCTTCAACATTGCATCCCATGATAAACCTGGAGCAGTATAATATTGACAAGGATCGAGTGAGTAAATTTTTTTACAAACTTTTCTAAAATTTTTAAATACATCGGTTAAAAGTAATACATCCGTCTTCAAATTTAATAATAAATAGTCCCAAAGATTTTTGCATTCAAATTTACACCAAACCTTTGGTGCATGATTATAATCTTCGTTATTACATACACTATTTGTCAATTTACTACTGAAACCTTCTTGTGCTGGTAAAGTTACTTTATCTAATCGCTCCCATGAATTGATATATTCATATGGGAATACTCCTTTTCTTGTCATCAATTTAAATTTCTTATCATCCTTGAACTCTGATCGAACTGTTCTTAACATATCATTTGTTAAATTTTTCGTTAAAGAATCTAAACTAGACTGCATAAATCTATTTGAATCTAGAAATCTCAATTCTATTGTATTCTTTTCATCAACGAAAATTCTCTTCGATAATGATACATCGAGTTCCTTATTCAGAGGAATAACATTTATATCTCCATCAAAATTAGATAACTCCTTTATAAATAAATGACAATCGTATCCAGAAAAATTATGAAAAAATATTGGAAAAAATTTAGGCACACGATATAACAAATTACATTT
The DNA here is from genome assembly GCA_939192795.1 of Bombylius discolor. Taxonomy (NCBI): domain Eukaryota; kingdom Metazoa; phylum Arthropoda; class Insecta; order Diptera; family Bombyliidae; genus Bombylius; species Bombylius discolor. The sequence goes on along the minus strand of OW584240.1, from coordinate 22,504,695 downwards.
TTCATGAGCTGGTCCTCTATATTTGCCAGTTAGATGACAGTGATCTCGAACTCTATCCTTATCAACAAAATGCGTACAAATATGACACTCTGTACTTTCATTTTGAATTTTGATTTCATTTAATGTTAAATGATTCATTGATTTCGAATTTTCAATATAATTGTGATATAAATGTTTTACATCTTTAATAATTGAAGGTACAAATATTTTTGTACAATCTTTTCCTTTGAGGGTTCTGAATTGATTTAAACTATCGTCAAAGCTACACCTAATATAGTATCCAAACGCACAAGGCTCATGTTCCTGTACATTTGTTGTAGATGGTAAGGATGAATCTGGCATGCATGTACTAATATCCTTTAAAATACATTCAAAATCAGCATATATCACAAAGGGAACATCTAGTTGACGTTCATAATGTTCAAATTTCAAAATACATTTTTCTATTGTTGACATTTTTGTCACTATTTTATTACATTCTTTCTTGTGAGCATTCAAGTCATTTTCAGAAGAAAAGTATAACAAACATGAGTTACACATATAGATTTGATGCTGATAATGTGTCAATTGCTCTCTTATTAATCTGAAATTTTAACAGTTTTATAGAAATTTTTAAATTTCAAATGGAATTGTGAATATGAAACGAACCTTATCATCATTGTATGTATGTATTGTATTTTTGTAAATGCATTCAAAAAAATCTGTGATTTTTTTTTCAAAGGATTGCAACAGAATATTGTATTAAGTCGTTTTTCCATGATTTTAGTGTTTTTTAACTATAACTATAGTCATGTTGTGTTTTTTAAATAAAAAATAAGAGTGTTTATTGTCTGTGTACTATAAATAATAACAACACGATGTTGGTTATAAGATTATACAAAACCTAAAAAAAAATGAGCAGAATTGAGAGTTAGCATTTTTAGATATTCAAGGATAAACGATCCTTTTATCGTCCTTGTAGCTCTTTTTGAAAAAATTTTTTTTGGAAGTATTTTTATATGATAGAATAAACTCTCTCCTTTAAAATGAGCTTTATATTATCGCTCTACGCTAATATTTAAGATTTCTAAGATTTTTTAAAAATATGCGTTTCACACAAAAACCAAAATTTCATAACCCCATAATTCCCAAAAATTTTTATTTTTTTTAAAAATATTTTAAGTATGTGATACTGGACCAGAGGCACACCTTCTCATAAAATTTCAAAAAAATCGAAAGACATTGATTCTCAAATTCGATATTTTTTGGTCGAAATTTTGTGGAACTGCCCTATTATTTACACAAACACATAATAAAGCACATATTAATCACTAGGGTTGTTTCTATACTTCAAGGTCTGATGGTAATGTCATTGAACCGAGCCAGAGCCAATATTTTTAAATTCTTCTCGGTTATTGTCAAAACAAACTTTGCATACTTTCAGGTTATGACGCTATTTTGAAAAGAAAATTTTGCATACTTTTAAGTTATGACGCCATCTTGTGACAACAAATTTCAGTTGACACACCACAACCAAAAAGCTTAACACCATCAAAGCTATACCACATACCACAAACATTCTCCACATACCACAAAAGCTACACCACATACCACAACCTACACACAAAAAGCATCAATTTATACAAAAAGCATCAATTTATACAATAGAGGATTAATCTCAAGCTCTTTCAAAAATCAAGAACATGCAAACATACATAAATATTTTGCTTCGAAAAATTTTTAAATATAGCTTTTGAAACATTCGAACTCAATTTAAATATTTTCCGTTTTTATTTGAATTTTCTACTATAAATCAGCTGTTTTGTTTATTTTCGAAGTAGACTATAAGAATAAATGTTGAAAAAGAATAATAAAAATTATAAATGCATAGCGATTATTTGAAGAAAGACAAAGACGGAAGATCAATATGAATTATAATTGTATGAATGTTTTTTTTTTTTGTAATGATGAATTATTTTTGTTTAGTTTTTTTTTTTTTTCAAATATTTTATCAATTTATTTAAAATAATTACATATATGAAAAATAAAAATTATTTGAGGATCGCCTAGAAAATTTTTTTTAGAAAACTAAAATATTTAATATTATAAGCGTTTTTTTCATACAACAATTAATTTTCCCCATAGTTTTTGTTTACTAATTATGAATAGGGGAAAATACCCAGTAACGAGCACTCTTAAAAAAAATTTTGGACTTTTTCCTTATACCACGGTTAAAGTATTTGATAAATAATTCCAACCAAGAGTAAAATAAATTTTCTGAAGGGTCTAGATTTGCAATTTAACGCAAAAAATATGTTTTTATTTCAGTAAAATTATTAAAATTATGAAAAAAACTCAAAATTCGTGAAGACTAGTAACGAGCCCCCTTTTCGCCAGTAACGAGCCTATGAAAAGAGCTAGTAACGAGCAGTGCCAAAAATAAAATATTTTAATAATAAAAGTGTTATAAAGTGCTAGAAATTAAGTTTTAACTAATTTAAAATGTAATTTCAAAAAAATTAGCTATTTATCGCTTTTTTTTAGTAAAATATAAAGGAAATAAATATTCATCTCCTTAACGAAAACGTAATACTCATCTCCTTAACGAAAATGTTAAGAAAAATGCCATTTTGAGTAGCACTTTATATTTATTAGAATTATATTTAAAATAAGAGTTTGTAATGATAAACCATCCACGCATTGCAAGGATAATATATTTTTCTAAGTACATATATAGCAAATATTCACCTGTATTTTTATAAAAATATCTTAGTTATAGAATAAAATAAAGCCAAGGGCTCGTTACTGCCGGAGTGCTCGTTACTGGGTATTCTACCCTAGTTCTTTTTAAATTGTATTTTTCTTAAAAATTTCATTTCTACTGTTTTTTTTTTTGAATACACTAATGCACATCAGCTGACTTTGGTTTATTTTCGAAGTAGATAACAAAAGTAGGAAGGATTAAGAAAATACGCAAAAAGAATAATACAAATTATAAACGCATATCGATCATTTGAAGATAGACAAAGACAGAAGATCAATATGAATTATAATTGTATAAATGTTTTTTGAAATAATTTTTTTTCTTTTTTTTTTAATTTTTTTTTTTTACTTTAATTTTACTTAAATATAGATACAGTATAAGCTCAGTAATTTGAACCTCTTAATTTTCAACGCCTAAATTTCTAAAATTAGCTAATAATGTTATGTAATTTTGTAAAGGGGTTTTTCTGATTTATACTTTTCGAAATAGGATGAAATAAAAACAAGTTAAATATGTACATATTACCTGATTTAAAATTCACTTTATAATCGTCATATTCAATTTTGTAATTATTTTTTTAAAAATACAAATGAATTTATTACAACACTATTTGGTATTTTTGTTTAAAATAGTGTTGAAAGTGTAAATTTGTTTTTGTGTGCAATTTTTTCAACTGTTCTAAAATTTTAACAAGGTCAGTTTAAATTAGTTCAAATTATCGAGTTTACACTGTTAGGTATAATTTCTACTTATTTTCTATTGAATGAATATTGAAAATCATTGTTGCAAGTTTTATGAAATGTTATTGTGGTTGTGCTTCAAAATACATGACATAAAAATGTTATTTGGTAACAATAAAATCTTTTTTGTTTCACTTTAAATTTTTTTAAAATATTTTACAAATTTTATGTACGTAAAATAATTTGTATGAAAAATTTGTCATGTAACCCTGGGATTGGCTGATCGTATACAAATGTCTACATTCGGACTTTGAGTCTTAAATGCAGAAACACGAATTTGGTCGTGCGTATACAAATGTATACCATATGTACATTTTATATGGAGATTTTGAAATTTTTTTTTCAAAAAACGATATCTCAGCATCCCGTGGACAAAAAACTAATATTTTCATATTGAATATTTTAATCCAAAAATAATAGTTTTTGATTCAGAGGATGCTGAGATACAGACCTTCAAAGTCAAATTGAAGTCTTAATTATGTTTGAATTTGTATATGTATGAAAATTTCGATAAGTAAAAATAGTACAAAATCGCATGGGTTGATTAAAAAGGACTTTTCAACAAATATTAGGGTAAAAAAATTACGGTTTTTGGTCCACGGGATGCTGAGATATCGTTTTTTGAAAAAAAAATTTCAAAATCTCCATATAAAATGTATGGTATACATTTGTATACGCACGACCAAATTCGTGTTTTTGCATAGGTAAAAAGAAATATTTTGTTCTACCAATTTTGAGCTAGGACGTTGAAAATTGGGATGTATAGTGAGGACCTTCCAATGAAGGAATTGGTGAAGTTTCATGTTTTCCTAGCTCGAAGGGATCATATTTAAATTAAGACTCAAAGTCCGAATGTATACATTTGTATAAGATCAGCCAATCCCAGGGTTACATGACAAATTTTCCATACAAATTATTTTACGTATGTAAATAAAATTTGTAAAATATTTAAAAAAAAAATTTTAAGTGAAATAAAAAAGATTTTATTGTTACCAAATAACTAAAAATCTTGAAATTTGACAAAAAAGAAAAAAAAATCATCATGCGAATGAATGAATTATCATTATTTAATAAGAACTATAAAATGCAATATGAAAATGAACAAGAAGCAGTATATTTTAAAAAACATGAAAATTAAAAATATTTTTGCATTTCTCACATATCACAAAAAAACGTGATAATTAATATCATCAACAATAATTGTACACAGTTGTATTATTATATTTTTGTTTTTCGAAACAAAATATAAATATCCAAAAATGTATACAATAAGAATCAAAACAAAATTTAAAAATATCATATGGTATACAAAAACAAATAAAGCATTTATAATGAATATTATAATTATGGGCGTGTTTTTCATTATTTTTTATTTCTTAAATTTACTTTACATGCTTCTTCTTTTCACATTTCTCCTCTTGAAATCTTATACAGCCAATCATATCATGAGCTTATTCGAAGCAAAATTATTCCCCTTTTTATATTATTTTTGCAAACATACAGACATGAAAATTCAAAAATTTGAATTTAACGGCTACAATAAACCTCTATATACTTGATGCTTTTTGCTACACAACATACCATAACCCAAAAGCTCAAAGCTTGTGTCATCAACGATAACCGAGAAGAACAGAGAGAGAGAAGAAGAAGAAGAATAACATGATATTCGTTATCAAGTAGTCATCGACCGTCCGCCGTTGAAAGACAACATATCTTTGTACCGTCCGCCGCCGCCGATAGAATTCAGTTCGTCATTCTAGTTTTTGTTTATAATTATCCATTATCATTGTATAACTAAATATTGGTTGTAGTGAATTAATATTATATTTTAGTTCTTATAATTATATAATTTCAATTAATAAAGTGATTTAATAATAGAAATTAAATAACTCGGCTATCATTTGACATATCAGGTGTGGGGTGAATTAATTTAATAATTTCATTAAATTCCGACGCTTCACCAACGTGTACTTATACATACTTATGTATATAAAAATATAAAAAGAGAAAAAAAAAATGAAAAAGGATGAAATGACAACCGAAGAATGAATAATAAAAAAGTGAAATATTTAATGTGCTAGATTATTTAGAATTGATGTGCTAGATAATTGAATATATACTTATGTAATAGATCGTTAAAAAAATTATGTGCTAGATCAACTAGACTAAATAATTACAACCAAATTTTGTGTTGAGAAAATTTTTTTTAATTTGAAAAAAATAAATAAATAAAGTTAAAAAGAAATAAATAAATATAATCTTATTACTCTTATATTATTAAAAAAAAAAAATAAAAAAAAAAAAAAAAAAAAAAATTAATTTGAAGAAATTAATAATTAAGAAAAAAAAAATTTAATTAATTATGGGAATGGTTAAAATTGATTCGTTGACGGTTGAGCAGTTGAAATGCAAACTTCGACAACATGGTTTTGCAACTTCTGGTTCAAAAGCACAACTGGTTTTGAGACTCTCAGAAAACATAGGGGACGAGACAGAAGAGCCAGTGTCCACAGAGATGCTCGAGGAGCAGATGGGGGAACTGCGTTCAGAAGTTGACAAAATCGGCACTGCTGTAAATGAAATTATGACTTATTTGCGATCAAATAATAAGTCGAGTAAAAATAATACCACCAATGAGGTAAGTACCGATAATTCTTTAAATTTGCAAACGGACAATGATGTACAGGTAGTTGATACAAATACGACGGGAGCTGAGCAACAGACCACACCATTAAATGCTGATTTCACCGCTGGAAGAAACGAATTTTTGTCTCCTTACGAACGGTCTTTCTTTACGTCATCATCACATAATCCAAGTATAAGAGACATCGCTGATGCATTACCAGAATTTGACCCGTCATCAGAATTAACGGTATCGGCAGAGCATTTTGTACAAAGAATTAATAGTCTAATTGAGGTATATAGATGGGATCAAAGACTGCTCCTATTAGCTGTATACTCAAAAATTAAAGGACCAGCAAAGCTGTGGTTAGATGGATCCGCTACGGTGTACCAAACGTGGCAAGAATTTTCAAAGAAACTGCTGAATGAATTTAGAATTAAATACAACGAAGCCGATATTCATTTGAAATTGATGCAATGTGTTAGGAATCCTGGCGAACGAATAGTAGATTATTGTTATCGCGTCAGTGCTCTAGGTCACCGCTACAATTTGAGCGAAGCAGCTATTGTTAAGTACGCCAGAAACGGCATAAAACATCCGTCGTTGCAATTAGCAATTGCTAGTGTCAATTTTAGTAATATAAAACAGATGATTCAAACAATTGAATCATATATGGTTAATCGCCCATCGAATTCAGGAACTCCAAGAAGTGGAACCACCAACAAGAATGAATTATAGAAAAGTCAACCTAACACGAACAAAGCTACTCAGCCACAACAACCTTCAGCTAATCAGAGAAAGGATATTATCTGTTATAACTGTTTTGAAAATGGTCACATGTCCATCAAATGTCCCAAACCACCAAGACGAGTGCGCTGTAATAAATGTTTACGAACGGGTCATGTATCAGAAAAGTGCTCCGAATATTCTCCAAACATACGCGAAATAAAAACTGAATTGAGGCCAAATACGATGGTTAAAACTGTAAAAGTTAATGACCTGGTTATGGAAGCTTTTATCGATACTGGCAGTGATAGATCTATTATCAAGCATTCGTTGGCGACAAAGGTAGGCAGTATACGTAAGATGGTACCGGTCATATTGAAGGGTTTTGCCGGGGGTGAGTTCGTCTGTAAATTTTCGATCCAAGTCACAATAGAATTAGACCAAATAAAGATCGATGCGTTATTGTTGGTCATAGATGACCAGATGTTGTCACGAGATATTTTATTGGGTACAGACGTATTATGCAAACAAAATAATCGGCTAATCGTTGAAAAAGGAAATTGTAGGTTGGAACCAATTGATATTACAAACGTTAGAACTGGTGAAAGTTTAGGAAAATCCGAAACTGCAAAAGTAATCAATTTGATAAAGCATTATAGTTTTTGTTTTGGTGAGCATCTGAGAAAATTGAGAAAATGTAATACGACATCAATGAAAATTAATCTTACGGTCGAAAAAGTAATCATGAGAAGACCATACAGAATCCCATTCGCCAAGAGAGAAATTGTAGATGACATCATCAAAGAACTTCGTGAATGTAACATCATCCGACCAAGTACGTCAAATTATGCCTCACCAATCGTGCTTGTAAAGAAACAAAACGGAGAAGACCGAATGTGCGTTGACTTTCGTGAGCTCAACAGTATTACACAAAAATTACCATGGCCAATGCCAACGGTTGAAGAGATATTGTCAATGCTAGCTGGTCACTGTTTCTTTACTACTGTAGATTTGATGTCAGGATATTACCAAATTGAAATAGATGATTCCTCTCGTAAGTATACTGGTTTTGTGACTCACAATGGCCATTACGAGTTCAACCGGATGCCATTTGGTCTCGTGAATGCACCGAGTGTATTTCAAACAATGATTGTCAAATTGATCGAACCGATGAAGGATCGAGTTTTCAGCTATGTTGATGAAGTCATCATTCCAAGTCGAACAGTAGCCGAAGGTTTAGCTTCATTAGGAAAATTTCTTCAGCTGATCGATGCTGCAGGTCTGACGCTCAGATTATCTAAATGTGTGTTCCTATCAGACGAAATTACATTTCTGGGTCATCGAGTTGATAAAGATGGTGTTAAACCAGGACATGGCAAAGTAAATGCAGTCTATAATTTTCCAGTGCCACGAAACGTGCCAGATATCAGAAGATTTCTGGGCTTAACAGGATTCTTTAGAAAGTTCATCCAGAACTACTCATTCATTGCAAAACCGCTAACTGAACTACTAAAAACTAAGTCTAAAACTACTGAATTTAACTGGACAGAAGAATGCATGAAGGCTTTCAAATCACTTAAAGATTCATTATGCCGCGAACCAGTTTTAGCCGTATACGATCCGAAAAAACGTCATGAAGTCCATACCGACGCCAGTTCAATTGGTCTTGCAGGAATTTTGCTACAATATGATGATAACTCTGGAGGGAAACCGGTCTTCTATTTTAGTCGTTTATGTACCGAAGCTGAATCAAAACTTCATAGTCACGAACTCGAAGTTCTGGCTATCGTCGAAACGTTACAACGATTCCGTATATACCTATTGGGAAAACACGTCACCATCATCACTGATTGTCAGTCTGTCAGTAGTCTTAAACTGACTAAACCGATGTCTCCTAAAATTGCTCGTTGGTTGCTACGATTATCTGAGTTCGACTACACGATCGTCCACCGATCAGGTGAAAGAATGAAACATGTCGACGCTTTAAGTCGATCACCGGTCGAACATTTGGATCCTATTCTGAATGTTGCAGAAGCACACATAATGAGAGTTGAAATTGCATTTGAAGACTGGGTATACACCATACAGATGAAAGATCCAAAATTAGCATCAATCATTGAAGTCCTTAAGGGGAATAAATCATCAGAGCAAGTAACACAAATTAAGAAAGAATACATCTTAAAACGACAACGTCTGTATAGAAAAGTCGGCGATGAATTAAAATTTGTTGTGCCCTCATCAATTCGATGGAGAGTCGTAAAATTACATCATGATGATGCTGGTCACCCTGGTGTGCAGAAGACAATCAATGAAATTAGCAAATTGTTCTGGTTCTCGCGGATGCGTAATTATGTCAAGTCATTTATCAATTCATGTATAGAGTGTTGTTATAATAAACGTTCAACAGGTTCACCCGAAGGCGAGTTATATGGAATGGATGTAATACCTATTCCATTCAGAACACTTCACATTGATCACCTAGGTCCTTTCCCTAAAAGTACGCAAGGAAATTGTTACGTACTGGGAATTTGCGACGCCTTCAGTAAATATGTTGTTCTCGCTGCAGTCAAAACAATAAAAACTAAACCAGTTATTTCAGTTTTGAATGAATTGACCATGTATTTTGGGTTGCCAACCACTATTGTCAGCGATAGAGGCACGGCTTTTACGTCAACCAACTTTGAGAATTTCTGTCATGAAAATTCTATTCGTCACATCAAAGTTGCTGTTCGAACACCTCGATCAAATGGTCAAATCGAACGAGTGAACCAGTCAATTCTTCATTTCTTACGTACTACTGTTCAACAACCTAGTCACTGGGATCAACATCTACGCCACTTACAATGGACCATAAATACAGCTCGAAATTCCACCACAGGGTACAGTCCAACCGAGTTAGCTTTTGATTTTACGCTACGTGATATTATATCAAACAAGTTGATTATGGCTGTTCAACAAGATCAAGAAATTTCGATCCATCCTATCGATATGAGCCAACGACGAGAAAAAGCGAAAGAAAATATAACAGCAGCTCGAATAAAGTGGAAGAAACGGTTTGACTCCAAACATAAGCAACCTCGAAAATATATCGAAGAAGATCTCGTTGTCATTGAAAACTGCCCAGCAGCAACAGGCGAATCCCGCAAGTTGGAACCGAGATATAGAGGACCTTATATCATCAAAAAAGTTCTGAGATTTGACCGTTATCTGGTCGAAGATGTTGGTGATATAACTGCGAGAAAGCGACGTTTCAGTTCAATCTTCAGCAGTGACAAGCTGAAACCGTGGTGTGCTATGAGTCCAGAACTGGATTCATCATCCGACAATGATGACAGCGACGACCAAGAAATCGAGACGATTTCCGTCAGGAGTGGCCGAGTGTCATCAACGATAACCGAGAAGAACAGAGAGAGAGAAGAAGAAGAAGAATAACATGATATTCGTTATCAAGTAGTCATCGACCGTCCGCCGTTGAAAGACAACATATCTTTGTACCGTCCGCCGCCGCCGATAGAATTCAGTTCGTCATTCTAGTTTTTGTTTATAATTATCCATTATCATTGTATAACTAAATATTGGTTGTAGTGAATTAATATTATATTTTAGTTCTTATAATTATATAATTTCAATTAATAAAGTGATTTAATAATAGAAATTAAATAACTCGGCTATCATTTGACACTTGCATGCAAACGACATCGAGGCAACGCTGCAATTGGTTTACTTTTGACTACATGTGCACTTCTGCCAACGTTAGCAGCCACACAAGCTATAATCAAGCCATTCAAAGCTCAGCCTGGACTGTATTTTGAGAGAATTAGTCTCACCAACCTGATAATAGACGAATGGAAATTAGTTATATACTTAAACATGACAACTTATTGGAGTGAACTCGAAAACATAAATAAAGGCGTAACGCAGTTGCAAAACATATGTTCCAATTTACATGATATGCAGACATGCACTTTTACCATATTGCAGTTCAAGGAGATAATCATGGATATTCAAAATGGCAATGAACTGCTCCACTTTCATAACCGATACAAACGGTCTCCTTTTGATTTTGTGGATAATGTGGCTCATTCACTTTTCGGAATATTGGACTCTGAGTACGCAAAAAGAATGGCTCACATAATCGAGAATGTAGACGATAATCAGCACCAATTGCTGGATTTGCTAAAAAACCAGACCTCTATCGTAGATTCAACGGTCAATATCTTCAATCAATCATAAACAGCTATGAACCAGCAGATCCATCGCCTAAATGTACATGTGAATTTGCTACAATCGGAAGTTAGAGACCAGAAGTTAGAGGAAAGCTTCCGTGTATTAGCTACACAACTTATATTAGTGATAAACCATTATCAGAAAATGCAAGCTGCGTCGTTAGATGTTATCATCGACACTCATCATGGAAAGCTTAACCCGTTCCTATTAACACCACAGCAACTACAACGACAACTAGCCATCATCAAGGAAAACTTACCTCCAGCAACCCAACTGCCCGCCGTACAAAACAACCTGCTACGATAGATGAGGGTCAGTCACAGGAGCATGCGAGATCAGTATATTGTCAAAATTTACGACACCATATATGTGCACATTCATAAATCAAGCGGAACCAAACTCATGGATACCTTTACATCAAACCAATCGCTGGATCTTTGTGACGAACAACCAAACAACAATCAATGTTCTTTATGGTCATAACATGACACAATATAGTTTAGCCGGGTCAGGAACATTGGAACTTACACCTGGCTGCGTCCTGCGAGATAAAACGACAGTTATTCAGGCTCATATTGTGTGTTGTAGTTCAGCCAGTGCATCATTTATTGAGCTAGCTAATGTCTCTGAGTTCAGTCAGTTGTCTGTTACAAATCAAATACAACGGAACCCAGTACCCGAACAGATAATTCTCCACAACATGACCGAATTAAAGCAAAGAATTGATGACCTGAAGAACCACCAGCATTTACAAAAGAGAGGCCATAAATATGACATACACCATTTCTCGTTAGGATATGCTACACTCGGTATTGAACTAATCATCGTCATTTACAACATCCATCAGCGACTTCGTTACGACAGACAACAAACGCAAAGAAACCATCCGATTCCCGCTGCTAGACGGCATCAACATCATAACTTCGAATTCACTAAGGAAGAGGATATTAGTTGAACGTCCGTTCAACGGGGGAGGAGAGAATGTTAATACATCATTAACTAGCATAAACCAATTAATTACTATTTTTTTAAATATCATAATTTTAAATAACACCCTGCATCATAAGCTAATTAAGTACGTTTAAATATATCATAATTGAGTTAAAATTTTAACTCTAAATTTGTTTATAACAAGAATGTGCTAATAAGCATTAAATTACAGTACAATGAACTAACAATTTTGATGACACATTTTAAATTTGCATTTTTTCATATATTTGGTAATATTAATAATTAAATAATTTTACTTCAAAGGTAAATGCAAAAATAACAATAAACATTAGTTATTTTTCTGACAGTGAACCAAGACTTTCATTAGGGTCTTCAAGTGAATCTGCTTATCTGATATAACTCAATTCCAATAAAAATTTTGTACAGCGGTATCAAGAGCCGTATACACAGGCAGCAATTGGTCAAGGTTTATGAGCCTTAGATCGATAAACAACTTATTTCACAATTTCGACCCTATGCAGGAAAAAGGAGTTCTGAACAAACATAAAAGAACTTTTTTAATTTGACGATTTTGTTTATTATACAGTTTTTGTTCACAAATAATTTCAATCAAATAATATGTTGCGACAGCTAGAACAATTTTATTTGATGGGTCTATTTTTTTTGTACGCCACTGTACAAATTCAGTTGGCTGTACTTTAAAAATGTTTAAATTCAGTTCATATTGGAAAATATAGTCTGCAATCCAATAATTGCAACTTAAAATTCCAATAAATGAACTGTAAACCAGAATCCGTTGCACACAAGCAACAAGATTTGTAATCCATTTCATTGTTCTGGAGGTGGCGTGAATTTTTTATTATATTTAAGAAATCACGCAATTTCTAGAAAATGTATGAGAATTACACAGTTTATTTCATATCAAAATTCTCTTAATTTCAACTCACCTTTTTTTTATTATTAAAATTCAAATTTTTAAAAATCTCTTAAAACCTAAAATGCATATAATGGTATTTGCCGACGGTAAATACATCATACTGCATACACTGCATATTTAATACCTATATTAATTATCCCATGTAAATTTGGTATATATTACTTGACCCACATAAATTCATCATAGCCTATTTACTCTTGTAAATAGCATAATGATACAGTAATTTCAAGTTCACACACACCGTCAAGTCCCCAATGTACCAATATTGCCTACTCACTATATATTACTCATCAAGTAATATATGGAATATGCTAGAACATTCGATTGATAATTCATATATATACCTGAGTGTTCATTAATGCGTAACGACATCTAATTTTTTTTCTCTCTTAAATTGTCTCATTACTTATACATGATAAATGCGTAATGAGATGAATACCCAAATCTTGTTATATAAAAAAGTTCGAATTGAACACAGTCGGGGGAAGTTTGTCTTTGCATTCGGGCAACATGGGTCCGTTTATTGATTATAAATTAGAAAAAAATTTTAACTTTATTGATTTTAGTTATTTTTCTGAAATTTTGTTACGAGTTAAAAATATTTTAAAACGCGAACAAATAAATTTTTTTTTTTGAATTTGAAAAAAAAAGAAAAAAAAGAGTTCAATATAAACGAACAATAGAAATAATGAATTGTATTTAAAAGGTGTATTAATTTTCTCACAAACATTTTTTTTTGGTGTTCAATCAATTGAATATAATGAAATTTTATGCTAATGTGTTCTTATAATGTTATAATTCTTCTATTATAATATTCTATTTTAAATTTTAGTCTTTGAAAAATCTTAAAATTACCTATATTACATTTTATTGTTGTACTCGTATGTAAAATGTCAAGAGACATAATATTTCAATATTAATTCAGTCGAAGGGCAAAAAAAAAAAAAAAAAAAAAAAACAAAAATACATTAAAATAATAAAATCGCAATTAGAGTTAATAAAATATTGATTTAATTGTACTAGACAATTTTTTTTGGTTTGAAAGATTTGTGTTTTAAGTGCGATTGGTATTTAAGAAAAAAAAAATATATAAGTATATATAATGATAATGGCCTTTTGTAAATAACGACTAAATATTCAATTTAATTGCGAATTTAGATTAAAAATCTATTTTTCTGAGATAATTTTTGTGTTAGCATTGTAAAAGTGTGAGAGTAACGATTTTAAAATGAAAATTGGATGGTGGTAGAGAATTTAAGTGCAAATGATAATTAATTAGGGAATTATAGAACAGTGTGACATTTTATCTTATTTAATTTGCGAAATTTTAATGTTTTTGCTGAAAATATATATTCTAGGAGAATTTTTCTTTATATTGGAAACAATAACAGTTAATTAGGAAAAAGAAAAAATATATATATGTATACAAAAAATGTTAAATATCTTAAAATCTTCAACTTACAAATAATAACTCAAAATTGTAAAACAGTAACTAAATAACAAGAAATTTTTCTACATAATATTACGCGAATTTTGTTTTTTCATTTTTTTTTAGAAAAAAAAAGGTGCAAAAGAGAATTGACTTTAAAATAAATAAAATTATTAAAAATTATTAGATGCATTTTTTTTTCTCTCTACATTTTCTTTTTTTTTTTTAAATTTCGAAGGGTGTGTAAATTAAAAGAAAAGAAAAATAACAAATAAAATTTAATATAATTTTTTTTTATATTTAAAAAAGAAAAAAAAAAGAAAATAATTTATATATATTTATATAAAAAAAAAAAACAAAAAAAAATATAATTATAATTGTAGAGAATATTAAAATATTAATTAGATTGAAAATTAATGAAAACAACAACAAAAATAATAAAATAAAATCACTATACATTTAATTAAAAATTACATAAGAAATAAATTTATGATTAATATTTGAAAAAAAAAAAAAAAAAAAAGTTATCCGAAAGTAAAAGTGAATGCCAACTTCCGCATCACCCGGCGGCAGGAACATAACGTTCCTGGAAAAAAAGGAGTTCTTCAAAGACAACAAAGGGGGTAACATAATCAATGGATAGTTGTAAGTTAAACATATTTCTTTTTGTAATTTTTTTTATATTATTTCACCTTTGTAAGAAACACCGGTGTATTCAAAAGAAAAATTAAAAAGAAAAGAAAAAAAAAGGATAGAACCTTGAAGCTATGTAAAATCATAAAATGTAAAATTTTATTTATTAGGAAAACTTTAGCTTCCAATTTTTTTTGATAATACAGACTTTTAGATAAAAATTATATATTTAGAATTTTGATAAATAGAGAAAAAAAAAAAATTTGAGATTTTCTTTTTATACGATACTAAAACAATGATTAAACTTTTTTTCAAAAAAAAAAAAAAAGACAAAATATATATATACATTTAATATGTACATTATCAAAATTTAAATGTGTAACAATAAATATTTCTTTTTTTGTAATAAAAACAGTTTTTTTGGATTTTTTCATTAATTCTTTTATTTTTTTTTAAAGAAGAAAAAAAAAAGAAAAGAAAAAGTAGAGGTTAACAAAAAAAGAAAAAAAAATATGCATCTATTCGCCTAATTAAAATATTGGAGAGGTCCTGTGGATGGCGTGTTGGAGCTGGTGAGGGGATCCGTGGGGGAATGCCTCAGGTCCGCTGATGTCTCGATAGAACCCTGTTGTTTCCTTTTCCTTGGTACTTTTCTTGAAATTACATTTCAGCTTCTTAGTATTCCTGTTTCATTATAACTTGACATAACCGGTCTACGGTTATGTTGCGGTTTTGACCGCCTCCTCAGCGCTATGAGTCCAAAGATCCCACGCCAGGCTGAAGCAGCCGGTACCCTACAGTAGACCGGTTTTGGACTCATAAGGAGGTAAGGAGCTTTTGAATTTTGCCTTTTTTTTGTAAATGGAAGGATGAAACGGCTCCTCATTTTGGTTCATCACCCACACAAAAAAAAAATCTATTAATTTTCAAAATCGTAACAAATATTAAAGATAAATTTATGATGATTAAGTTTTTTTATACATGTATTGTAAATTTGCACTGATTATATTAGAAAATTTGTATATAAATAGGGAAATTTTGATCAAATAAATCACTTCTTTGAATTCAGTGAATCAAGCCTTTTATTTTCTCTAGGTGAGGCTGCCTAGGGCACTGATTTCTTAAAGACATCACCGAAACAAAGAGCGTTCTATGAAGTAAAAATCAATTTGCTAAATCACCATGCACAAGAATTGAGACGAAATAACCAAGAAATTTGGGAAATCAGGTCTGAGAAAGAACCAGATGGATATACAAAAGAGTATTATTTTGAACTCGAAGAATGGATTCAAGATACTCTCATCAAATTACAAGAGCATCTTATTGGAATGTCGCTTATTGTAAAGACCCCATAACATTCAATAGCTCACTTAAATTACCCAAATTAGTCATACCAAAATTTGATGGCAATTATTAAACGTGGATAAACTTCAGAGTTTTATACACACAATTGGTACACGAAAAACCCATGAGCAACATTGAAAAAATTAATTATCTGATGAATAACATAACGGGTAAACCATTTAATCAGTGGCGGCTCGTGGAAAAATCAAATTGTGGGGTTGCTTAAGGTTTCAAGGATATTAACACTCGAATCAAATGTTAACACGTTTTTCTGAAAAATCAATTTGAAAATATCCGGACTCTCCTATCCGATTGTTTTGAAATTTTTGCACGATATTTTTCTTATTACTCTCTACGAAACTACGTGCGACATGTAAAAGATCCTTTCATTAAGACGCGAGTTATAGAGCACCGAAAAAACTACGCGCATCAATGCTTAGGCTCCGAAAGTTGTAGAAAAAAATGCTCCAAAATATCGTTTTTTGTAAAGACAATTTATTTGGATTTCTGCTCGGTTTTTTAAATATTCCGGTATGTCCTTTTATTAGAATCCTTATATTTTTAGAAAAATATAAAAATTAAACAGTTTCTTAGACAAAAATCCCTTTTTTTAATTTTGCTTTTCAACTTTACGGTTTAAATTTTTGTTATGTAAGCCTAATAAATATTTTTGACTAAAAATACATTCTTTTTTGCCTAATTTAAACAAACAAATCTTAATACTAGATAATATCATTACAAGACACAAAATAATGTTTTTAAAAAATATATATTTATTTACATAGGTGAAATGTTTCCTTAAATAGTGCTTCTTATTTGATTCAAATTAATACAACATAGCCCAAGATATAACTTCTTAAAGTTGGCAAGTCATAATCCTTCCATATGCTTCCATGTGCTCTACGTAATTATTCTTTGTACAGAGAGCACATATTGGGAGCTATTCTGTACACATTCTTTAGTTAGCAGATTTTTCTACTAAGAAAGTTAGCAGAATGAGATGGTAGCAGATTCTTTAAAATTCGTATTCTGGTCAGAAATATTTTTCGAAATTTTTATGAAGCTGTAAACAGAAATTCAAAATCTGCTAACAAATGTCACTTTAAAGAAATTTTTTGCCTTTCTACACTAGGTAGTTAAATCAGTTTTTTTGTGCTTGTTTTAAAATTATTGGAATATTTTTTCCCAGCTCGGTATAGTAAGAATCATCTAAAATAATTTGACCAAGAGAATAATTGTAATGATTAGATGGAGATATGTGTTGATAATGTCACTAAGGATAGTTTATATTTAAAAAAATATAAGATAGTTTGGTACTGAGAGGCAAAATAAATTGCCGATGCAATTCCAGTGTTATTTTGGCTAAAAAGCTGTACTTGAATTATAAGGCAACATGTTGCCAACTAATTTGCGGAGTGCAAAAGATTTTTAAATTAAAGGCAGTTCGGCCAACAAAGCCACGAAGTGTAGCAAATAAGATACTTTCTGTAAGTTATACTTTAAGTCTGTTTATTCCAAAAATATTGTGAATATTTATACTACTTAAATTTTTACATTATATCTTATCTCCCTACCTACCTAGTTTATAATTTCTAATATAAAATCTATGTTCTAATTTTAATTGGTTATTTATAAAATTAAAAAACAAAATTTTATTGGCTAATTCATATATATCATAAAATTATTTCATAATTTCAAATAATTTTCAAAATACATAATTTATAATAATTAATTTCCCTTTTTACTTTTACTGGTATTCACATATTGCATACTTTCATTGCATTTAATTGTATAAGTTAATAAATTTTATTTTATTTTTGATAAAAAAAACAAATTTTGAACTTTTGAACAATTTATTAGAAAAAAACTAAATTCACAAATTTACAATTTTACAAATTAATTGTTTGAAGTCAATATTACAACTAACTTAATAATAATTACAATTTCAAAAAGAAACTTAATTTTAGAATTTAACATTATTTGGAAAATGTTGACATAGCAGAAAAGGTGTCTGGGAAAGTAAATTGTATGGGAGCGAAATGTTGTAATATGAGTAGTGAGGAATGTGTTCATTTGTTATTATGCGAAAATTCTGTAAAATGTGTTAACTCTTCCCCTCTTAAATCCGAATGTCCTCATTTGGTTAAAAAAATGGTGTTTCATAGAATTTTCTTTTAGGAAGAGGATGAATTGTTAATCTTTCCAATGTTGCTACATCGGATGCTATGTTTCGTGTTTCAGGTTTATATTGATGAGTTTCCTTGGTAATAATATCTGGTTTTTCTACATTTGTTGTATGCGAAATTCGAATTGACTTGTTTGCTTGGCAGCTTGTAATTATGAAGATTATTAAGATAATGGACAGAAATACGATCGAACTGTAGTTTATAATTTGTTGAATTTTTCCTTCGTTTTGTAATAACTTGATTTCATCAGTATTATTTATATGTAAATTTTTCATCATTTCCAAGGACAGAATTTCTTTAAATTGATTTTCTTGTGGATTAGGTGGCCATATAGCTGGATGTATCTGTGCCGAAGTTTTTTCTTTTGATATGAATTCCTTATTATTTATGGATAGACTTGTGTTGTGAAACTTTATCAAGTATGTCCCGTCGAGTTTTTGAATATCGTTTTCTATACGGATGTCACCTTTAAACTGATTTAACAAAACTAATCCCTCTGATATTTCGTCTACTGTTTGTACGTGTTGGTTATTATTCTGGTTACATTTGGAAGGACGACCTTTGAGTAAATTTGGTAGGCATGAGGAGTTGCTAATGTCAACAATATTTTTTCCATTACAAATTGATAGGAAATTAAATGTTCTACAATCATTTAGGATACCATAAATTTTATTTTTATTTTTTATTACTTTTTCATATTCTATTTCAGTAATTTTATCATTTCTCTTAACTGGCTTTATCAATAGTTTTTCATAGAGTTCTGTATTTGTTATTGGAATATAAATAATATAGAGTAAGCATGAACTATTACTAATAATTTTTACGTTTGCAAAGTCTAATGCTTCCTCTAAGGTAGCATAAGGTAATTTCTCTTTTTCAATTGTGTCAATGGCTAATTTAATTTCTGAATTTGACAAAATTAAGGAATTTATTACACCTACTTTAGCCCAATGGATTGAGTATTTAATATTTATTATTTCTTCTTTAATTAACTTTAAAGTATATTGAATGTTTATTGCTATTGGATCGTACAGTTTGTTATCTTTTTGAATAGCGTTAGTGATTTCATTTGTTATTTTGGTGATATTGTCAATTCTTTCATTGTACAATTGGTTTATAATTACTTGCCTATTGTTATTTCCTAAAACATGATTTATTCTATCTTTAATAATCTCAAAGTCTTCATGGTCTGGATTTCCAGCGATCCATTTACATGCGCTTCCGATAAAAATGAGAGAACGTTTACTTTTACGTGTTTTGAGGCTGTCTAGTAATGTTTGTACTTGTATGGCTTCATGATTAAGGTAAGAGTGTAAGGGGTGTTTCATTGTAATTTCATTACTTAACATTGTTCGTACTTTGTCAACAAAATTTTGGTAGTCGTCTATTTCTATTGCATGTATTATTTTGAAATTTCTTTCTTGAATTTTGGCTTTGCCAGTATTGATAGAAATGACTTGAGAGTTTGTATAATCGAGTATCTGAATTTCCGCAAATATGATGCCTAAGTGTACCTGTAAATGAGAAGGGTTTGAAGTTTCAATTTCTAATGTTACTTTTGTGTATTATTCTACCAGATTCAGTAAGGACTGTAGTATTCCTATTTTGTTTTACTATTTCAGATTTATATCTTACTGTTAACTTTGAGCCTAGCCTTTTGTTATGTTTTACAAAAATAGTTTGGCCTGGTTGATATGTTTTTATGGGCTTGCGTTTTTTATTATGATGTTTTAGGTCTTGTTGTTGTTTTTGTTTTAGTTTTTCAATGTTACTAAGACGAGCTTGTTCGAATTGTTCTGAGTTTACATTAGGGGTTCGGCCATAAAATAGTTCGATTGGCTTTTTACCTGTACTTGAATGGATTGAGTGGTTGTATTCGTTGACTGCTCCTTCGAGCAACTCTTCGAATGTTCTTTCAACTCCATCTGATTTCAAACACCTCATTATTTCGGAAAGTGTTGAGTGAAATCGTTCGACTTGTCCATTCACTTCGCTTTTGTAGGGTGTAGTTTTAAAGATACTTATCTTCGAACTATCTTCCATCATTGATATTATAGAATTTGAGTTAAGGGCTTTTTCGTTATCAATTAATAGGTTTGAATTATTTGCTCTCTATTTTCTTCGGCGTTACGGTGAGCGCGACGGTGAACAGACAGTATTTTATCTTCTTGTTCGTTTTCATCTGTAATATCTTGAACCATTATTCGAGTAAAGCGGGTTTTGTAGTTTTTAAAATGAAGTGGGTATATCTCTTGTATTTTCCCCATAACTGCTTTTGTTGTTTTTATCCCGTTAATTGTAGTTGGATTGAGATACCTCTTGAAAATATCTATGACATCTGTATCGGTGAAATCTGATCTAGTAATAATGTGTCTTGAGTAATTGGGAAATGGGTGCATGATCTGGTAACTGTTTTCGTTTCCTGTATTTAGAATAATCTGATTTCTGAAGACATTGAGTGGAGTTTCGACTATGGGAATAAGATCTTGGGGGGAACTTTCATCGCTATGTTGAGTAACTGACAGTGTGTTAATTTCGGATGAGGTGGGTGTTCTAGATAAGGTGTCGGCCACAACGTTTGTTTTTCCTGGTTTATACTTGAGCTCATAGTTATACTCTTCAAGAATGGTTTTCCACCTTTTCATTTTAGAGTTATTGTTTTTGTTGCTGAGGGCATATGTGAGTGGTTGATGATCAGTAAATATTTTAACTTTTCTGGATCCGTATAGGAAGTTTCTGAAAGAAGTTAGTGACCATATTATTGCAAGCATTTCCTTTTCGTTTGCAGCATAATTTTCTTCTGTTTTGGTGAGAGTTCTTGAAAGAAACGTGATGGGCTTGCCTTCTTGAGATAGTACTGCACCCAGTGCAAAATTTGAGGCATCCGTGGTTAGTTCGAATTCTTTGCTAAAATTGGGGAATGACAATAAAACTTCGTTTGATATTAGAGAATTTTTAATTTTGTTGAAGGCGTTTATTTCTTCGTCGTTTAAATGGATTTGTTTTGTTTTCGATAACGATGTGGACACATGTCCATCTTCCCCTCTTAAGAGCGAAGTTAAGGGTTTTGCGATTTTTGCGTAATCTTTAATGAAACGGCGGTAAAAGCCAGCGATTCCAAGGAATGATCTCAATTCTTTGACGGTTTTTGGTTGAGGGAGTTTGATTATGGCTTCGACCTTTTTGGGGTTAGCTTTGATTCCGTTTTTAGAGATAATGAATCCTAGAAATTCTACTTCATTCTGAAGAAATTCACATTTGTCGAGTTGGATTTTCATGTTGGCATGTTCTAAAGTTTTAGAGACTAATGTCAGATTTTCAAAATGTTCCTCTTCGTTTTTACCGAATATATGTAATTATGTCGTCAATGTAAACGTAGCAGCGCTTTCCGATGTGATTTCTGAGGATGTCGTCTAGAGCGCGTTGAAAAATTGAGGGAGCGTTTTTGAGACCGAAGGGAAGTCTTGTGAACTCATATTTCCCGTGATTGACTGAGAAAGCAGTTTTTTCTATGTCTGTCTCTTTTAATGGTATTTGGTGAAATCCGCTTTTCAAGTCTATTATAGTGAAAAGTTCATTTTTGCCTAAGTTCGCCAGAATATCGTTGATCTCTGGTATCGGATATTTATCTGGGGTGGTGACTGAATTTAATTTACGGTAGTCGATAACCATTCTATATTTTTTTTCCCCAGATGCGTCCTGCTTTTTCGGTACGATCCATACTGGAGAATTATATGGAGATTTTGATGGTCTAATGACTCCGTCTTCAAGTAACTGTTTTATTTGTTTATCTACTTCGTCCTTGAGGCACATCGGGTAAGGGTATGGTCATGAATAGACTGAGTCTGAAGTGGTGGTGCGGATTTCTCCTTTAACATTTGTTGTATAAGTTAATATTTCGTCAGGATCCGAAAATAGGGTAGGGCAGCTAGATATTAGTTTTTCTAATTTTTGTGTTTGTCTAGAATTAAGATGGGAGGTTCTAAGATTTATATTATTTACAGAATATGAAATATGTTGCTTGAGAGGAATCTTTTCCTTAGGGTAAATAGTCATAAATCCTTCATTCGTATGTATGGTGGCACCAAGTTGTTCAAGGCTATCGTTACCGATGATACCATCAAACGATTTTAGAGTAGGCAAAATGAAAAATTTTAGTTTTCTTTCTGGACCGAAAATATCAATTAAGGCGTGATGAGTAATCTTGATGCTGCCTGCAACTGAGTTTGCAATGAAAGGTCTTTCGTTTGGTATAAGATTTCGTACGTAGCGTGGTTGGATATAATTTTTATTTGAACCGGTATCTATCAGGAATTTAAAGATTTTTCCGCTCTTCGCTGTGTGTTCTATATAGGGGAGCGAAGAGCTCTTTAATCTAAAAAATGAATGTCTTCTAATTGTTCGGTTGTTTCTTGTTCATCCGGACAGATGTTAGAATTATATTCGGGAAATTCTTTAGAATCTGTGTATTCTATAAGAGTTTGATCATACTGAGAATCGTATTGTGTTATTTGATCACGATAATATTGTAAAGTAGGATCTTGATGAGATTGTTCCGTATTATGGATTCTTTGTAGTTTAGATGGTTGGTGTATTTGAGTCGAATGAGGCCTTTTATTCATCAAATTATTCATTTGTGGTCTGTTTTGATAATTGACTAGTCGAGAACGGATAGAAGGATCCGCGTCCATTTGTTCAGGTTTGGATGGATAATTTTGATTTGGTGGTTTCGCATTTTGTTGAACATGCTGTTGTGAGATATGTCTAGGATAACTTATTGGATATTGTTGAAAATATTGAGGTGGTCTGGGTAAACTTTGTGGTATTTGAGGGTCGTGTAACAATTCGGGATAAAAGTTTCGTCTTTGAGGGATAGGTACATTACGTTGTTGTTGTGATGTGAATTTTCTAGTCGAAATTGGAGGAGGCAGAGAAAATTGAGAGTTTCGTGCGTTGGCATTACCATGACTATGTTGTACTGGATATTAAACATTCTCGAGTTTAAGACATAGATGAAGGGCTTCTGGTAAATCATTAGGTCCCCTCATACTAAGTAATCTAGGGAGATCCCCTTTGAGTCCTCGTACAAAGGTGTCAAGGGCTTTATCTCGGTAGGCCTGTGACATCACATTCATGGACTCTGGACTCATGTCCATTGAGGATAACTTGTTTAAGATTAACGAAAGGTGGAAATAGACTTTCTGCTTTAACGATATCAGATATGGCAGCTTTAAGTTGAGAAAGGTCGAGTGAAGTACTAAAACCAGCATCGTTATTGTCAGGATCTAGGATTGAAGGTTTTATGATATTATTTTTGGACATTTTGTATCTATTTTAGGTTTTGTCCTTACACAGACGGGGTTTGTTGATAGTTTAGTAAGATTTGAGAAGAGAGAAAGAGAAAAAAAAAAAAAAAAAAAAAAAAGATCGTGTATTTGAACTAGATATTTGTGGACCTTCACCGGAATGTGAATGTTATGTTATTTGAGAATGTCTGTATTCAGTAATTTTTTTAGTTAAGTAAATGATTAACGATATATTATAATAACGATAGTCAAATTCACTTCAAATTTTATCAATAGCACATGGATATGGATTTATATAAAAGAAAAATTTTCCTTCCTTTTATTATTATTATTTCAGATAATGTTTAAAAATTTATAAAATTTCCTACTGAATGATTTTAATTTTTTATCACTTTTATCGATTCTTATTTATAAAACTTTAATCAATTTTTCCTAAATGAAATTCTTTGTATGCGCTTATATTTTCTTTTAAATATGTTCCTTATTAAATGGTTTTAATTTTTATCACTTTTATTAACCCTAACTTATAAAAATTTTAATCAATTTTTCTAAATAAAATTCTTTGTATGTACTTATATTTTCCTTTTAAAAATGTTCTTTATTATTAAATGATTTTATTTCTTATCACTTTCGTTAATTTTTAATTTATAAAACTTTAATTTTCCCTTCATTAATAAAAAATAATTTTGTATTTATGTATATGTTTTTTTTTTTCTTATATTATTATTTTTAGTTAATTAACTTCAGATTTTCCTATCATAAAAATTTTCTATTCCTCAATCAAAAAACAAAAAAAAACAAAAATTTTTAATTGCTTCACTTTAATTATTTTAGTTAATTTAAAATTATGAACCTCCTAGTATAAAAGGAAAATTTATGAAACTTACAATAAGAATATTAAACGTGTGATTAATGCTTGGAGTTGTAACATTGTAGAACCGTACGTAGAATTTTCTGCAACCAATTGGGCGGCTGTTGAAGGGTATTATAAAAATCTGGCCTGGTTATCCTGGATTTAGTTTACCAATCAACTCCGTTTTTTCCTGGTGGGGTGACACCGGGGCCTCTTTTCCCAAATAAAGTTGAAGAATTTTGAAAAGTTTTAAACTTCACTTTCTACTGTTGACCAAAATAGTCTTTAAAAATATACGTATTTATCTGATGAAGCTAGTACGTTAATTCACTATCACTTCACCGAATTAATTTAAGTTATTGGTTAAACTTTTAGTAAAGATTAAAAAAAAATTTTTCTTTTTCTTTTTTCAAAAAAAAAAAAAAAAAACACTTTAATTGGACTATTGTGATCGCAACGGTCCCTGCTCGGGCGCCAGTTAATAAATTTTATTTTATTTTTGATAAAAAAAACAAATTTTGAACTTTTGAACAATTTATTAGAAAAAAACTAAATTCACAAATTTACAGTTTTACAAATTAATTGTTTGAAGTCAATATTACAACTAACTTAATAATAATTACAATTTCAAAAAGAAACTTAATTTTAGAATTTAACATTATTTGGAAAATGTTGATATAGCAGAAAAGGTGTCTGGGAAAGTAAATTGTATGGGAGCGAAATGTTGTAATATGAGTAGTGAGGAATGTGTTCATTTGTTATTATGCGAAAATTCTGTAAAATGTGTTAACTTATAGCATACCTTAGGTATCAAATTATCATATAAACAATGTTACTCACGATTAAAGTATTATTTTGCTTTGCTACGTCAATTTTCAAGTTTCTTCCATAGCTTTTACTTAATTGTAATATGATCCTTTTTTAGAATTATTGTATGTAATTCTTAAACCATAGGTGAATACTGTTACAATGTTGGAGAACACCTAAAATAGACAAAATAAAAAAAATTGGATTAGTGAACGTAATTGAATTTATATTGAAAAGAAATTACCTTTTGATCAGTTCCAACGCAGCATCCCATCGTCCTATTTGCCTGAAAAGAAAGGATAATAAACACACAAATAATAAAAATTAAATAATAAATTTAAACTTGATGACAACGGGCTGTAAATAAAAAGAGCTTCCAATTGAACACCAAATTTTAATAAAATCGGTACCCAAACCAGAAGCCCCTATTAAACACAACCCAATCCTGAAAAAAAAAGAAATAAATGATTAAAATAATTAAATTAAATAAAAAGCAAAAAGGAAAAAGACAATAAACGGAAACACAAAACAAAAACAACAAAGCACAAACGTAAATTCTTTCGCACAACAATAAACAACAAGCACAACGAAAAAATCTACACAAAACAACACTACACGAACACAACAAAAACGATGAAAAATCAATAAATTCGCGAATTTTCTGTGAAGAAAGTTGAACATTTTCCAGTGAGAGTAAAAGAATTTTCTTACCTCACTGGAAATCTAACAAAGAATTTCCACAGAAAATTTGCGAATTTTGATAAACACTATAAAAGGACGGTCACTAAAACACTTTCACTTTAATCTTTTCTTTTTTTTTCTTTCTTACATTCCACGTACTTTCTTCCCGTCTTTTCCCTTTTACCACTTTCTTTATATACACTTTCACATATCACTTTATTTCTAACACAAATTTTTGTCCCTATTCACATCACTATTTTCTTTTCCTTTTTCCTTTCTTTATTTTCGCCACTTCTTTTCCCGATTATTATTATTATGTTTTAGTTTTTTTTATTATTCTTTTTACTTTTAAATTATTATTATCTTTTTTTTTTGGATATTTTATTTTACCCGCGACACGATTGTATTCAAAAACTAAATTACAGGTTAAGTTCGCGAAGTAAATTTGTTGTTTACATTTTCCCCGGCCATATATTAAAAAATTTATCCGTCAAAATCCCAGGGTTGTCACAGCGTCTAAGTTTGTGATTAACTTGATTTAAAAATGTATCAGGGTTGCCTTCTCATAAATTCCATATTCTTCACTTCTTCACTTCTACACACGTTTTTTTGTCGCCTATTTTTCCTACTGAGCTCACTTCATTCACTTTTTCACAATTTCATTTTATAATTAGAATTTGTTTTACTTTTTTTTTACTCAGTTCCATTTTCAGCTCCATTTTCTTCTTCTTCTTCATTTTTTTATAATTATTAATTTTGTACTCAGTTCCATTTTCTTCTTCTTTTTTTTATAATCAGCTCTATTTTCTTCTTCTGGTTTTTTTTTGCCTTTATATGTAGTTAATAAATTTTTGTACTTAGTTCCATCTTCTTCTTCTTTGGTTATCATTTTTTTACATTAAATTTTTTACATAGTTACGGAATTTTTTTTCCTTTTTTGTTTATTCGATTACTTTTTTTAATTTGATATTGTAAGATTGTAAATTCTTTCTTTTTTTTAATAAGCAATAGAAAATTTTGTTGAATTATAAATTGTGTTTTATTTCATTTTATTACAGCTTTGTCCCTTTACCTACATTCTCCTCTGTTTTTTGTCTTTTCAAAAAATCCCTCTCGGACGCCTTATTTTTCTTTCCTTTTGATTTTATTTTTGGTAGAAGTTTTGTTTTCTCTCTCTTGAGGAAGAGTTTTTCCTTTTTTCTTTTGCTCAAAAGGCCAAATTTGTAACAATACATTTAGAAGTTAGTTAGTAATTTTTTTTATCTATTTATTGCGTCATATTTATTTATATGAATTTATTTGGGTTAATTTCTTTTCATGAATTATGAATCTTAAATTACCTGTGTTTGATTTGTAATTCTTATATGCATATGTTACATCTTTTACCGTCGGAAAAAAAAAATTTATGATTAGTATATTTTGTTTGTATTCACTAAACTATGTATTTTGCTATTATTTGTATTCGTTTTGTTATTCATATCATAGATTATACATTTTGCATTTTAGACTATTTATCTACTTAAAAAAAAAATTCTGTTTTGTATCATTATCAACTTGTATTTAAAATATTTTGCAAATGGAGTTTTATATATTTTGTCTAGTAAAATTTTACATATTATTATTATTATTTTTTTTTTTTTTGTGTATGCTTATAATGATTTCACTCAATTTTTTATTTTTTATTTATTTATTAGCCAATTTAAGCCTATTCTTATGTACTTTTTTTATTTTTGAATTTATTTTTAAGTTAACATTTACACCGTCTAAGCTAATTATTTCATAAGGTCCTATATATGGAGGCTCTGATTTCTTCTTATTACCTACTTTCAACCAAACTTTATCTCCTACTCTTACGTTTATAGGGTTGGCATTTATGTGCTTGCTGTAAACGGAATTTTAGTTCTTGTGCATAATCCTCAAAATTGTAGACTGTAAATGTTGTTTCTCCTCTTGATTCACCTGGTGTGTGGTGTAGTGTTATAACAAAATGTAAAATATGGGATCCATTCGTCCCAATTGTCATTTTGTGCAAACGATAATAAGTATTCGTTTAGCACTCTGTGATTACGTTCTATGCACCCAAGTGTTTCATGATGAAAAGGTGTAGAAGTACTGTGTTCTATCTTGAATATTTCACATACATTTTTAATTTTTTCATTTACAAATTCTGTTCCCATGTCTGTTTTTAATTTTTTGAATGAACCATATTTTAATATAAATTGCTCACATAGAGCCTGCGCTACTGTTTTTGCTTCTTTGTTATGCAGTGGTATTGCTTCAATGTATTTTGTGAGCTCACATTGTATTGTTAAAATGTATCTGTAGTTCTTTGATTGTCTTAACGGACCTACTGTATCTATCTGTATTACTTCAAAGCTTGTTCCTGGGATTGTTGTAAGTATTAGTTTTTCTTTTATGTGCTTCATTTGCTTATTTTGTGCACATAATGAGCATTTGTTGACATAATTTTTTACCATTTTGCTTAAATTTTTCCATATGTATCTCTGCTTGATTTTATTTATGGTTCTTTTGACGCCAGTATGTCCTCCTGCGTGTGGAGAGTCATGGAATTCCTTAATAATTTTTAATTTTTCATCATTATTTTCAATTGATATTGGAGGTTTATATATTATAATTCTTCTTATTTCATGCCCTTTATTTATCATCTTTTCTTGTAACATATTATATATATTTTTAAAATCTCGTATGCATACACTATTAAATATTATATCATTATCTGCTATAGCTAATTCATATATTTTCTTTTTATTCATAATTAGAATCAGTTTCTGCAAAATTAATCCTAAATTTAATGATGCATTATCGCTGTATTCTATTGTGACCTTCTTTTTATTAACAATTATTGTGGGCTTTCTATTTTTATTTTCAACGTGCACATTTTCATTTAACTTTTTAAATTTTAGTTTCTTTGAATTTCTTACGTCTGAAATTGATGAACATTCCCATGTTGCGAGATGGCCAGTCTCTGCTGAGTCTGTTCTTGTAGTTTCATTTGTAAGTTTATTATTTTGCGCCATGTTCCTCGTTATTACCTTTACATCATTTGCTGGTATCATGGCTTTAAGGGTTTCGGAATCCAATTTTATTCGTGATAAGGCGTCTGCATTTGTGTTGAGCATTCATTTTTTATATATGATTTCAAAATCATAGTCTATTAAATCTAGACGAATTCGCATCATTTTTGAAGAAGGATTTTCATGAGTGAATAGGCTGACTAGCGGGCGATGATCTGTCACTACTGTAAATTTTCTGCCATACAAGTAAGGTCTAAAATGTGTTACAGCCCAATGTATCGCTAGTAATTCTTTCTCTATTATCGGTTTATTCAGTTCATGCTCTACTGGCATAGGAAATTGGCAGGTCTTCACCAATTTTGCCTTGTGATAAAACTGCATCTAATGCGTAACTTGATGTATCAGTTGTCAATATAAATTCTTTTTCAAAATTTGGATAGTGAAGTATGTATTAGTGGATTCATTAGTTTTTGTTTTAATGTAAGAAAAGCTTGTTGATAGTCTTCTGTCCACAAAAATGTTGTGTTCTTTTTGCATAATGAATTAAGTGGCTTAGCAATTGATGCAAAATTCGGTATGAAACGTCTGTAGTAGTTGCAAAATGCTACGAAGGGCTTTGTTTCATCCGCATTCTGTGGCACCGGATATTTAGCTATTATTTCGTATTTCTGTGGGTCTGTCTTTACACCTTTGTTCGTTATCAAATGCCCTAAATATATTATTTAAGTTTGAAGGAAGTTGCATTTCTTGGGATTTAGTTTCAGGTTACATTCTCTTAATCTGTCAAAAACTTTTAGTAGATTCCTATTATGGTGTTGTAGACTGCATCCAAAAATTATTATGTCATCAACATATAAGAATGCTTCAGAATCTAAGCCAGATAAAGCTATGGACAACATTCGTTGATAGCTGTTTGTGGAGATCTTTAGACCAAAAGGTAGTCTTTTGAATTGAAAGGGTCCTTTATTTGTTGAAAATGTTGTAAGCGGTCTGGAACTTTTATGCAACTTTATTTGATGAAAGAAACTTGCTAAGTCAAGAGTTGAAAAATATTTTGCACGTCCAAGATTGTCTAGGATATCGTCCAATCTCGTCAGCGGAAATTTATCATCAATTATCTTTTTATTTAATTGTCTGAAGTCTACTACCATTCTCCATTTTTTATTCCCTTCACTACTTTTCTTTGGTACTACCAACAGTGGAGAGTTATAAGGGCTAGTTGATGTTTCTATTATGCCTTCTTGTAACAATTGCTCCACTTGGTTGTTGATTTCATCTGCTTGAGCATGTGGAAGTCTATAGTTTTTAATGTATGTTGGGTTATTATCACATATTTGTATGTCTTGTTTGTAGAAAATGTTGACCGATAATTTGTCGCCTTTCAAATAAAATATGTCAGTGAAGTCTTTGAAAACCTCAAGAAGTTTTGCTTTCGCATATGGGTCTATATTTTGTATACACAGCTCATCTTTTAACTGTTCAAATCTCTTTTCATGATTTGTGTTCTCTTTTTTTGTAAATATGATGTCAAATTCTTTAAGTGGTAATATCTGTAAAGATGGTAGTTTAACGTGTGCTATACCTTTGTGTGGTATAATTGTGTTAGCTATGTATATACCATTTTGAATATCTTGATTTAATATAATGCTGTCTTCATTTATTTTGCAGTTTATTGCTTGTATTAATTGGGCTCTTGGCGGTATGGTTATTGTGTTTATTTGTATGTTCCTTGTATTTATGGGTAAAATGATGTCTGTTTCTATGGTAGTAATGGTTATTGTGAATGTTTCATAATCTATTTTGCATTTGTTTGTGACTAAAAACTCTACCGAGTATACCATCTGATATTGATATTGGAAAATTGTCATTAACTACATGAAATTCTTGAGTTAGCTCTTCATTTTCTATATATAAACTTGTTGTGATTGTTCCTAGCGAGAATATTTCGTTATCTGTTACCCCTGTTATTTTGCACGTATTTTTTTTTATTATATGGTCTTCATGTACCATGTTTTTCTTGATTATAGATATATCTGCCCCAGTGTCAATTAAAAAGCTGTTTAATTTTTTAGATACATTTGTTTTAACATTTATATAGTTTATTAAATTTTTGACATTTAACTGAAATATGTTCATTCGTTCTTTTTGATTTAATATCGTTCTTCGCCCTCGTCCCTCGATGTATGGGTTTCGGGGACGGCATTTCCGTTTTCCGAATTTAGCTCATTCACTCTTCTTGTGTTCCTATTTTGGGAAAACTTTTTTCCGTTCACGTTGTTTCTGTTGTTTGCATTGTTTGTCGCTACATTTCTGTTGTTATTTGTGGCTGAATATTTGTTGCTATTATTATTTACATAGTGTCTGCAGTTGCAAGCTGTGTTATTTCTCATGTTGTATGTGTTTCTTGCATTCCTGTTATTGCTGTTTTGCATAAATTTAGATCTATGGTTGAAATTTCTGTTGTTGTTGTAATTTCTGTTGAAACCTCTACGTGAGTTGAGATGCATTACGCTTCTATGTTGTTCAGTTTCTGCATCCATTTCAAGCGCTATTTTTACTGCTTCATTGAATGTTTTTGGTTACGCTGCAAAAATTGTAGTTTTTATCGGTTCACGTAGTCCGTTTTTGAATGCATTTAATGCTAACTGGTCATTTAATTTAGTTATTATAGTTTTACTCTCATCCCCTTTCTCTGTTATTTGAACTGTATTTAATTCAGCCACGAGTGTTTCAATCTGTGTTGAGAAATTCTGTACGCTGTTATGTTGTTTTGTTTTTGACAGGTCATTCTGTATTTTTAGCGCACTCTTTTTTTGTGCAAAAATTTTTTGCAATATTTGCTTGAATGTTTGTATCGATGTTGGTTGTGTCTCGTGTACCAATTTGTTGCGAACTTTTTCCGTTATACTTGTTCCAAGTACAAATTTAATTAATTTTACTCTTTCCGTGTCATCTTTTAGTGTTTCTGCTAAAAATTCTATCAAGTTTAAAAAGTTGCTTAGTGTTTTATGATCTCCATTGAATTCTGGGATCAGTTTTGTTGGAAAGATGCCATGTTTGTATCGTCTTTTATTATTTGTAAATTATTGCTAACAATCTCTAAATTATTTTTCTCTTCATCTATTTTACTATTCAAATCTTCTATCTTTGCTACGTAGTTATCTATAAATATATAAATTTTTTTTTTTGTGTTTTCAAATTGGTTTCTTTGTGCAGAAAAATCATCAATTCTTAATAAAGAGATGTATTTTTTATTAAATTGTTTTGTTAATTTTTCTAATTTAATTTTTTTTGATAAAATATTTTTTGCCGAAAATGTTCTATTTGGGTTTTTCTTAAAACTCAGTAAGATACCATACAATTCATCATTTAATGTTTTAAACTCTTTATTTTGCATAACTTCACAGGAAAGAAAAGATTTGAATTTACATGTATATACATACATATACATATGAATGTTTTTATTATACATTACTAGGACTTAGTTTAGCTACTTCTCTAGTTATTAATTTTTTGAACTCAGTTTTAATATAATTAATTATTAAAATAATTATTAATACAATTAAAATTATTATAAAAATATTATTTAGTGAAAAAATGTTTGTAGCGACTGCTGTTTCTGTACTTCCTGCTACGTTGTTTAAGATAATTTCATCATTTATTTCTTTTGAGCTTCTGCTTCCCATTTCTTGTGTTGCTTTTCTGCTTTCTCTTGTTCTCGTAAGATCCGGATGTTTTGTAGAAAGGAGTTCTTCTCTTTCTTCGTGATGACCAAACTTGCCAATCTATACAGATCTGCTATTTGCCGTCTGTATCTGACTTGACGTCCACCTCTTTTCTTTAGTTGTTGTTTTTGTTGCCTTTGTTCCGGTTATTTTTGTTGTTCTTGTCGTTGCTTATTGTTTTGACGTCTTCTATACTCCTCGATGGTGATAGAACGTGGACCAGCTGCTTTGTTTTCTTCTAGCTCCTTTTTTCAATCTTCGGTTTGGCAGGGTCGCCATGTAATGATTAGATGAAGATATGTGTTGATAATGTCACTAAGGATAGTTTATATCTAAAAAAATATAAGATAGTTTGGTACTGAGAGGCAAAATAAATTGCGGATGCAATCCCAATGTTCTTTTGGCTAAAAAGCCGTACTTGAATTATAAGGCAACATGTTGCCAACTAATTTGCGGAGTGCAAAAGATTTTTAAATTAAAGGCAGTTCGGCCAACAAAGCCACGCAGTGTAGCAAATAAGAGACTTTATGTAAGTTCTACTTTCTACATCTATTTTAAAATCTATGTTCTAATTTTAATTGGTTATTTATAAAATTAAAAAACAAAATTTTATTGGCTAATTCATATATATCATAAAATTATTTCATAATTTCAAATAATTTTCAAAATACATAATTTTTAATAATTAATTTCCATTTTTACTTTTACTGATATTCACATATTGCATACTTTCATTGCATTTAATTGTATAGCATACCTTAGGTATCAAATTATCATATAAACAATGTTACTCACGATTAAAGAATTATTTTGCTTTGCTACGTCAATTTTCAAGTTTCTTTCATAGCTTTTACTTAATTGTAATATGATCCTTTTTTAGAATTATTGTATGTAATTCTTAAACCATAGGTGAATACACTTAGAAATTACTTAATAATTTTGCTTATCTTTTTATTGCGTCATATTTATTTATATGAATTTATTTGGGTTAATTTCTTTTTATGAATCATGAATTTTAAATTACCTGTGTGTGATTTGTAATTCTTATATGTATATGTTACATAATATACTCACACTATAGTTACAATTGGTCGAGTCAACCTCAGATGTAATATAAACCGTTGTAAAAATATGTAAATAAACATGTTTACAGAAGTTGTTACAACCACCAAATTTTATACACTATCTGTTGTTTACATTTTGTAATTGAATAAATTTGAAAATGCAAATGAAAAAAAAAAAATTAAAATCAAGTTAATTATTTCATATTTATTTATATAGATTTGTGTAATTAACATTAAAAAAATAATCCATTTTATTAAATTCACTATTTATTTACCAAAACTTAAAAATGACAGAAGTTAGCAGAAAACTTAAACGATAACGAACTCGAAAATATCACCAGCTAGTTAGCAGAAAAGTTAGCAGGTTTTTCTGTTAATTTTTTGAAGCAGACTACCAATTTTTGTCTTAGCAGATTTTTTTAAGAGCTGTCAAAATTTTGTATGAAGTTAGCAGAATATCAAATTAGCAGAAATTGCTAACTACACACAGAATAGCTCCCATTGTTTCGAACAATGTAAATATTTGTTTGCCCTATGTGTACGGTAGTATTGTACTATATAAAAAAAGAAAAGAAATTCTACGACTCAGTTGACTGTCAGCTTTCAACCAGTCAAGATCATGTCTTCGCCACCACCAAGTTTGTCGAACAGCCTTTTAAGGTATAGATTTGTATGCTGTTTTATCTCTAACCTATCATTACAATAATAAATTTTGTTGTTATTTTATTTATGTTTTTTATAGATTAGAAAGTTTAATTTTCGGATCAGATGAGCCATGTCCATCAAAATTAAGATTGAAGTAATTATATCTAAAATTTTTGAAACAAAAATTAATAAATTGATTAAAATTATACAAGATTATCTAAAAGTTCCAAAAATAACATTGTGGAGCGACTCGCGAGTTACATATTGTAACAATAAAGATGACAATACGAAGGGTCCCGAATTCTTGGAACTCATAAAATCAATTAACTCATAAAATTACAACACTTGTATGATTACAAAAACCACAAAATAAACGATACATAAATATGTCAATAAATAACTTTTATTTCTCAAAACAATCGTGGGAAATAGAAAATAAAGTAAACGGATACATAAATATATCCTTTATTACGGTCTCAATGATCGTGAGAAACAACTAAGTAGAAAGGCAAGTAAAAAGGATACATAAATATGTCAACAGATATCCTTTTTACTATCCTAGTGATCATACAAAATATGTAAGAAACCAAATAGCAAATAACATAAAATAGATACTTAAAGATAAGAAATTCTCTCACGATATTTTAGGAAAATATGTACGAAACCGAGGTTTCATTAAAGCTTAAGTTTTAAAATAAGTTGAGTTATAATTTGTACACTAAAGTGAACGGTTTTCTCCGTTGTAAATCTAAAGATTTACTTTTTTCTCAAATAAAATCTAATTATAAAATAAAGTGATTTTTGAGTTTTATTTAAAAACGACCTAAAACTATTTTTTCGTTTTCAGTAAATAAAATATAAAAATATAATTCGCGCGTTCCGCAAAACAGAAATAGAATAATGACGACGGCACTGAAATTCTTTTTAAATAAACGTTCACAAATAGAAGAAATTATTCAGAAATTTTGCGAACCAGGTCACTCAAAAATTCAAAATGTGGACAGTCTTCACAGTTGTAGAGAACGTTTTGTAAAATCTGTCGAGGTTCCTAGTATTATTTCGTTAATAAAATTATTGAAAAAAGTAAAATATAACAATGAGAATTTGATAATATGTACTTCAGGTTGCAGAGAAAGATTTTTTGCCCTAGTCAAGAAAAGCTGAGTTATTAAATTACCAAACCGTTCCTTATTCGAAAGTCAAATATTTACGTTATGTAAAAAATGATCAGTTTAAAGTATTCTATAAGACTTCCATGGCTCAAATAGAGTGCAAACCGGAATCGATTTTATTGAAATCTACTAGAAACAAACTTGGAACTACGAAGACGCTATTTGATCAAAATAATGCACCTCTAAGTTGTGGAAATTTTTCATTTAAACATAAAACAGAAGATATTAAATCTCTTCTAATGCATTTACCTGAAATTGATGCGAAATATTATAAAACAGTATTGAAAATTAAGTAGATTCATATATATAGGACTGCTTTTTTCTTCTTTTTTATATTTTGTTATTAATGAAATTAAGAGGAATATTTTTTTTTTTGTTTTTGTTCTGTTACTTTTTTATGTTTTTGTTTATATATTTTTTTTTCCTATACTTGTATAAAATAAACATTACTGAAATAAAAGATTCTTTTTAAATGAAATAAAACTATGTATGTTGTTTTTTCTATTAAAGTTTTTCCGATAATATATATTTGCTCCATGTGAAAAGAACCAATGTACCGCTTTTCTTATATGTTAAATATTGTTTTGCCGCATGTTCAGAAAGGGGGTCAAAAATCTTACTTTATTTTCTGTATAGTTCTCAACGAGACTGGAATAAAGAAAAATAATTAAAGTTCGAACTTCAAGACGTAATCTGACAAATATGTACTGTTAGGAACAAAATATACTGCCCGAAAAATTCAAAAGCACGACCAGATAATTCAACCACCAAATACAGACAGCCGTCTGCTGCGCAAGAAAACCAACCAAAACCAGTATACCAGT
The DNA here is from genome assembly GCA_939192795.1 of Bombylius discolor. Classification (NCBI taxonomy): domain Eukaryota; kingdom Metazoa; phylum Arthropoda; class Insecta; order Diptera; family Bombyliidae; genus Bombylius; species Bombylius discolor. The sequence goes on along the minus strand of OW584240.1, from coordinate 22,468,044 downwards.
AAGTACCAGTAAGTTGGTAATACCTAATTGGACTTTTTTCAGTACTTTTCCAGGCTATTATTTGGAATCGTCGATCGTCTGGATATATCAAAATTTTTCGATATATGTATTTTTTCTATATCGGCGGTAAAAACGTACCTGTGTAATCCCAATCTAAGCTAAATAGAGAACAGATCTGTTTGAATTTTTGTTACTGTATGAAGTACATCATTTAAAGATTGATTTGTTGTTGTTTTGAAAGATCCGTCAAATACCACCCGGATGTCGATCTCGGACATGTGGGCAAGTTCCTCATACTCTTTTAAAAATGCATTGTATTGTTCCTTAATTTCAGGGTTGTTTTTCAACTTTTTTACCATGGTGAATAATCTTGATACGACTGTGTTCCTTGATTCATCCAAGTTTGATCCTTCAATAGCAAATGGTAAACGCACCACAAATCTGCCTGTTTGGTCTCTTTTAGTGGTAGGTGTGAATAAATTTTCACATTTCTTTTCCTGTGGCTTAATTTTTAATGTTTCTGGGTTTTCTATATTCCAAAATTTGTCTAATAATGGTGCTAATTGGCTTTCTTCATCTTGAGTACATATACCACTTAGCGATGCTGGTGTTTTCTGACTACTCTGAATTGTTCCTCCTATTACCCATCCTAAGACAGTGTCTTATAACACGGGAAGTTCATTCGATAATTTTATTTGACCTACTGATAAGAGCACAAAGTATTTTTCAGCTCCAAGGAGTAAGTCTATTTTTCCAGGACGGAAAAATTCAGGAACAGCCAGTTCGATGTTTTCAGGAATGTTCCAATCAGATATATTTAAGGTTGTGTCAGGATGATATTTTGTGATTTCTGGCAAAATTCTGGCTTCAACTCTTGATGAGTATCCCGTTGAGCGAGATTTTATTAGGTTTGCCTTGTCTTGTGTGTGCAGCTTACCATGACCTATGACTAATATATTGAGGGGATTGTTGTTCCTTGTTGAAAAATCTGTATGCACCAATGTGTTGTGTTTTTTAGAACACTTAGTACATGATTGCAGTGTACAAGTATTGGCAGTGTGGCCGCCTCTCATGCGATTGACGAAGAGCTGGTACTTAGTTAGAATTTTTAATCGTTCACCAGGTGTTTTCGTTTAAAATGAATTGCACGCAAATAACGGATGATTTGCTTTACATGTCACGCAAGGACTATATTGTGGCTGGTTATGGCTGCTAACGCAGACGATGGTCGCTGAGATTGATTAAATTTATTAAAAGGAGTACGTCCACTTACAATTTCTAAAGCTTGAAATCTTTTTTAAAAAAATTTTAGGACGACCTTCAACGGCGTAAGTTCTTTTGGAGACGTGAGAAACTGTTCATATAGCAGTATTCTTGTGAAATTTATTTAACAGCAAATGTACTAGCATTGGATCCCATATTTCGACAGACACCCCTACATTTTTAAGACCTAACACAACTTCCTTGGTAGTATCATGTAAGGACTTAAGTGATGTGGCTGATTCTGTATGGTTGGTTTGTTGATTTAAAAACTTGTTTAGCAATGCTGTAACTAAGAATTATTTATTTTCGTATCTCTTACAAATGATTTGCCATGCCGTGTAGTAATTTTCATTTGAATTGTTGAATGTTTTACTAAATTAAATGCAGATGCGGCTCTACCTTAAGGGCAAATAGGGCAGCGCCCCACAAAGAATTTTACCTTGAATTGCATAAAATTACAGAATTTCATCAAAATAAATTTGAAATTATTTTTAAAAAAAATAGAGAACAATCTAAAATAATTTGTTGTAAATTGTTTTTCAAAGTACATATGTACTAATGCAAGTATACGCAAAGAGAATTGAAATACAATATATGTACATATATGTATGTATACATACAATTACAAATACAATACAATGGTTCTGGTTCAACATATTTCAATTCTCTTTGAATAATTTTATTCTTTTTGTATGATCAATAATATCATAGTGATCATACTCTATGGGGTAGTTTAACAATGGCCCTATAAATGAGTATTATTTCATATATTCGTATATGAATCATTCTCTCTCTTTATTCATTTTTGTTCAGAAGAAATTTGTGTTCATGGGGCAATTTCAGTTCTGCCCTTAAATTGAGAAAATGTTGCGTCTTACCAAATAACAACAATACAACACAAATTTGTCTCATAATTTTCTTTCTCATAGGATTTACATTGTAAAAAATTTAGATCTCATTATAAATTTTTCATCTTAAAATTATATTTGTAAAAATTGTTATGAACTTTAAAAACAATAGATATTCATATTATTTTTATTCATTTATGATATTTATTTTATTATAATTATATTATTTTTTATAATTAATACTTTTTTTCCATTGTAAATTATCAATTTTACACCATTTATGAAATTCATTTCATATTTTACAATGAGAAAATATTAATTTGCAACAACTTGTTAAATTTTATAAACTTTTTGAATCAATTTCCAATAAATTTGGTTACAATTTTCTGATGAATTAATATTTATACGAAAATTTTTTACTATGTACATAAATGTGTTAACGATACATGTTCGTTTTTCTTCCGTTCCATATATACAAACTGTATGATTCGTTTATACCACGGGGCTGTTGGTTTATTGCCCAATGTTGTAAACATACAAATAAAGTACATTTCTTCTTTTCTATCAATACAAAATAATGTTCGTTCTCATTATCTCATTTTTTTCTAATCCAATCCAACCCAACATAATGTTTAAATTTTGTTGTTTTTTTTTGTATGAATTTTATTCATTGCACACAAAATTCACTCATTCTTTTTGTTTTAAATTTTTATATGGAAGGATTATGACTTGCCAACTTTAAGAAGTTATATCTTGGGCTATGTTGTATTAATTTGAATCAAATAAGAAGCACTATTTAAGGAAACATTTCACCTATGTAAATAAATATATATTTTTTAAAAACATTATTTTGTGTCTTGTAATGATATTATCTAGTATTAAGATTTGTTTGTTTAAATTAGGCAAAAAAGAATGTATTTTTAGTCAAAAATATTTATTAGGCTTTAAAAATACATAACAAAAATTTAAACCGTAAAGTTGAAAAACAAAATTAAAAAAAGGGATTTTTGTCTAAGAAACTGTTTAATTTTTATATTTTTCTAAAAATATAAGGATTCTAATAAAAGGACATACCGGAATATTTAAAAAACCGAGCAGAAATCCAAATAAATTGTCTTTACAAAAAACGATATTTTGGAGCATTTTTTTCTACAACTTTCGGAGCCTAAGCATTGATGCGCGTAGTTTTTTCGGTGCTCTATAACTCGCGTCTTAATGAAAGGATCTTTTACATGTCGCACGTAGTTTCGTAGAGAGTAATAAGAAAAATATCGTGCAAAAATTTCAAAACAATCGGATAGGAGAGTCCGGATATTTTCAAATTGATTTTTCAGAAAAACGTGTTAACATTTGATTCGAGTGTTAATATCTTTGAAACCTTAAGCAGCCCCACCATTTGATTTTCCCACGAGCCGCCACTGATTAAATGGTTTACCCGTTATGTTATTCATCAGATAACAAATTTTTTCAATGTTGCTCATGGGTTTTTCGTGTACCAATTGTGTGTATAAATCTCTGAAATTTATCCACGTTTAATAATTGCCATCAAATTTTGGTATGACTAATTTGGGTAATTTAAGTGAGCTATTGTATGTTATGGGGTCTTTACAATATCTAAGCGACATTCCAATAAGATGTTCTTGTAATTTGATGAGAGTATCTTGAATCCATTCTTCGAGTTCAAAATAATACTCTTTTGTATATCCATCTGGTTCTTTCTCAGACCTGATTTCCCAAATTTCTTGGTTATTTCGTCTCAATTCTTGTGCATGGTGATTTAGCAAATTGATTTTTACCTTATAGAACGCTCTTTGTTTCGGTGATGTCTTCAAGAAATCAGTGCCCTAGGCAGCCTCACCTAGAGAAAATAAAAGGCTAGATTCGCTGAATTCAAAGAAGTGATTTATTTGATCAAAATTTCCCTATTTATATACAAATTTTCTAATATAATCAGTGCAAATTTACAATACATGTATAAAAAAACTTAATCATCATAAATTTATCTTTAATATTATTTGATTGAAATTATTTGTGAACAAAAACTGTATAATAAACAAAATCGTCAAATTAAAAAAGTTCTTTTATGTTTGTTCAGAACTCCTTTTTCCTGCATAGGGTCGAAATTGTGAAATAAGTTGTTTATCGATCTAAGGCTCATAAACCTTGACCAATTGCTGCCTGTGTATACGGCTCTTGATACCGCTGTACAAAATTTTTATTGGAATTGAGTTATATCAAATAAGCAGATTCACTTGAAGACCCTAATGAAAGTCTTGGTTCACTGTCAGAAAAATAACTAATGTTTATTGTTATTTTTGCATTTACCTTTGAAGTAAAATTATTTAATTATTAAAATTACCAAATATATGAAAAAATGCAAATTTAAAATGTGTCATCAAAATTGTACAACTTTTTAGTTCATTGTACTGTAATTTAATGCTTATTAGCACATCCTTGTTATAAACAAATTTAGAGTTAAAATTTTAACTCAATTATGATATATTTAAACGTACTTAATTAGCTTATGATGCAGGGTGTTATTTAAAATTATGATATTTAAAAAAATAGTAATTAATTGGTTTATGCTAGTTAATGATGTATTAACATTCTCTCCTCCCCCGTTGAACGGACGTTCAACTAATATCCTCTTCCTTAGTGAATTCGAAGTTATGATGTTGATGCCGTCTAGCAGCGGGAATCGGATGGTTTCTTTGCGTTTGTTGTCTGTCGTAACGAAGTCGCTGATGGATGTTGTAAATGACGATGATAAGTTCAATACCGAGTGTAGCATATCCTAACGAGAAATGGTGTATGTCATATTTATGGCCTCTCTTTTGTAAATGCTGATGGTTCTTCAGGTCATCAATTCTTTGCTTTAATTCGGTCATGTTGTGGAGAATTATCTGTTCGGGTACTGGGTTCCGTTGTATTTGATTTGTAACAGACAACTGACTGAACTCAGAGACATTAGCTAGCTCAATAAATGATGCACTGGCTGAACTACAATACACAATATGAGCCTGAATAACTGTCGTTTTATCTCGCAGGACGCAGCCAGGTGTAAGTTCCAATGTTCCTGACCCGGCTAAACTATATTGTGTCATGTTATGACCATAAAGAACATTGATTGTTGTTTGGTTGTTCGTCACAAAGATCCAGCGATTGGTTTGATGTAAAGGTATCCATGAGTTTGGTTCCGCTTGATTTATGAATGTGCACATATATGGTGTCGTAAATTTTGACAATATACTGATCTCGCATGCTCCTGTGACTGACCCTCATCTATCGTAGCAGGTTGTTTTGTACGGCGGGCAGTTGGGTTGCTGGAGGTAAGTTTTCCTTGATGATGGCTAGTTGTCGTTGTAGTTGCTGTGGTGTTAATAGGAACGGGTTAAGCCTTCCATGATGAGTGTCGATGATAACATCTAACGACGCAGCTTGCATTTTCTGATAATGGTTTATCACTAATATAAGTTGTGTAGCTAATACACGGAAGCTTTCCTCTAACTTCTGGTCTCTAACTTCCGATTGTAGCAAATTCACATGTACATTTAGGCGATGGATCTGCTGGTTCATAGCTGTTTATGATTGATTGAAGATATTGACCGTTGAATCTACGATAGAGGTCTGGTTTTTTAGCAAATCCAGCAATTGGTGCTGATTATCGTCTACATTCTCGATTATGTGAGCCATTCTTTTTGCGTACTCAGAGTCCAATATTCCGAAAAGTGAATGAGCCACATTATCCACAAAATCAAAAGGAGACCGTTTGTATCGGTTATGAAAGTGGAGCAGTTCATTGCCATTTTGAATATCCATGATTATCTCCTTGAACTGCAATATGGTAAAAGTGCATGTCTGCATATCATGTAAATTGGAACATATGTTTTGCAACTGCGTTACGCCTTTATTTATGTTTTCGAGTTCACTCCAATAAGTTGTCATGTTTAAGTATATAACTAATTTCCATTCGTCTATTATCAGGTTGGTGAGACTAATTCTCTCAAAATACAGTCCAGGCTGAGCTTTGAATGGCTTGATTATAGCTTGTGTGGCTGCTAACGTTGGCAGAAGTGCACATGTAGTCAAAAGTAAACCAATTGCAGCGTTGCCTCGATGTCGTTTGCATGCAAGCTTTGAGCTTTCGGGTTATGGTATGTTGTGTAGGTTGTGGTATGTGGTGTAGCTTTTGTGGTATGTGGAGAATGTTTGTGGTATGTGGTATAGCTTTGATGGTGTTAAGCTTTTTGGTTGTGGTGTGCAAAAAGCATCAATTTATACAATAGAGGACAAAAAGCATCAATTTATACAATAGAGGATTAATCTCAAGCTCTTTCAAAAATCAAGAACATGCAAACATACATAAATATTTTGCTTCGAAAAATTTTTAAATATAGCTTTTGAAACATTCGAACTCAATTTAAATATTTTCCGTTTTTATTTGAATTTTCTACTATAAATCAGCTGTTTTGTTTATTTTCGAAGTAGACTATAAGAATAATAAAAATTATAAATGCATAGCGATTATTTGAAGAAAGACAAAGACGGAAGATCAATATGAATTATAATTGTATGAATGTTTTTTTTTTTTTGTAATGATGAATTATTTTTGTTTAGTTTTTTTTTTTTTCAAATATTTTATCAATTTATTTAAAATAATTACATATATGAAAAATAAAAATTATTTGAGGATCGCCTAGAAAATTTTTTTTAGAAAACTAAAATATTTAATATTATAAGCGTTTTTTTCATACAACAATTAATTTTCCCCATAGTTTTTGTTTACTAATTATGAATAGGGGAAAATACCCAGTAACGAGCACCCTTAAAAAAAATTTTAGACTTTTTCCTTATACCACGGTTAAAGTATTTGATAAATAATTCCAACCAAGAGTAAAATAAATTTTCTGAAGGGTCTAGATTTGCAATTTAACGCAAAAAATATGTTTTTATTTCAGTAAAATTATTAAAATTATGAAAAAAATCAAAATTCGTGAAGACCAGTAACGAGCCCCCTTTTCGCCAGTAACGAGCCCATGAAAAGAGCTAGTAACGAGCAGTGCCAAAAATAAAATATTTTAATAATAAAAGTGTTATAAAGTGCTAGAAATTAAGTTTTAACTAATTTAAAATGTAATTTCAAAAAAATTAGCTATTTATCGCTTTTTTTTAGTAAAATATAAAGGAAATAAATATTCATCTCCTTAACGAAAACGTAATATTCATCTCCTTAACGAAATTGTTAAGTAAAATGCCATTTTGAGTAGCACTTTATATTTATTAGAATTATATTTAAAATAAGAGTTTGTAATGATAAACCATCCACGCATTGCAAGGATAATATATTTTTCTAAGTAGATATATAGCAAATATTCACCTGTATTTTTATAAAAATATCTTAGTTATAGAATAAAATAAAGCCAAGGGCTCGTTACTGCCGGAGTGCTCGTTACTGGGTATTCTACCCTAGTTCTTTTTATATTGTATTTTTCTTAAAAATTTCATTTCTATTGTTTTTTTTTTTGAATACACTAATGCACATCAGCTGACTTTGGTTTATTTTCGAAGTAGATAACAAAAGTAGGAAGGATTAAGAAAATACGCAAAAAGAATAATACAAATTATAAACGCATATCGATCATTTGAAGATAGACAAAAACAGAAGATCAATATGAATTATAATTGTATAAATGTTTTTTGAAATAATGTTTTTTCTTTTTTTTTTAATTTTTTTTTTTTACTTTAATTTTACTTAAATATAGATACAGTATAAGCTCAGTAATTTGAACCTCTTTATTTTCAACGCCTAAATTTCTAAAATTAGCTAATAATGTTATGTAATTTTGTAAAGGGGTTTTTCTGATTTATACTTTTCGAAATAGGATGAAATAAAAACAAGTTAAATATGTACATATTACCTGATTTAAAATTCACTTTATAATCGTCATATTCAATTTTGTAATTATTTTTTTAAAAATACAAATGAATTTATTACAACACTATTTGGTATTTTTGTTTAAAATAGTGTTGAAAGTGTAAATTTGTTTTTGTGTGCAATTTTTTCAACTGTTCTAAAATTTTAACAAGGTCAGTTTAAATTAGTTCAAATTATCGAGTTTACACTGTTAGGTATAATTTTTACTTATTTTCTATTGAATGAATATTGAAAATCATTGTTGCAAGTTTTATGAAATGTTATTGTGGTTGTGCTTCAAAATACATGACATAAAAATGTTATTTGGTAACAATAAAATGTTTTTTGTTTCACTTTAAATTTTTTTTAAATATTTTACAAATTTTATGTACATACGTAAAATAATTTGTATGGAAAATTTGTCATGTAACCCTGGGATTGGCTGATCGTATACAAATGTATACATTCGGACTTTGAGTCTTAAATGCAGAAACACGAATTTGGTCGTGCGTATACAAATGTATACCATATGGAGATTTTGAAATTTTTTTTCAAAAAAAGATATCTCAGCATCCCGTGGACAAAAAACTAATATTTTCATATTGAATATTTCAATCCAAAAATAATAGTTTTTGATTCAGAGGATGCTGAGATACAGACCTTCAAAGTCAAATTGAAGTCTTAATTATGTTTGAATTTGTATATGTATGAAAATTTCGATAAGTAAAAATAGTACAAAATCGCATGGGTTGATTAAAAAGGACTTTTCAACAAATATTAGGGTAAAAAAATTACGGTTTTTGGTCCACGGGATGCTGAGATATCGTTTTTTGAAAAAAAAATTTCAAAATCTCCATATAAAATGTATGGTATACATTTGTATACGCACGACCAAATTCGTGTTTTTGCATAGGTAAAAAGAAATATTTTGTTCTACCAATTTTGAGCTAGGACGTTGAAAATTGGGATGTATAGTGAGGACCTTCCAATGAAGGAATTGGTGAAGTTTCATGTTTTCCTAGCTCGAAGGGATCATATTTAAATTAAGACTCAAAGTCCGAATGTATACATTTGTATAAGATCAGCCAATCCCAGGGTTACATGACAAATTTTCCATACAAATTATTTTACGTATGTAAATAAAATTTGTAAAATATTTTAAAAAAAAATTTTAAGTGAAATAAAAAAGATTTTATTGTTACCAAATAACTAAAAATCTTGAAATTTGACAAAAAAGAAAAAAAAATCATCATGCGAATGAATGAATTATCATTATTTAATAAGAACTATAAAATGCAATATGAAAATGAACAAGAAGCAGTATATTTTAAAAAACATGAAAATTAAAAATATTTTTTCATTTCTCACATATCACAAAAAAACGTGATAATTAATATCATCAACAATAATTGTACACAGTTGTATTATTATATTTTTGTTTTTCGAAACAAAATATAAATATCCAAAAATGTATACAATAAGAGTCAAAACAAAATTTAAAAATATCATATGGTATACAAAAACAAATAAAGCATTTATAATGAATATTATAATTATGGGCGTGTTTTTCATTATTTTTTATTTCTTAAATTTACTTTACATGCTTCTTCTTTTCACATTTCTCCTCTTGAAATCTTATACAGCCAATCATATCATGAGCTTATTCGAAGCAAAATTATTCCCCTTTTTATATTATTTTTGCAAACATACAGACATGAAAATTCAAAAATTTGAATTTAACGGCTACAATAAACCTCTATATACTTGATGCTTTTTGTGGTGTGTCAACTGAAAGTATGCAAATTTGTTGTCTCAAGATGGCGTCATAACTTAAAAGTATGCAAAATTTTCTTTTCAAAATGGCGTCATAACCTGAAAGTATGAAAAGTTTGTTTTCAAAATAACCGAGAAGAATTCAAAAATATCGGCTCTGGCTCGGTTCAATGACATTATCATCAGACCTTGAAGTATATGGTAGAAACAACCCCCGTGATTAATATGTGCTTTATCAGTGCTAATCATGTTGAGACATGTTTGTGTAAATAATAATAACTTTTATAATGTTATGTTTATTTAAGTTCAAGTTTAATATTATTGTTTTTTTTTTTCAAACGGTTCATGCTATATAATTTATTGATTTAGCAACGACACATATGTAATTCTTTTATTCTTTTAATTTAACAATTATTTTAAATATTTTTATACGTATCAGGCTCAATTTTCCAGTCAATGCTTTTTACTAATAAATTTTTCAATCAATGCTTTCTTGCTACCACGCGCAATTTATTTAATTACGGCCATATGAGAAGTACATTTTTGCAAAGCTTGCAAATTCCATCCTAAAATAAACAAATGCGAATTCCGTTTTAAATAAACAATTACGAATTCCATTCTTTAAATAAACAACTAAGATTTAGGAATAGATGAATGTTGAGACATGTTTGAGTTTATCGTTGTTTATGTTATTTTTAGTTAAGAATAACTTTTCTCAAGAGCTTTTGAAGTTGAATATTTTTGTGGTGGGCGTTTTCAGGGTATAAATACTTTGAAAAAAGCAGTTCTGATTACAGTATGAATTTTCAATTCGACAAAACGGTTTTACGAATAGTGAGTGAATCAACAGCAATATCAGTTTTATAAATCATCAGTTTTAAATAAGTTAAATTTATATTAAAAAAATGAATTTTACATGTGAATTATGTAATAAAGATTTTTCAACAAAATCAGTTTTAAAAAGACATGTTAATAGCATTCATGGTGAAAGTGTAATTTGCGATATTTGTAGGAAACATTTAAGTAGGCAAGACAAATTATTAGAACACAAAAAGAAGATTCATTCTGATTCTGTTATCGACAAACTTTCCTGTGTAGTATGTAAAAAGGAATTCTCAAGGAGCGACCATTTATTATCTTATTTAAGAAAGAATCATACGGTTGAAGTAAAAAATGCAGTTGAGCCAATAGCGATAACAAAATTTTGTGATGCATGTCAAAAAGATGTTTTAAAAAAGAACTGGTCATATCATTTAAGAACAAACATACACAAAAAAAATTCAGCTGAACCTCTAAATGAAAATTTGAAGGTAATCAAAAGTACTTTTGAAGAAAGAATTGAAACATATATACTTGAAAACAAAGATGAAGGTGTATTAGATGTCTTAAAATTCTTTAATACATCAAAAGATCATATTTTAAATGCTTTAGGAAATCTACTCAATAAACATTAATCATTCAAGTTTAATATGGAGTTATTTTGTGAATATATAAATATTACAAATGATGGTGAAGATGATATCACACTTGTTGCGACAGCTATATTAATTTTTTTTTGATGGGCATACTTTTCTGTACGCCACTGTACAAATTCAGTTGGCTGTACATTAAAAATATTTAAATTCAGTTCATAATGGAAAAATAAAATCTGCAATTCATTGGAATTGCAACTTAAAATTCCAATAAATGAACTGTAATTCAATATCCGTTGCACACGCGCAACAAAATCTATAATCCATCACATTGTTCTGTAAATGGCGTGATTTTCTTTATATTTTCAAAATCACGCGATTTATAGAAAACATAAGAGAATTATTCAACTTAATATTCTTCTTCTTCTTTATCAAAATTCTCTTATTTTCAACTTACCTTTTTTTTAATTAAAATTCAAATTTCTAAAATCTCCTTTAGCCTAAAATACATGTAATGGTATTTGCCGACGGCAAATACATCAAATCTCATATAACATTTAATACCCATATTGATTAGCCAATATAAAATTTCTTATATATTGATTGACCCATATATTTTATTACGACCTATTTACTCATGTAAATGGAGTAATAACATATAAAATTTAACTCACACACACTGTATCAAGTACCCAACATGCTGATATTACCTACTCGCTATATATTACCAAAAAATATATAGACAGAAAGAATTCTTATGTAGTATCGACTAAAAATTGTAATTATTAAATTAGACTATAGAATAGTACGGTAAGAGAAGGAAGGAAGTGAAAGCTTTTTTAACTATGCTTTAAAGCGCTTTGAAATTTAAGTTTTGTTTTTAACATGATCAAGATGAATGAAAAATAAATTTAAAAAAATTTTACTCTTGTGTGTTAAATAGAATATAAAAAAAATGTCAAATGGTGAAACATATGTGAATAAAATGAGTCACACCGACACCATCAATTGTCGTATTCACATGTACATATGTATTTCTATGCAGAAGTAAAAGCTTTTTTAACAAAACTGAAATATACTGAATACTGATGTACATTCAAAGCTATTTCACTAATGGGGTTCCAATGTTGGAACCCCAGAACAAAAATTTTTGTATGAGACATTTTTATACTACATAAGAATTCTTTCTGTCTATATATTTTTTGATATTACTCATCAAGTAATATATATGTAGAATATACCAGAATATTCAATGATAGTTCATATACCTTCATGCATATTGCTGAATATTAACCTCTTAAATGTCGCCTTAATTACCTCATTATAGGTAATTAAGAGACAAGTAATGAGATTATGCGAAGTATGATGCGTATATAAGGGAGGTATAATTTTGATGATTTCTTTCTGGTTTTTAGTCTTGATCAGGCCAATTGCTGATAAAGGTGGTTTCTTTCGAACAAACATATTATTTGTAAGAAATTAAAAATTTTTTTTTGGTGCTGAAAATTTAAACGTGAATTTTGAAAAAATAAAAAAAAAATTATATACATATATAATAAAAATCGTGTCGTTATTGGACTTCCTTTTGGTCTTTAAATTTTTTTGAATTGCAATAGAAGGAAAAAAAAAAGAGGAAAAAAACGTTCGAGATGTAGTCAGTTCAAGTTTTCGTTTTGTTAGTTTTGGCCATGTGGTTTTTTTTGTGCCATTTATTTTAAAGAAAAAAAAAAGGTGTAGTCCTAGAATTTTAATTGATTAGAAAGTAAAAGAAAGAAAAAGTGACAAATAAATAATTGAGTGTTAATATAAAACAACAAAAAAAAAAAAAAAAGGAAAACAAAATGCGGTTTTCTAGTAAGCATCACCAACGTCAGATGCAGTGCTGAGTTTTATACTACCTAACTTTATGTGCTGTGTTTTATACCACTCATAAAATAAAAGTATTTATAACTAAAAGGTGTGTCTCATGAACTCTTATTAGAAAAAAAAAACGAAAAAACGCCAAAAAGCAATAAACTGTTGAAGTGGAAAAACTCAGTTTTGCTGCATTATTATATTATAATTGTGTAAAAAGAAAAAAATGCATAATGTAAATATATGTGTACGGGAAGAGTGTGAAAAGAAAAAAAAATGTGAAAAAAGAAGAAGAATGTATTGAATACATCGTGACAAAAAAAAATTAATAATGAAAATTTCGGTTTTTATGCTTATTCTTGTGGTGTTTAGAGCAAGATATATATATGGAATCATCTGTTATTCGCGTGAAAAGTAATAAATTATCATACTTTGATTAATTTTTTTTTGTTTTGCCTCTATACTAAATAATTTGTATTTAAAAAAATAAAAAATAAAAAATAAAAAAAAAATTAAAAGAAGAAATGAAATAAAATAGTGAAACATTAAAATAATACGATAGTCTAGGTGATGATAAAATAATAAAATGTAGAACTTAAATAAAATGCTGAAGAAAAGATTGAAAGGAAGAAAAAGGGAAAGAGGAAGGAAAAAAAGAAGAAGTGAAATAACGAATGTGTATTTAAAAAGTCAGCAAAGATGTTGAATTTTGTAAAATTGATGCTATAAATTTGAGCAATTTTTTTTGATTTTAGTACAACAATTACAGGTAGTTTATAATACAAAAAATATATATATATATTTTCATGAAGAAAAATAAATTTTTGAATTTAAATATAAATAAATTAAATAAGAGTTTTGAATTTATAGAAAATATACCATTAGTCATAAAATAAACAAGAGAGAATTAGAAATGGTCTAAAATATTTAATATTTTGTAACAATACAAGTTAAATAATATAAGTTTTGCAAATTTCAATGGTTACGAACTTCAAAAATCGTGTACACAATTGAACTTAAACTTGATCTAAATACATTTATTATTTTACATAATACTATTATAATTACTAACGCTGTAAAATTTGATAGAAATTTTAAATTTGAAATTATTAAATAATGTTTATTAGAAAAAAAAATTTTAAGAGTACAGTAAAAATTAATACAATTAATGAAAAAAAAAAAAAATTTAATAATATTAATATAAATAATGATTTATATAAGAAAATCACAAAAACAAATCATTAGTGGTGAATAGTACTTTAAAAATGTTAAATTTAATAAATTAAAAACAAATTTAAAATATTAATAATCTTCAAATTGGTACATTAACTGATACCCGTTTTTACAATGATTTAATTATATCAAGTATTTAAATTGTTTAAAAATAAAAATTTAAAAAAAAAAAAATGCTGGTAATTAAAAAAAGAAAGTTATTAAATTTAAATATATATAAAATATATAACAAAAAAAAAAAAAAAAAAACAACAAAATTAGAATCGGCGAGTCATTTTTATAGTTCAACAAGTGTGGCCCCATCAACAACAACAATCACTGCAGACCCATCTGGCCAGATCGGCTCATCGGATCCTCCAGCACCTCATCCGCAGGAGTTTTAATTTTAAGATAAGTACAAACAACTAAATTTTGTATTATTGGATTCAAGAAGAAAAAAAAAAAAATTATTATTTCATTAGTTTTGTAGTCATTATTATTATTACAATGCGAGATATAAAAAGAATAAAAAAAGTATTTCTTGTTAAAACAAAAACAACAAAATTATATTTTATAGTTTGTTTTGCAGTAGGTATAACTTTTTTCTTCATTTTTTTTTGAAAAATTTTGTAAAAGAGAAATTAAATTCTTTCCTCAAGCATAAAATAATGAATTTATACATATATTGAATATTCAAATTCATTTTTTTTTTTTGAGTGACATTTGGCTTTATATACATATATAGAAGAAAAAAGAAGAAGAAAGTTGAAAACAATTTTTAAAGGAATATTTATTTTTATTATTAAAATCTAAAATGAGTTTCATTCTTAATGATTTATGATTATCATTAATTTTTTTTTAATTAGTTAAAAAGGAAATTTAATGCTTGTACTGATAAAATCTTATGTCCGATATTAGATTTCATTTAGAGTGTACAAATCTCAATTGTTTTTAACTTTTATTTGTAGCAACAAAACGAAAGGAAATATATAATACACCTATAATTAATAATTATATTCTAAAATTATACTATTATTTGTAGGTAATAATAAAAAAAAAAAAAGAAGAAGGAAAATGAAGTTAAGGAACAATTATTAAATGAATAATAAATTCAAATACAAATTATTATTGTCATTATATTATTATTTATGTAAATGGAGTGAAAAATTACAAATAAAACGTTTCCAATGAAATTTTATAGACACGTTCATGAGCCATGCAAGAATAGGAAACTAAGGAATCGTGAGGGTGGATGTCAGCGATGGCAGATGAAGGTCGCTGAATTTTCGGTTGCGTAATTTTTTTTTGTTTTTTATTCACTGCAGTTCTTTTTGCCCAGGATGTAACCTCAAAACGATGTATTTCTCTTTTTTTTTCGCTCTGCTGTATCTTGTGGTTTCTTATACTTGATTGATGTTTGTTATTTGGCCGGTCTAATTTATGTAACTACGCGGAAACCTCCGAGAGGGTGACCCCAAGAACCCACCCAGGACTGAAGCGGCTGGATCCGACCGGCAGGGGTTCACCTAGAGGGCAGGTTGTGCAAATGCTTGCTAAATTTCTCATATTCATTTTCCGTTTCGTTACATATAGCGCCCAACGTAGGTACCCTTCCATCTGGTACTCAATTTTTTTTGCGTCCATATGTCCCAACACTTTTGGTGTTGTTACATATGGCGCCCAACGATAAGGCACCTCCATCTTTTGCCTTAATTTAAATCTCAATCTATGCCCTTCTGGTCCATGGATTGATTCGTTTTTTTTGTTACAGTATTAGCTTCCTCGGCAACATGGAGACTTTGTGCTCAGTGGCAATACTGAGCATAAAATTTACCATTCCACGCGTCCTCTCCGCTCACACCAATAACCCGGTTTTTCAAATTTAAATTAAACGTGAATTTTCGCGCGCGATTTTTTTTATTCAAAATTCAGTTTTAGAAATCTTAGTAGTAAATTCTCGTTGCCGGTCACGTATGACCAAAATCATTGGAGGAACCTCCGAGATTTTGTTGCGACGTGACTGGCTGATTTTTTTTTTGTGCAGCTTACGAATGATTTTATAAATCATTAAAAATTTATTTTGTAGATTCAGAGTAATAAATTTTCGGTTCGGTTTGAATTTTCTCTTGATACTTAAAATGACAAAATTAATATTGTGCAGAAATTTCAATTCAGTCGATTTTTAGAGTCCTGAGATATTCAACTTTAAAAACGAAAACGGTCAAAAATTGAATGGAGTGTTAAAATAATAAATAATACGGTATAATATAGGTATAAGGTTTTCATAATATGAAGAATTTGTAGAAATTTTAAATATTGTACATTTTATTTTTCAACTCAATTCATTCTTTCGGCATCACCTTGGAGGTAGAATGATTGACGAGTTTAACCTAGGATTGCCTGATCAAGATTGTCAAAGTTTTAGCCGTGCGTATACAAATGTGTACCATACATTTTATATGGAAATTTTGAAATTTTATTTTCAAAAAGATGTATCTCAGCATCCGGTGAACCAAAAACTAATATTTTTATATTAAAATCTTTATTGAAGTGTTCTTCTTAGTGTTCTTTCTATTAATGTCCTATATTTTTTCTATTTTTCGGAATGGAAAATAAGGTTAAAAATGTTTAAAATCTTCATGATTTTTCGCGTATTTTGTCCTTTTGGTTGAAAATAATAGTACTTACAGAATTACTATATAAGATAGCTCAATAGAAACACTTCAACAAATATTTTAATCCAAAAATATTAGTTTTTGATTCAGAGGATGCTGAGATATGGATCTTCAAAGTCAAAAGTAGATGTTTGCCTTTATGAATGTAGAAAAATGTATGAAACATTCATGTTTTTGATGTTGTTTTGTATTTTATCTTGAAAACAAAAAAAATGTACAACAACACTGTAAAAACAAAACTAAAGAGAACACTGTGATAAATCTTTTAGTATAAACATATTAGTTTTTGGTCTATGGGATGCTGAGATATCGTTATTTGAAAACAAATTTTCAAAATTTCCATATAAAATGTATGGTATACATTTGTATACGCACCGTCAAATTTGTGTTTTTGCATAAAAAAGAATATTTTGTTCTACCGATTTTGAGCTAGGACTTTGAAAATTGGGGTGTATAGTGAGGATCCTCCAATGGAGGAATTGGTGAATTGGTTTCAAGGTCCTAGCTCGAAGGGATCATATTTAAATTAAGACTCAAAGTCCGAATGTATACATTTATATACGATCAGGCAATCCTAGGGTTAAAAAAAAGTAGTATTCAAAAATACTGAAATTTTAGTAAAATATTAGATTTATCACCAAATAATCACTGAAATCTAAATTCTATGTAACACTATAATTTTTCTAATATTCAGAATATAAAAAATTAGCACTAAAACCCAAAATACACTTGATTCAATCCAACAACAATTTGTAAAATATGCTTTTAGTCGTAGTATATATGTACATATGAATGTACATATCATGCTAATTCTATTATTTCATATTCATCATCACCGATCACCATTCCCATACAAAATGTGTTGCTAATATATCTATATACCTAGCTATGTGCAGCTTAACTATACATAACTTTTATATGCTGTTTACGTTACTTATCATCACACATTGCAATTGCAATTTATCTTTGCACCGAGTTTATAGAGTTTATACTATCTGTGTAATTCTTATTTAAACCCATAAGTATGCAAAAAAATTTATGTGAAATGAAAAATTAGTAGTGAAATTTTATGAAAAATTAACAATTTGTTTTATTGATAATAATTAAACTACGTAACCAATTTTCTTGAATTTTTTTTTTAAACTTTTTGGAAAAGGTTATATTTAAATTTTATAAGAAGAAATCATAGTATCTAAACGTTTTAATACATGAAAAAAGTGTGAAAAGTTTAGTGAATTTTTTTTTATCTGTACCTTCGAAAATCGAATATAAAAAAATTTAAGGACCAAAATTTAAAAACGTGTTTCACTTAAGGACCACAATTCCCTTTCACCTATCTATATTCGAAATTTCATGAAAATCGGTTGAAAATTGTAAGCTGTAGGTGGTCACTTTGCAGGCCCAAAATCGACAAACAGCCACACTTTGAATCCTTGTATTTTTGAAATAAAGGACTTTTTCAAAAATGTGTTCCACTTAAGAACCACAATTCCCTTCCACCTATATAAATTCGAAATTTCATGAAAATCGCTTGAAAAATGTAGGCTGTAGGTGGTCACTTTGCAGGCCATTTTACTAAATTGGGCTCTTAAGGAGTAATATATAGTGAGTAGGGTAATGTGAGCATATTGGGAAATTGATAGTGTGTGTGAGTTAAATTTTATATGTTATTACTCCATTTACATGAGTAAATAGGTCGTAATAAAATATATGGGTCAATCAATATATAAGAAATTTTATATTGGCTAATCAATATGGGTATTAAATGTTATATGAGATTTGATGTATTTGCCGTCGGCAAATACCATTACATGTATTTTAGGCTAAAGGAGATTTTAGAAATTTGAATTTTAATTAAAAAAAAGGTAAGTTGAAAATAAGAGAATTTTGATAAAGAAGAAGAAGAATATTAAGTTGAATAATTCTCTTATGTTTTCTATAAATCGCGTGATTTTGAAAATATAAAGAAAATCACGCCATTTACAGAACAATGTGATGGATTATAGATTTTGTTGCGCGTGTGCAACGGATATTGAATTACAGTTCATTTATTGGAATTTTAAGTTGCAATTCCAATGAATTGCAGATTTTATTTTTCCATTATGAACTGAATTTAAATATTTTTAATGTACAGCCAACTGAATTTGTACAGTGGCGTACAAAAAAATATGCCCATCAAAAAAAAAATAATATAGCTGTCGCAACATATTATTTGTTTTCGAACAAAAAAATACTTAGAATTTTTTATTGAGTATTGTAGGAATTAGAATTTGAATATGTATAATAAAGTTTTTTATGCTAAAGAGAATTGAAATCTGTATACATATAGTAATTATTATTATTATTTCAAAATTCAAATATATTATAACATTATGTTCCTGTTGGGTATACTAAATAAAACACTGATTTGTGTTATCTGAACTGAACTTTATTCAATTCTAAAGATTTCAATAATAATTTTCCTTCTTTTATAGGCATAATTACCAATACAAATAAATTGAATAATATGGATAAAAAAATAACATAATATTCTTATTATAATGCATGTAATATGTATTATAATTGCAAAGTAATTAAAAAATGTATTGTTGTAATGTGAACATAATTTGAAGTAGTATAAATTTAAAGAAACTTAAATTGCTAAAGTCATCAAATTATAAATAATATAAATATTAATAAACTGCCTCGATATTGGATTTAATAAAGTTAATTGTTCATTATGCTGAATATGCAAAGTAAAGGTAAAATTAAATTAAATATAAAAATTCTTTCGAAATCTGTACAAACTGTACATACTCCGCCACCGGTTAGTGCAGTAACATAATCTAATATCCAAATAAGTGCTGACGTGGCTTTGGCTGTGGAGGGCTTGCTGTTTCGATATTTTCTGAAGATGCTCGTGTAGTTACATCTGATTTGTTTGAACGTAGAGTTATTGTCTGACGATTTTTACAAGTGTACCAAATGATGACTATTATTATGATGCTGATTATAACGTAGGTGCTCGTGTAATGGTGTATATCATGAACATTTATTGTTCTAAAATTCTTGAGTTCAGTTTGCTGATTATCTATTATTGATTGTAAGTTTTCTAAATCCTTTAGTGAAATATCGTTGTTAATTTTTATAGGTAAGGTTTCAGTGTCATTATTTGGTTTGAGTTTGTTCGTGCGTTGAAGAATATCATTGGATATGTTTGTTTTTATTAGAAATGAAGAATTAATGTTTCCAGTTAATTTGTTATTTGTTGTTATGTACATTGTAGCGTGTTTTACTATGCAACCTTCTTGAAGCTGAAATATACCACTCCCATTCAGTGTAATTTGTTCGATCTGTGAATTGCAAATGATATCAAAAGAAGTTCCCTGTTCTAAAATATAAATCCAGCTGTTGGCGGTGTGCATTTTGATCCAGGTAATTTTTTCTGTTGAAGTCTTTATTGTGCAGAATGGAGATAACTTTGTTGTAAGGGTAAGTAATTCCATCTCACATCTACTTATATTGGCTCTTAAATTATACAATGGTGAATTTATTTTGCAGATGAGATGTTCATGATTCAACTGTCGACATAGCGACATATCGTTGTCCATTAATGAACTGTATCTATCACGACGTGTATTAACTAATAGATATTTACTGGTTGGTTGAATATATACGAGGTTTTTTGCTTGAATCATAGGAATTGGTAATAAATGATACATGATCGGGCATCTGTTAGAACTGATAATATGGCCTGTTGTACATGACGTACACTTCCCAGATCTAAAGCTACTAACAATGTGGCGGCGTTGAATCCTTGTTGTAGTTGCTGTCCTTGCTTGGTGCGATTAAGTTCTTCTTGTAAGAAGGTGACGTGTTTTTTGATTGCTAAGAATTGTTGCCGAACGTCTTGTTGTCCTCTCTTTATGATGTTTAGAGTGGAATCAGTTATTGTTATTTGCTGCTGTAGTAGTTCCTTTAGATGACCTTCATTTTCATTTGTTTTAATTATTTGTTGTTCATATATTTCAGCAAAGTCATGGTCTAGAATTCCGAACAAGGCGTTGGCGGTACTACCTACGGATTCAAACGGTGCACGTTTCGCCCTGATAGTTTCATGTCCATTTTGTTGGTATAATAATTTGTTGGCGTCTTCAACTGTTGATGT
The DNA here is from genome assembly GCA_939192795.1 of Bombylius discolor. NCBI lineage: Eukaryota > Metazoa > Arthropoda > Insecta > Diptera > Bombyliidae > Bombylius > Bombylius discolor. The sequence continues at coordinate 22,446,946 of OW584240.1, read as the reverse complement.
GTTAATTGTCCAATTGACGAAGTCGTTAAGTTAGGTGTTATTTCCAATTTCGACATTAGATTGTTGTTGTGCCCATTTTGGTCTTTGCTGTAGGCGTGCTAGATACTCTGATAACCAGCTTTTCCAGAAGTCATGATGCATGCGGTCCAGTAATTGCCACCTAGTTAGCAAATTTGGGTTTTTATCTAAGTGGTCCCTTTATGGTAATGTTAATATTGGTGATCCAATCAGAAAGTGTCCAGGAGTAAGTACTTCTAGGCTTTCCGGATCGTTAGTAAGTGGACACAGTGGTCTCGAGTTTAGACAGGCTTCTATCATAGTCATCAGTGTGTTCATTTCTTCAAATGTTAGAATTGTTTCACCTAAAATTCTTTTCATGTGGTACTTGGTTGCTTTAATACCAGCCTACCAGAGACCTACAAAATGTGGTGATGCTGGGGGTATAAAATGCCACTCAACACCTTCTGACGTCAATGCACTTGGGACTTCTTGTTTATAGGGTTGTGAGTTGAACACCTCCGCTAGAATTTTACTAGCACCCACGAAATTAGTGGCATTCACTGTATAAATGTGCTACAGGTCCTCTTCTGTTAACGAATCTCTTGAACGCTGCCAAGAATGTGTTCGAAGTTAAGTCACTCACGACTTCTATATGTATCGCCTTTGTACTTAAGCATATAAAGAGAGAGATGTAACCCTTAAATGTTTTATTTCCTTTGCCTTTCGAGAATTTTAGCGAAAATGGTCCTGAAAAATCAACTCCGGTGTGTGTAAATGGACGTGTGACAGCTAATCTTGGCTTTGGCAAATTACCCATTAATTGCTTAGTTTTGGTGGCATTAAAGCGGTAACATGTAACGCATCTGTGTATGTGGACCTTAACCGATTTTAAGCCGTTGAGTATCCAATATTCTTGTCGTACATACTCGAGAGTTTTGCTGGGTCCGCCGTGCAGTGTAGTACGATGAGCTTCATTAATTATTAAAGCTGTTAATTTACTCTTATATGGTAGTATAATAGGATGTTTTTGTTTAAATGAAAGTGACGATTCTTCTAGTCGACCTCCAACCCGTAATATCGTTTGTGCATCAATAAACGGGTTTCATGATATAAGACGACTGTTTTTATTCAGAGGTTTTTTATAAGATAGTCTTTGAATTTCTTCTTGAAAGAATTTATGCTGGGTAAATTTTATTAACAATATAGTTGCGGTATTTGTCTCAGCAGCTGTCAAGCACCCCGTAGTTCTTTCACTAGACGGCCTTGAGTTGTTTATAAATCGCATACAGTAAGCCAGTATCCTTTGTAGTTTTTTGATAGAAGAGTAATTTTGCAGTAGGTTTTCTATGAGTTCATCTGGTTCGTTTATAGCAGTATGTAACTTGACCTTTGTATTTAATTCAAGATTTATTTCATCTATTTTTGTTGTTGGAAATTTGAGATGGACATTTTTTAGCCAATAGGGTCCTTCCCACCATAAGCTATGAGTTGGTAATTCCTTTGGAAAAATGCCTCTGGAAGCGACATCAGCAGGATTATCTTCAGACTTCACATGGAACCAGCGATCAGGCTTGATAACTGTTTGAATTTCAGCAACTCGATTTCCTACAAACGTTTTCCATTTGTGAGGGTTTGATTTTAACCAGGATAATACAACCGTTGAGTCAGTCCAGGCGAAGCATTGTAGTTGTTCTATCTCCAAACCTTTTTTCACTTGTCTCAAAAGTTGTGCTGAAAGTACGGCCCCATTAAGTTCTAGACGTGGTAAGGTCAATTTTGATCGTAGTGGCGCTACCTTTGTTTTTACTGCTAACAGTCTTATAAAAACCTTCCCCCTTGTTACAATTCGAATATACACTGATGCACTGTAGGCTTTCTCAGATGTGTCACAAAATGTATGAAGTTCACATATACAATTTTCTCCTGATTAATTAACCCATCTTCTAATTTCAATTTGTTCTAAAATTGGCAGTTCGGTCTTTATTTATGTCCATTGTTCAAGTATCGAATCAGATACAGCATCATCCCATTCGTGACCTGTTAACCAGATCTCTTGAAAAAGCAATTTTATTTTCACGATCACAGGAGATAGATAGCCAACGGGATCAAAAATACGAGCAGCTTCAGAAAGGATGGTTTTTTTTGTAACAATGATTGGATCTAGTCCAACATTGACCTTGAACTTGAATGTATCGGTGTGTGGATCCCAGTGTAACCCTAAAGTTTTTTTTGTTTCTCTTTCATCAAATTTTAGACTGTTTGAAACATCTCTTAATTCCGACGGTATTTGTTTAAGCAGGTTTTTATCATTACTGTTCCATTTTCTTAAGTTAAAACCACCGCCCTTCAGTAATTCGATTAGCTGCTTACAGGCTTTGGAGGCTTCTTCAAAACTGTTCGCTCCTGAAACTACATCGTCAACATATGTGTCCTTGAGAATTATTTTGGATGCTATAGGATATCGTGAACTATCGTCAGATGCTAGCTGTCGTAATGTGCGTGACTCCCTTTATCTAGTTTTTGTGTAAGTAAATAGATTAAAATTGAATCCCAATTATCAGTTTGTATATCTAAATTTTTTATAGATAGTAAACATTCATTAGAAATGTCGTGTAATTTTTTCAGGGCATTTGCTGATTCTTTTAAGATGACTGGTTGATTAAATAAGGTTTTAATCTGTGTTTCAACTAATGTTCTTTTGTTATTCTATCTTTTATGTAGAACTTCCCAGGCTGTATCATAATTGGCTGCTGTTACTTTTAAGTGTTTTATTAGCTCATGTGGTTCACCACTTAGGTTAGCTTTTAGATAAAACAGTTTTTGTGTTTTTCCAATGGATTGATTATTATGAATTAGTTCAATGAATAAATCTCTAAATGCCTTTTATTGCAAGTAATCACCTGAAAATTGTGGTATGACTATGTTCGGTAGTTTTATATTACTTTGTTCTCCATAATTGAAGGGTATCATAGGAGTTGATGAAGATATTTGTGATTGTAGCGATATAATTTTATCTTGAATTTTAATAACGGTTGCTTGATATTTTTCTTCTGTTTTGACGAATACATTTTGGCTGAAATAATTGTCTGTGACTTTCCACAAGGCAATAATTTCACCATGATTTTGAAGTATACGCTGCCAATATTCGTCGATTATTTTCAAATTTTGTGAGCAGAATGCAATCGAACCTTCAAGATCAAGTTTTTCATCTATCTTTTGAATAATTCTCATTAGTGATTCTACTATATCAGTTTGCTTATTTATCAACTTGTATTGCTCTTGTAGTATTTCTGTATTTTTGTTTTTTGTAATGCTTCTTTTAATGTAGCTTCAAGAATATTTCTGATTTCTTCAACTTCATTTTCTAATTTTTCAAAGGATTTTGTTGTAAAATATTGGTGGCTTTGAAACAAATCTCTATATTCTTCGATTTTTTCGTTGACCTCGATAGCATTTGACCATAGATTGTTCAATAGTAGCAAACGAGCTTCAGCATATTCCTTTGTTTTTCTTTCGATAGAATCTTTTTTGAAGTTTATCATGATTTTCTGGATTTTCGTACAGATAGTTTTCTGTTCTTTGAATAAAGTTTTCTGTTCGTTTAATTTTCCTGAAAATTTAATTTACCCCATTTATGTTAGCTTTATTACTCGTAGACAAAAATTCTACAAGAAATAAATTTTAAGGTGTAGACTGCTTTTTTAGATATTTTATATCTATTTTTTTTTTTTGTTTTTTTTGTAGACACTGATTCTACAAGCTCGAAGGACCAATGTTGGGTATACCAAATAAAACACTGATTTGTGTTATCTGAACTGAACTTTATTCAATTCTAAAGATTTCAATAATAATTTTCCTTCTTTTATAGGCATAATTACCAATACAAATAAATTGAATAATATGGATAAAAAAATAACATAATATTCTTATTATAATGCATGTAATATGTATTATAATTGCAAAGTAATTAAAAAATGTATTGTTGTAATGTGAACATAATTTGAAGTAGTATAAATTTAAAGAAACTTAAATTGCTAAAGTCATCAAATTATAAATAATATAAATATTAATAAACTGCCTCGATATTGGATTTAATAAAATTAATTGTTCATTATGCTGAATATGCAAAGTAAAGGTTAAATTAAATTAAATATAAAAATTCTTTCGAAATCTGTACAAACTGTGCAGTTCCTATGATTTTTTTATTTTAATTTTTTTATGAAGTTTTAAAATATTTATTCATTATTCATATTAATTTTGATTATTTTTAATATATGTATTAATAATAAATAACAATACAAAAAATTATCAGTTTATTGCAATATTTTATAATATACCATAAAGTGGTACTATATTTTTAGAGGTGACTGTAAAAACTGACATAAACTAAGACATGATAGAGATAATTGTGATATGATTTAGAAATTATCGTTTTCCTTTATAACCAAATTTCTATTAATTCTATGATATAATAATGTTTGGGAAAAATGTTTATTTGATTAAAATCTACAAATTTGTAGAACGTTATAATTTGATTAATATTTATCACGTTTTTTTCGTGATTTACGTTGCTCAAAGACATTAAATGTTCGGTGAAAATAAAGTTTAAGATCTTCTCTACATTTCATTAGAACATAATTTTTGTGTAACTTTATTCACAAATTAGTTATAAGTGATTAGAAACAATAAGTTGTCATAATAATTTGTTACGCCCAACACATACATACACATACACAAAATGAGCAATCAGTCTTTGTACTTAAGTTGTCGTTGAGAAAATGCAAGAAATATCCTAAAATAAAACAACAAGTATCACTAACATACAAGTTGCAAGAGTAAAATTCATGGCTATGAATACATACATATATATTTTATATACATATTATGTACTTTTCTCCACAAATCTTCTGCAATTTGAAACAACAAATTGAATATAAATATAGTTTTTATATAAACAATTGTATGATTATTCTAGAGTTTTGGTTACATGTTAATTTTGTGAAATCTTATTTATTGTTTATCGGTATTTGTTTACACATAAGATGTTTACGATTATGATTATGTTGGTCATAATTATATTCATAGAACTTTATAGAATACACTATATATAATATCATATAAATTTATATTCTACATTATATAATTTCACAACTTGATGAAATCCTTATCATGAAAAAAAAAAACATAAAAAACATCATATAATACGCTTAAAAACAATCGTCAGAATAGCTCAGTTGGGAGAGCTTTACACTGAAACTCTAAAAGTCCCCGGTTCAAATCCGGGTTCTGACAATATGGTAAGTATTTCTTTTTTTATTTTCATTCTTAATTAAAAATAACATAAACAACGACAAACTCAAACATGTCTCAACATGATTAGCATATATGAATAATCCTAAAAAGTTAATTAAAAACATTGACACAGCATGAACAATATTAAACTTAAACAAACATGTCTCAACATGATTAGCACTGATAAAGCACATGTTATACTTCGAGGTCTGATGATGATGTTATTGAACCGGGCCACAGCAGATATTTTTGAATTCTTTTCAGTTATTTTCAAAACAAACTTTGCATACTTTCAGGTTATGACGCCATTTTTATAAGAAAATTTTGCATACTTTTAAGTTATGACGCTATCTTGTGACAACAAATTTGCATTTGGATCTTTGTGACGAACAACCAAACAACAGTCAATGTTTTTTATGGTCATAACATGACACAATATAGTTTAGCCGGGTCAGGAACATTGGAACTTACACCTGGCTGCGTCCTGCGAGATAAAACGACAGTTATTCAGGCTCATATTGTGTATTGTAGTTCAGCCAGTGCATCATTTATTGAGCTAGCTAATGTCTCTGAGTTCAGTCAGTTGTCTGTTACAAATCAAATACAACGGAACCCAGTACCCGAACAGATAATTCTCCACAACATGACCGAATTAAAGCAAAGAATTGATGGCCTGAAGAACCATCAGCATTTACAAAAGAGAGGCCATAAATATGACATACACCATTTCTCGTTAGGATATGCTATACTCGGTATTGAACTAATCATCGTCATTTACAACATCCATCAGCGACTTCGTTACGACAGACAACAAACGCAAAGAAACCATCCGATTCCCGCTGCTAGACGGCATCAACATCATAACTTCGAATTCACTAAGGAAGAGGATATTAGTTGAACGTCCGTTCAACGGGGGAGGAGAGAATGTTAATACATCATTAACTAGCATAAACCAATTAATTACTATTTTTTTAAATATCATAATTTTAAATAACACCCTGCATCATAAGCTAATTAAGTACGTTTAAATATATCATAATTTAGTTAAAATTGTAACTCTAAATTTGTTTATAACAAGAATGTGCTAATTCAGCATTAAATTACAGTACAATTAACTAAAAAGTTATAGAATTTTGATGACACATTTTAAATTTGCATTTTTTCATATATTTGGTAATATTAATAATTAAATAATTTTACTTCAAAGGTAAATGCAAAAATAACAATAAACATTAGTTATTTTTCTGACAGTGAACCAAGACTTTCATTAGGGTCTTCAAGTGAATCTGCTTATCTGATATAACTCAATTCCAATAAAAATTTTGTACAGCGGTATCAAGAGCCGTAAACACAGGCTTCAATTGGTCAAGGTTTATGAGCCTTACATCGATAAACAACTTATTTCACAATTTCGACCCTATGCAAGACAAAGGAGTTCTGAACAAACATAAAAGAACTTTATTAATTTGACGATTTTGTTTATCATGCAGTTTTTGTTCACAAATAATTTCAATCAAATAATATTAAAGATAAATTTATGATGATTAAGTTTTTTTATACATGTATTGTAAATTTGCACTGATTATATTAGAAAATTTGTATATAAATAGGGAAATTTTGATCAAATAAATCACTTCTTTGAATTCAGTGAATCAAGCCTTTTATTTTCTCTAGGTGAGGCTGCCTAGGGCACTGATTTCTTAAAGACATCACCGAAACAAAGAGCGTTCTATGAAGTAAAAATCAATTTGCTAAATCACCATGCACAAGAATTGAGACGAAATAACCAAGAAATTTGGGAAATCAGGTCTGAGAAAGAACCAGATGGATATACAAAAGAGTATTATTTTGAACTCGAAGAATGGATTCAAGATACTCTCATCAAATTACAAGAACATCTTATTGGAATGTCGCTTAGATATTGTAAAGACCCCATAACATACAATAGCTCACTTAAATTACCCAAATTAGTCATACCAAAATTTGATGGCAATTATTAAACGTGGATAAATTTCAGAGATTTATACACACAATTGGTACACGAAAAACCCATGAACAACATTGAAAAAATTTATTATCTGATGAATAACATAACGGGTAAACCATTTAATTTAGTAAAACATTTACCAAATCATTTGTAAGAGGTACGAAAATAAATATTTCTTAGTTACAGTATTGCTAGACAAGTTTTTAAATCAACAAACCAACCATACAGAATCAGCCACATCACTTAAGTCCTTACATGATACTACCAAGGAAGTTGTGCTAGGTCTTTGAAATGTAAGGATATCTGTCGAAATATGGGATATGAGCATTTGCTGTTAAATAAATTTCACAAGAACACTGCTATATGAACAGTTTCTCACGTCTCCAAAAGAACTTACGCCGTTGAAGGTCGTCCTAAAATTTTTTTAAAAAAGATTTCAAGCTTTAGAAACTGTAAGTGGACGTACTCCTTTTAATAAATTTAATCAATCTCAGCGACCATCGTCTGCGTTAGCAGCCATAACCAGCCACAATACGTCGCCTGAATATTGTTTTGCTCCATACGCCAAATTGCAGATTCTTTTATTGTTGCTTACGTTTTCAGACACGCAGAATCTAATGGCCTTATCCATTTTCTTCTAACTTTTCTTGTTTACGAAATATTTTTCTTGAATTTTGCTCCATATCACATTTTTCAGTAAAATGACAAAATTGGATTTGCTCCATGTGCATCAAAAATATTATTTTTTAATATTGGTGTACTCTACGTAAATTATTCTTTGTACATAGAGCACATATTGTTTCGAACAATGTAAATATTTGTTTGCCCTATGTGTACGGTAATATTGTACTACATAAAAAAAGAAAAGAAATTCTACGACTCAGTTGACTGTCAGCTTTCAACCAGTCAAGATCATGTCTTCGCCATAAAACGTTTTGTAAAATCTGTCGAGGTTCCTAGTATTATTTCGTTATTAAAATTATTGAAAAAAGTAAAATATAACAACGAGAATTTGATAATATGTATTTCTTGCAGAGAAAGATTTTTTGCCCTAGTCAAGAAAAGCTGAGTTATTAAATTACCAAACCGTTCCTTATTCGAAAGTCAAATATTTACGTTATGTAAAAAATGATCAGTTTAAAGTATTCTATAAGACTTCCATGGCTCAAATAGAGTGCAAACCGGAATCGATTTTATTGAAATCTACTAGAAACAAACTTGGAACTACGAAGACGCTATTTGATCAAAATAATGCACCTCTAAGTTGTAGAAATTTTTCATTTAAACATAAAACAGAAGATATTAAATCTCTTCTAATGCATTTACCTGAAATTGATGCGAAATATTATAAAACAGTATTGAAAATTAAGTAGATTCATATATATAGGACTGCTTTTTTCTTCTTTTTTATATTTTGTTATTAATGAAATTAAGAGGAATAATTTTTTTTTTGTTTTTGTTCTGTTGCTTTTTTATGTTTTTGTTTATATATTTTTTTTTCCTATAGCTACTTGTATAAAATAAACATTACTGAAATAAAAGATTCTTTTTAAATGAAATAAAACTATGTATGTTGTTTTTTCTATTAAAGTTTTTCCGATAATATATATTTGCTCCATGTGAAAAGAACCAATGTACCGCTTTTCTTATATGTTAAATATTGTTTTGCCGCATGTTCAGAAAGGGGGTCAAAAATCTTACTTTATTTTCTGTATAGTTCTCAACGAGACTGGAATAAAGAAAAATAATTAAAGTTCGAACTTCAAGACGTAATCTGACAAATATGTACTGTTAGGAACAAAATATACTGCCCGAAAAATTTAAAAGCATAACCTTAAATATATCTGATTGGAACATTCTTGAAAACATCGAACTGGCTGTTCCTGAATTTTTCCGTCCTGGAAAAATAGACTTACTCCTTGGAGCTAAAAAATACTTTGTGCTCTTATCAGTAGGTCAAATAAAATTATCGAATGAACTTCCCGTGTTATAAGACACTGTCTTAGGATGGGTAATAGGAGGAACAATTCAGAGTAGTCAGAAAACACCAGCATCGCTAAGTGGTATATGTACTCAAGATGAAGAAAGCCAATTAGCACCATTATTAGACAAATTTTGGAATATAGAAAACCCAGAAACATTAAAAATCAAGCCACAGGAAAAGAAATTTGAAAATTTCTTCACATCTACCACTAAAAGAGACCAAACAGGCAGATTTGTGGTGCGTTTACCATTTGCTATTGAAGGATCAAACTTGGATGAATCAAGGAACACAGCCGTATCAAGATTATTCACCATGTTAAAAAAGTTGAAAAACAACCCTGAAATTAAGGAACAATACAATGCATTTTTAAAAGAGTATGAGAAACTTGCCCACATGTCCGAGATCGACATCCGGGTGGTATTTGACGGATCTTCCAAAACAACAACAAATCAATCTTTAAATGATGTACTTCATACAGTAACAAAAATTCAAACAGATCTGGGGGTCGATTATGAACTTTCGTTATAAATAACGTTAAAGTAAAACAAAAATAAAGTGATGAGAATAAAGTGCTATTACGAATTCTCTACGTTAAAGAAATTTCGTGACAGTTCACCCAACGACTACTTAAGTACAAAGACTGATTGCTCATTTTGTGTATGTGTTGGGCGTACCAAATTAATATGGCAACTTATTGTTTTTAATCACTTATAACTAATTTGTGATTAAAGTTACATGAAAATTATGTTCTAATGAAATATAGAGAAGAATCTAAGCTTTTTTTTCACCGAATATATTAAATATCTATGAGCAACGTAAATCACAGAAAAAACGTGATAAATATTAAGTAACATAAAACTGAGAATCAATTTTTCCTGATATCTCCCAAAGTACTAAAAATATCAAATTACAATGTTCTACAAATTTGTAGACTTTTATCAAATAAACATTTTTCCCAAACATTATTATATCATAAAATTAATAGAAATTTAGTTATTAAGGAAAAATGATAATTTTTTAATTAATACCAAAATTATCTCTCTCATGTCTCAGTGGCTGTCATTTTTTTTACAGTCATCTCTAAAAATATAGTACCACTTTATGGTACATTATAAAATATTGCAATAAACTGATAATTTTTTGTATTGTTATTTAGTATCAATACATACATATATGAAAAAAATTTTAAAACAAAAGAACTTTTACATGAAGTATTTAGTTATTTTCCTTTTCTTGTTATTATTATTATTATTTGTTTTCGAACAAATAATACTTAGAATTTTTTATTGAGTATTGTATGAATTAGAATTTGAATTCTACATATATGTAATAAAGTTTTTATTTTTATTTTAGTATATTATTTGTAAATAAAAAGAAGTGAAATTTTTCGTTAAAGAGAACTGAAGTCTGTATATGAGTACATATAGTAATTATTACTATTATTTCAAATATATAATTTTATAATAGGATTTTTTTATGAAGTTTTTTTTGATTATTTTTAATATATGTATGTATTAATAATAAATAACAATACAAAAAATTATCAGTTTATTGCAATATTTTATAATGTACCATAAACCGGTACTATATTTTTAGAGGTGACTGTAAAAACTTACATAAACTGAGCATGAGAGAGATAATTATGATATGATTTAAAAATTATCATTTTTCCTTAATAACTAAATTTCTATTAATTTTATGATATAATAATGTTTGGGAAAAATGTTTATTTGATAAAAATCTACAAATTTGTAGAACATTAAAATTTGATATTTTTAGTACTTTGGGAGATATCAGGAAAAATTGATTCTCAGTTTTATGCTACTTAATATTTATCACGTTTTTTCTGTGATTTACGTTGCTCATAGATATTTAATAAAGCTTAGATTCTTCTCTATATTTCATGAGAACATAATTTTTATGTAGCTTTAGTCACAAATTAGTCATAAGTGATTATAAACAATAAGTTGTCATATTAGTTTGGTACGCCCAACACATACACAAAATGAGCAATCAGTCTTTGTACTTAAGTAGTCGTTGGTTCACCACACTTTATTTTTTTGCTCACCATACTAGTTTGACATTTAAAAGTGTAAGCAAAAGAGAATCAAGAAACAGTGAATTATTGTGAAAAATAAAAGCAAGTAGTAATTTTTATAAAGTATTATAAATAAAATATATTATTATTCAGTGTGGTGTACATTAATAGGTAATATTTTTCTGAAGAAATATAATTTAATTCAAATTTTTAATAAAAAAGTATGTATTAGGTTGTTTCATATGAAATGTCCGATTTTCTATTAGTCATAATTCAACTGGCTATAGGTGTGCAAGTACTTTTTATTTCAATTAAGTGATTTTGTAAAAGTAAAGCACTTACGTAGCTCGCTTCAAAAACTGTTTTTTTTAGTTTTAATTATTTAGTTTCTTTTTCTTTTTTTCTTCATTACAATATGGTGTCTGTGATAGAAAAAAGGGCAATATACTTATATGAATTAAAATTAGGGAACAACGCTTCTGAAGTGGCAAAAAAAGTTAATTTGGCTTTTGGAGAATGGAGTTCTAACGAAAGGACCGTCCGTCGATAGTTTGAAAAATTTCGATCAGGTGATGAGAACCTTGGCAACGAGCCCCGAGGAAGACCTGAAATTGTCATAAATGAAGAGGCCCTGGAGACCATGGTGGAAGCTAATTCGTATGCTATGGTAAGAACGCTGGCGTCTGAGTTAGGTGTGTCTCCTGCAACTGTACATCGCCACTTATTAGCTATTGGGAAGGTTGCAACTGTACATCGCCACTTATTAGCTATTGGGAAGGTGAAAAAGCTAGATAGATCGGTACCGCATCAGCTTAACGAAACCCAAAAATTGCGACGGTTTCAAAGGATACCATCAAAAAAAACTTTCTGAATTGAATTATGAAATTTTTACGCATCCACCATATTCTCCAGACATTTCACCAACAGATTATTATCTCTTTAGAGATCTGGAGCTTTCTTTACGGAACCAAGTATTCAGTAATCGTCAAGCTGTTATAGAAGCCGTTGAAAACTTCATAATCTCCAAAAATTCAGATTTTTTTAAAAAAGGTATTTTTTTATTAGAAACACATTGGTAGAATGTTGTTGATGTAGAAGGAGCATATTTTGATTAATAAAAAACCTTAAAGCAAAAAAAAAATGGTGTTTTAATATGAAACAACCTAATACATAATTCCGTTTTGTTTGTATGATTATTTTAAATACAAATTCATATTTAATGTGAAATTTAAATAAATTTGAAATTAAAT